>OAMR01000161.1:1913507-1998919 GCA_900205405.1 Echinochloa crus-galli
AATATCAGGAAGAGATGTAAGTACAGAACGAGTAGTGAAGATGTAGGGTAATGGATGGACATTGGTGTTGTGTTGTATGGTTAGGGTTTGAGTTGGTTGTTTATATTTTAGGTATTCTTAAATTTTGCAATTGCTAGATGGTCTGGGACGCTGGACTGCTGTGGCTCATTTTGGCTCACGAGCGGCTCGACGAGTGGCTCGCGCTGGCTTGTTATACTACCGGGCTAAAACATTGGCTCAGCTTGATATAATTTTCCAACAAGCCGAGCCGAGTCGAGCCACTATCGAGCCAAGTCGAACGAGTTAACGAGCTGCGAGTTTTTTTTCCAGCCCTAGCCGCGTTGTTGTGGGGGGTCGATCCATCCATCGCAGAGCCATCCTTTTCAGCGCTGCCCATTAGCAAAATATCGGGCACTTGTTGATTCCTAAGAAACAGCTGGATAATTTATACTTTGTTAGTGAATCAATATCAATATTATTATATAATTGATAAATATAAATATAAAATAATCCGATGATTAATCAGGTTTAATCTCCACGGGCAGTTGACTATGACACGCCAGCTTAGAACAAAACATCTAGGTCGAAATTGCAATCTTCTCTGAAGTCTGTGGTGGGGGAGTTAACTCAATGTTAAGCAACATATTCATAATTTTGATTAACCTTAAGTCTTCAGCACCTATTTACTAGGTGAAACCATAATCTCCTAGAGAACAACCCAAACCTTGGAAATGCATCCGAGCCACCAATCAACTAACCTACATGAGCACCACTAATCCCGAAAAAGTCCAAGCCGTTTTTAACTATGAGCACAGCTGATATATTAGTTTTACACTTTACAGAGGTTGCACACTTTCACGGCGAGTCATGTTTCCCATTACGATTCGTACTACCAAGGTGATCAGCAAGAGTTGGATTACAATGTTTACAAAGCTTTAAACCTAGTACTCGCATATTCCTTCCTCGTCCTCTAATGATTCGTTATCGAGCCACTTCTTGTGCCACTCAAAACCGCCATGATGCCTTCAAAAAGAGTAGCTAATTAATTAGCCAGGTCCAGAGATATAGTATACCCTGAGGTTGCACTGTTGAGCTGGGTTACATGCTTCAATAATCGGTCCTTAAAAATCCAAGTAAGGAACCAACACAAATCCGGAAGAACCAAATAAAATCATCGAATCATCGTACCACTCGGTCCATCCTGCTCAGTTTGTCCAATCTAATATATATCACCGAGGTTTCCAACCTACCTATCCTTGTCTCCAGAACTTAGTTGAATTGTTTTTAATTGACCCAAACCAACCCAAATTGCAAAGCTAAGAATGATACTACAACCAACCCAGGATTAAAAAAATATTGAAAATTTTATTTACCCTAAAATGGGATTCAAATTAAAAGATACAACATGCAACTAAGGGTCTAACGTGACGATCCAAACGGTTACCTGTGGATATCAGTTATGTTCAAGGACACTTGCCATTAAATTGAGTCGATTGAAACGGTTACTCGTGGAAGTCACGTGACGATTGTCTTGTGCTTGCACCAAGCACCAAACAAGGAAGGAAACAAAAGAATAAGAAAATAATACACCAAATATTTTATAAATTACGTGCTAAAAAATAGTACACGTAGTTGACGAGCTAGAAACAAGGTTGGATAGATCATGATTTTATAGTTGAACTATAGTGAAAGAAATATTTACATAAAAAAGTATGAATGAATGTGAAAGTTCTTTCAGAAATTACATTGCTGAAAAAAAACATGACATGCATAGTTTGTATATGGTGTACGACAAAGGACAGATATATAACCATTAGCATGCATGATGATGCCAATGTGGAGATAGGTCGACACACGGTTGTGAATCAAGGAGAAGCTAGATTTTCTTTGGAGACCATGACATCAAAGAAAAGATTACTCCTGATTAACTAATTGAACAGCCTACGAATGCGCATTGGGTTCACATATGTATGTACTGCATGCGGTGGCCTGTGTGGAACCGAGGCATGCCAGCAAAGCTGTTGGTCACATCTATGAGCAAAGCAGATTAGGCCGGCTAGCGAGAGGAGGTAGTTCGCACCCTGGCATGCATACTGGCGGACGGTGATCAGGCGAACGGCAACGAGGGAAGAAGAAGCAAACAATGAAACAACGTACCGAAGACCAGTGGCGTGGCTCGAATACTGGACGATGACGATGAACCGGCTTCTGGAACTCGCCGTGGTACGGCGTCGAAGGGCAGCAGGGCAGCCTCTGGGTGTTCCGTTAGAGAGGATCAAGAAGACTCAACGGTTTGCCCTGTTCGTTTGGCAGTGGCTGGTGCTGATTTGTTCTGAGAGAAAAGTACCGCTGACTTATGGCTAGTGGCTGATTTGTTCTGAGAGAAAAGTACTACTGACTGGTGGCTGATAAGCCAAACTAACCGGGGATTGGCGTCGTTGCAGTGTGTGAGAACGTGAGGAAGGTGTCTGCTGGTGAGATGAAAATGAGCTGCTGGGCTCACAATCTCATTTAAACACATGGAAAAGGAGAGGAGAATAGGCATGCACGGATGATCAGATATCATGGCTTGAATGAGAGAGACTATAATTAGTTGAGAAAATTTCCTATTTTGCCTAAAAAACTTACCCTTTTTTTGGCGTTAAAAAGTGTTTTGTTCCTTATTTGACACTAACTTGAACTTTCATTCCTTATTCTTCATTCCATCAGCTAACTCGGATGAACAGTACCCCATGTGTTTAATTAACAAAATGACATCCAAATCACCTCTACAATCCATGAAAATTTTTGTAGTGATACAAAAGATAGAGATGAACTCATTTTACACAAAATCTCATATATATAATTTAAAATATTAAAACTAAAATTCACCAAAATATGCTACTTTTAAAGACCATGTGAAATTTTAAGCATAAAAATTCGTTCCAAACACTACGTAAAAATATCCAATATTCCTAACACATGATGAAGTTATTTATGAAATTATTAACCATATTAAGTTACATCTATGTAACATGCCATGGATAATAATATTATAAATTACTTCATCATGTGAAAATATTATTGGATACTTTTACATAACTTCTAGAAAGAATTTTTATGCTCTAAAAGTTCACATGTTTTTAAAAGTAGCGTATTTTGGTGAATTCTAGTTTTAATATTTATATACTCCCTCCGGTTTCATATTAGAAGTCGTTTTGGACAAGGTTTGAGTCAAATATTTGAAATATAAATCATGAATAACATTTGAGTCATTGAGTTTGAAAATATGAAAATCATATAAATAGATTAGTCTTGAAATTTACTTTCATAAAAATATACATATATAACTTTTTAAGAAATATTTTTATAGAAAATAGAAGTCAAAGTTGTGCTTTGGTGGCTGTGTCGCTGTCCTAAACGACTTCTAATTGAGAACCGGAGGGAGTATATGAGTTTTTGTGCAAAATGAGTTAATCTCTATCTGTTGTATCACTACAAAAATTTTCATGAATTTTAGAGGTGATTTGTATGTCATTTTGTTAATTAAACACATAGGTTACTGTTCATCCAAGTTAACTGACGGAAGGAACGGAACTGTCGAATAAGGAATGAAAGTTCAAGTCAGTGTCAAATAAGGAATGAAAAAATTTTCAGGGGCAGGAAAGGAATGGGCCAAGGAAGGAATGGGTAAGTTTTTCAGTGCCAAATAGGGAATTTTCTCTTGTTCCTTCAGAGCAGCCGCCGTAGCCCGTATGGGGTCTTCAATTTGGTCGTGGTCTCGTATGATTTCGTCGCGCATGGCAGGGTGCTGGGGGCCGTGATGCTTGCTGCTTGCCTTGGGGAACCTTCTAGAAGATTGTGGATAGTATAAAACATATTTGCCATGCATCATGTAAAGGATGGAATTCTCTGAAATTGAAGATGGCAATGTATACTTGAAAAGTTCTAGAAGATTGTGGATAGTATAAAACATATTTGCCATGCATGTAAATGGGACCATGGCAAAAAAGTGTGGAAGAATATAGAAACTAGATATTTAGATTACCATACTTTATGGTGGAGTGTGAAAACTTATAGAGTTAGATATTTGTATAGAAAGAGTATGGAATGTGCCACATGGTAACATTTCCTTGGTCATGTATTAGGGTGCCGTCCACCCTAAGATGTAAGAAGTAAGCTAAGCAAGTAGAACCCAAGTAGAGACAAGTAGAAGCCATTTGGAGATGGCATAGTTAACTACTATAAAGAGTGACATGATAGTATGATATGGGTAGAGCGTGTGGTAGGATAACCACAGAGTGAGTCTTGTACCAAATTGATATAGTGAATAAATAGTTGAGTTTCCATATAGAGTTGGTCTCACATGTTGGTGTCAAGTGAAAGTCTCCTCATTATAGTGTGGGTATAGGGTCCACATAAGAAGTAGTATCACAGTGACTTGTGCCACTTCTAGGAAGTCGGTGTCAAGGTCGGGACGCCGATTTTTCAACAATTAAAAAATCATTACATAATCAAAGCCTAGTTTGCGAGATGAATTTATTAAGCCTAATTAGTCCATGATTAGACAATATAATGCTACATTAATCATGTGATAATTATGTACTAATTATAGGTTAATTAGGCTTGTTATGTTCGTCTCGCGAAATAGTCATGACTTATACAATTAGTTTTATAATTAGTTTATGTTTAATACTTCATCTAGAGATTTCGTCTAGAGATTTCGTTGTTGCATCCGCATTCTCACGGGTTGGTTGCGCGTTGGTTGCTTGGTGGGATTCTTGATGTTTGGTTTCCGACTTATGCAGTGGTAGATTTCGCCGGGGGTCGTGGTGTGCTTCAGGATGCAAGGACCCGTGAAAATGCTGAAATTTCCTTGTGTGTTCTCTTTTGTTCTTTGAAATAAACTTGTGTGTTCTCTTCGAGTTGCTGTCAGGGATGAGTGCATGAGTGTCCCACCCAATTTGTATGGCGGATCAGGGTTTTCTTTTTTTCTAGTATCAGTCTAAGGGAACGGTGGTGAAAAGAATCTTTTGTGTGAGCACCTTCTCGATCGGTTAGTGTGTTTGATGGTTAAATAATCGCTATGTGAATCCAATCTACGGTGGCCAGAAGAGATTGTACCTGTATAGCCTAAGAACGGAGACATCTGAGAGATGGACGAGGCGTGGCTAGCAATGCTCTTCGAGATATTTGACCTCCTGATCCGTGTCTAGAACAAAGAGGCGTTTGGCCATCCCTGTCTAGAACAAAGAGGCATTTGACCAGTTGGTCAACTATGCTCGGGAGCTGCTGAGCAGGGTGAGCCAAGACGCAACAGGAGCAACATCCTCAGCAGGTATTCGATCGTGAGTTCATACAGCGATATAAGGATGCCAGCTTGCAGGAGGTCGCACATGTCGCATTGGTAAGTAATGACAAGCTGACAGTATAGGCTGAACCAGAAATTACCAGATAGATTTTTGTTTTTTACTATGGTTATTAATTATTATCTAAGTTGAATCTCTTCCTTTACGCAGGGCGCTCGGATGTTCACTGTCACAAGGCTTCATAAGGTGATCTACGAACATTGACTGCGCAAGATGGTTGAAGCAGGCACACCGGAAGATCAAGCAAGGACATATCTTGATATTGTGATGTGAATAGGGTTGAGTTTGAGTAGGCGGTGGTTAATCCTATGTTAAAAAGAAAATGTGGCGAATCACTAGTGTTAAGAAAGCAGCATTTTCGAAGGTTGTAAGTTAAGATTTATGATATCTTGAGGGTGTTTAGATCCTAGGGGCTAAAGTTTACTCCCTTAAATAAAATAATAATTAGACATAATAAACATAAACTAATTATAAAACTAACTGTATAAGTCATGTCTACTTCGCGAGACGAGGCCCAGTTAAGCTATAATTAGTACATAATTATCACATGTTTACTATAGCATTACATTGTCTAATCATAGATTAATTTGGCTTAATAGATTTATCTCACAAATTAACCATAGTTTATGTAATGGGTTTTTAATTAATATATATTTAATACTTATAATTAATATCCTTACCTCTGATGTCACGGGGCTAAATTTTAGTCATGGAGATCCAAACACCCCTTTCGTCGTGTTATTGTACTCCTTCTGTGTCGCACTATTGTATTGTTTGTCGTCAATAGTTCAAACAAAACTTCGTCTTCCACTTTTGTCCCTACCCTCCAGCAGTCCAGCGCCTGGTCCCAACAGTAGGCACTGTGGTTGATCGGTTCAACCGGCAGCTCGTCGAGGACTCGTAGGAGGGGTACCTGGATCAGCTCCGGCTCGTTGGCAAAGGGGTCACAGGCGAGGAGGCCGTAGGAGAGGTCGACCCCACTAGAGCATGCCGTCATGGGAGATGATGGCATCGCCGGGGCGGGGAGTAGGCGAGCTCCATCTCAACCCACCGATACTTCCCAACCGTGTAGCAGAGGAGCGTGGCGCGGCCAGTGCCGTCGCTTATGGGCTGGAGCTCCGTGACCAAGCAGCGTTCGCCCCCTCATGATTAGGCTGACGTTGTCTCGGTGTAAGCCTATGGGGGGCCGATGCTTGCAGAGGGAGATGACCACGCCGGAGCGTGCATCGCAGAGGTGGTAGGTGACCATGGCCGAGAATTTGGCGATAGGATGCTTGGCGCTAAGGAGGAGCAGACCAGAGGGGTCGGCGGCGGTGATGTAGGGGTAGTTGCCGTACGGGTAGGGCGCGGAGCGGGACGATGAGGACGGAGGCGCACGTGAGCTCGTTGCAGGCGACAGAGATGGCGGTGCCCGGTGGTAAGGTGCGCTTCGCCTCCTTGTCCTTTACCACCTCAGGGATGCTGGCGAGTATGGTCCACCGCTCCTGCGCCGCCGCCGCTATGGCTTGTTTGGGTTTAGGTCTTAAAAAACAGGTGATGCGGAAAGAGAAAAGGGGAAAGCGGAAGCCAGGAGGGCCGTTTTGACTTTCTCAACGCGAATTTGAGAGCCAATACGAGTATTTTTTCGGGTAGGAGTCAGGTTGCAAGCGGGACGGGTTTTGCCACAAGCCCGCTGGACAAACCCGCGTTGCATAACTGCAAAACAGCTCATGTTGGTGAAGCGGGTCTACATGGCCAGCCCGCGAGAGCCACCGACTCTGCGGCGTAAAAGAAATAAAAGAGGGTGTTGTTGGGTATGGGGAGAAAGAGATCGGGAAGATAAGGCGACGCCGGTGCGGGACGACGACGGCCTAGGACCTCCCTGTGGCGGCTCGGTACGCGCTCAACGCTCATCAAGATATGTTCCACCTCCTCTGCCTCGGCGTCACGCTCTGTGATGGCGACGACGGTCGTCTCCCACGCTGACCCCCTCCCCCCACACCACGGAGCACTATCTTGCGCAGCGGCGTCACCTATGGCCTCACCGTCTTGCGCAACGCCGCCTCCATCATTCGCCGACAGATCAATTACCCTCCATGCAGTCATCTTGCCTCCTCTCCCCTCTCTGATATGCCCAACAAGTAATCAGTGGCGGGGGCATTGGCAATGATGTGCACCAAGTGTAGTCTTGATAATTCACCTGCTGAATTTGTGATATATATTATTTTCCTATTCTCTCATAAGAAGGATTGTGTGAATTTTGCATTCTGTTTCACCTTCCCGAGCCCAAGCTCGGCTCGAGGATAGAGAGCCCACCAATGACAGACAAAGCTATTCTCGACCCGCGTAAAACCGCACGAGGGAACAACCCAAGCGGACGACTGCAGGCTGCTGCAATGGCGCAAAAGTTAAGTGGCGACGATGATTGCGGCGTGTGCAGACGTGGAGCGGGCAGCTGCAACCCGCCCCGCTTGCAACTTGAGGTAGGAGCCAAGAGCCAACACGAGTCGAACGGCAGTCAAGCTAAAAAAAGGATGGCTATCGATGAGTCAAACACGACCCTCACGACCTGTTCGTTTGGCTTATCAGCAGCCAACCAGTACTATTTTCTCTCATCACAAATCAGCAACAGCCAGGCAGTCAGCAGTATTTTTTCTCAGCACATCCCACCAGCCAACCGAACAGGTCACACAAATCAACACCACCCACCAGCCAACGAACAGGTCATCATTCTTTCTTTTCTTAGGGAAAGCACGACCTCAGTCAGACCTCAATAGTTTTATTAGAGTGGCCGGTTCCTTCCCATGCGGCCATGCTACACCGCGATTGGATCAGCGACTCAACACGGCGGCATAGGATCCGGGGCGTCGCCGTCTCGCACACCCGACGGCGATCCATGGCGGCGCCAGCAACAGCGTGGGCCGAGGCATCAATGCGTGCCGCGGCGCGTCAGGCACGTTCCGGCCCGGGGGTTGAGGACTTGAGGTTGCGGCGGCATCACCAGCACGAATGGGCGCATATATGGTTCGACGGATGTGCCATACGCATACGCGCCGGCCGCCGGACCGGAAAGTATCTCTCGCCCGTCGCCCGGGCCCTGCGGCTGTACTACATCAGCCGCTTCGCAAGGCCATCTCGCCGTCTCCGTCTCAGCTCGCTCACCCCGACGGCCGACGGCAGCCAGCGACTCAGCGAGGCAATGCGCGGCGGGGTGCGTGCTGCAGGCCTGCAGCGCCAGCGCGTCGGGGTCGGGTCGAGCCGGCGCCGCGGTGGCGGCAGCACCGACACGGATGGGCTCTACGGTAAGCCGGTAACGTGTGACGTGTGTCAGGCCGGACTTCAAGAATGAGCACAACAGCAACATCGTGCTCACCGCCGGCGCCACCTCTGCCAACGAGGCGCTCATGTTCTGCTTCTGCCTCTCCGACCATGGAGACCGGAGACGCCTTCCTCATCCCCGCGCACTGCACGGGCGCCAACGACTTCGCGGTTGACGCGCGTCGATCGTGCTAGACGACGCATACCGCCGCGAGCAGAAGCGGGGCCTGCGCGTCAAGGGCGTGCTGGGAACTGCTCGTCGACTACGTGGCCATTAATTAAGGGCCCCCACCTCGTCAGCGACGTGATATACTCCGGCACGGCCTTCGCCGAGCGAGCCGGGATTCGTCAGCGTCCTCGACGTCGTGGCGTCGCGCGGGCGCGGGAATTGAATGGCGGCGTCGCGGTGGCCGGCCTGTCGGCCCGCGCGCGTGCACGTCGTCGCGCACAGACATCTGTGCTGAGGTTTCACTTCTCTGGCGCACCGGCTCAGTGCACGGCTACCGCGACAAGTTCCTTTCGTTCGCCGGCCGCAACGCCGAGCGCACGGAGATGCAGCTGTTGATCGCTGGTTTCACGAATCCGCTCAAGACACACAATGCGCTCCGATGGCCGGACGCTCTTGACGACGCCATCGTGCTGGGCAGAGCTTATGAGCACATCATCATGCTCTTCTCTACGGGGCTCGTTGTTCAAGACTTCAAGGCCTCGCCACCGGGCGCATGGGTCGACGTCACGGCGGGCTCCGCCGCGTCGAATGGCAAGTCTGCCACGCTAGCGTCGCCACTTCCTCAGCGGCGCCTCTCCCCGGCAGAGATGGCTCGATCAGCGATGTGCGGGTGGCTTATGCTACAGTTGTGATCCGAAACATGCGTACGGACACCGCCGCAAGCCCGCAAGAAGCTGTTCATGCGCTGACGACAACGGAAGATCACGAACAGCGCCGGAGATATCCTTGCATTCGCTGACAGCCTTCAGGTCACGCCGCAGAGACCAAAGGGTGAAGGTCTGGTGTTCCTCGCTGGCCACACGCTCACGGAGCTAGTGGACTCGGGTGCAGGTGCTAACTTTGTACTAGATGCTGGTCTTGTTCAGCGCATATTGGTCTTTCTCTACAGCGACGCGATGGACTGAGCGTGAGGGTTGCAACTCTTTTTTTTTTTTGTGAACAACTGGGTCGGCAGGTCGCAACTCGCAAGCCCAGGATTTTTACTATCAACTGCAAATGGTGATCGGCAGTGAGAACTTCGTAATTGGCAGCTATGCTCTGCAACTCGGAGGATGTGACATGATTCTTGGCGTCCAGTGTTCAGTGGCTCAGTTCGTTGTGCCCAATTCTCTGGGAGTTTTCGTGCCAAACCATGTTCTTCCTTCGAGGAGGCCGGAGCGTTCTGTGGACAGGCATACTGCATTCATAAAGATTGCAGCCATTCCTTCGGCGTCTCGTGCCTTTTTTTTTTACGAAATCTTAATCTACAGCTCTTCTTGGTCTGCTATCTGCAGTTATTCTCTGCACCACGTTATCGGCGACCTCATCGTTGACACTTGACTATTTGACAAATTGACAGTATAGCGGTTTGTATTTCGGACGCACTGGTGGCTACTCGGCACCTGGGTGGTGTTTAGATGTTAGAATTGGGAGGTTGAATTTGAGAGCAGGATGTCATTTCGTAATCATTGCGCTACTATAGCATTTCATTTGTATTTGTAAAAAATTATCCAAAAATTGATTAATTAGGCTCAAAATGTTCGTCTCGCAGAATACAACATAATTAGTTTTTGATTTCATCTACATTTAATACTCCATGCATGTTATGAAATTTTGATGTGATGAAGAATTTTTTTTTTGCATAGTGTATTTGGGAGTTGATTTTTGGAACTGAACAGGCCCTGGTGTCGCCGGAGAACAAACGGTACTGTCAGTAGTGGTCTCAGGAGGATTTGGGGTGCTGTCAAATGAACCGGCCTTATAATATTGAGCTGTTCCAATTGCAGCCATTGTTCAGCGCCAAATAATTGTTCCCTCAAGTGATGTTGTTCTGTTGCATTTGGCCACTGAGGTTCATGTTGATTCTGGAGTGTGGGAAGTGATAACCAGTCAGTGTCTAGTGATGTCTGAGTTTTTATCTGCTCTTGTGATTAGCATTGGACTTTGGCCAGCACCTATCCAGTTGGACATGCAAAGGACTGTTCTGCAGCTAAGTCCACTACCTTGGCCTCCCTTCTCTAGCAGTACAGTAGTTGTGCAATGGAAGAAGATACTGTCCATGCCATTTTGTCATTCAATGAACAAGTGCAAGATGATTCTCCACCGTGTTGTGTTAGCTTCATCTACCAGAGACTTTCACTACTGCACTTGCTCCTGCTTATGGCTGATTGCTGCAAATATATCTCGGCCTTCCTTCACTGGTGGCATACTGGTTGTGCAGTGGAACAGATTATTGCCCATGGTGTTTTGTGCTCCAGTGAGTAACTGCTTGAGGAAGGCTCTGACTTGTGAGTTCAGTATGGAGTGTTGGCAACAATGGCATGAGTTCCTTGACAATGCATTGCAAGCAAAATGGTTCATCAGGGAACTAGTTGTTTATTTGTTTCCTGGTAGTTACCAGTATCCAGCAAGCAGATTGGTTACTTTCATGTGGTGTAGAAAGTTCAGAATGTCAGTTGGTGATTCCAAGTTGCATCCATCAGAGTGTGCAATGCCGTGGCTGCATGAATATTGTGCTTGTGACCCTCTCAGCTTTTCTGCACAATTCAAGAGTGGGACCATCAGGCTTCTAGATGTTCTGTCGATTCAAAGTTCTCCTGCTTGGAATCAAGTATGTCAGTTCAGTGTGCATCTTCTGCTGGTTGCTTACTTTATGGTGACCGACAGCCAGCTTCAGAGAAAAATGCAATTTCTTGTTATAGGGCAGATCAAATGTGCCAACCTGCTCTTGTCAAATGCACTTTTCACTTCTGTGCACCTGATCGTGTGGGATCCAGGGGGGTGATCCTTGTTCTGTTGATGCAAATACATATCTTGGTATGGGTGTTACACTGAAGATCAACCAAGTGCTCCTCAACCTCATCACCTGTTGGAGGTTTTCACTCTGCATGCTTCAATTCTACCACCAAGTTGTGGATGATCCTTGAAGGCTATAATTTCCAAGGGAAGTATTCTATGATGGTTATATGTTCTCTCTTTTCCTTTTCAAGAGCCTTGCAGCTTGAGGGCAAGCTGCTCTTAAGGAGGGAGGAATGTCAGTAGTGGTCTCAGGAGGATCAAGAAGATGCAGAGATTAATCAAGGGAATCACAAGATGGGCCTTGTCTCAGCCCAGGAAGCCAATGTTGAGTCTATCAGGCCCAAGACGTGTGTGTGCGTGAGTTGTATAAGTAAGAGGAGAGAGAGATGAGGGGGTAGGAAATGATGTAACAAACAGAACACTGTTCTTCTCCTCCAAGCTGCCGGCGCATGAGCCGTGTTCTTCCTCCCCTTCCCTGTGCTTCCTAATCCTTGCTCTGATTCTCTTATCCTGTCCCCAATACCCTGCTGTTGCTAACAGGTACACACAACGACAAAAACAAATACGCAAAAGAGGAAAGAGAGGCGAGCGACTTGCAACACGAATCTTGAATAGATATCACAGAGAACGAATCCAACACCAACACGACGATCAAAAGTTTATAACTTCATTCAAAACGAATCTATTACTCTGGATTTCCAAAGTCCGTCGACGGCTCCGGCTCCACCCCCTCGTCGGCGGCAATGGACCGTAGCGTCGCGCTATCGGAGCTGCTCGGGCACATCCATGGCTACTACAAGGCGGCGCTGGACCAGCTCCCGGTGGAAGAGATGCCGGCGCTGATCCCGCGCCTCCTCGACGCCGTCGTCTGCTTCGGCCTCCTGGACCCCGTCTCCAACATCATCGCCAACACCCTCTACTCCTTCGAGCCCTTACCCGAGACCAACGACTCCGCCGCGCAAGGAAAGGAGGATCCTGAGCCGGAGGCGGGCAGGAGGGGGAGGAAGAGGAAGGCGGCAGCGGAGGAGGCGCCGATGACGAGGGACGAGGCAATGTCCGAGATCACCACGGACGCCAGCCGCATCTCCTACCTCCCTCCCAACCTGAGAGACTCCAGGATCAAGAACAGGACCGTGGCGCAGCGCTCGGTCGAGGCCCTCGTCACGTTCCTCGTCTGCTACTTCCGCCACCTGCCCGTCCCGGAGGCCCTGCACTACCTCCTCCTGGCCAGGGCCGACCTGCTCGTCGCCGTTTACCTCATCGGGTGCGTTCGGGGCATTGGGGGCAGGCTGTGCAGAATCTTCTCCCCAACCATGGAGATAGCACTCAGGTGCGCTGCCATCTCCACCTCGCACCCTGAGCCAGCCATCCTCGCAGCCAGGTTTCTCTCCCTGGCCTCGCGTATGGAGCAGATCTCGCAGCTTCCGACCACTGGGAGCTGCCTCTCGCCTCGTGCCATCAACCAGTTCCATGAACTGTTGCAGGAACCTCTCGAGCAACCGGGTGACTCGCGAAAACCTGTCTGGCACTGGCAGGCTGTTTGCCGCTTACATGGCTGCATCAAAGGAACCAACACCTTGAGCAAGTTTCCTCTTGAGTTCGCAGAGACGCTGAGGTATTTGCTTCTGGAGAAAATCCATGGGTTCTACCTCGAAGCAATCGAGCGGCTTCCGAGGGGTGCCTTGCGCAGACGCCATCACCGAGGTCTCCTACATGCCGGCCACTGCTTTGGTCCTACTGATGACCCTGTCTCTAACATCATCCTCAACACCATCTGGTACGACACAGCATTCCCCTCGCATGCAGAGTTTGAGGTGGACATGCTCAGCACCAAGGGTCTCACGCGCATCGAATGCCGCTCCCTCAATGGCCTCCTCGCTTTCCTCGGTAATCTCTTCCCAGCATTGTCTGAACATGATGCAATGGTGTACCTTCTCCGCTCCAATGCTAGCCTAGAAGATGTCATTTTCAGAGCAATGCAAAACCAGGATATGTCAAGCTCTTATGAGTCTGCCTACAAGGCTGCAGCAGAAGCAGCATTGCATCCTCAGCCTGATGCGCAAGCGGAATTCTCCATGTCAACCACTTCAAGGATGTTTCACATTATTGAGTCTTCGCTGTGGGTTAACCGCATACTCACGCTCAGAGATGTGGAGCTCATCTCGAAGTATTTATCACAGAAGTCTTACCCAGGAAAATCAGTTCCATCAGTTCCAAAATTGACCCCACATGCCACCAAAATTGTATCCCAGAACAAGCATAATTTCTTCACTAATCAATATTACATCCGCAGAAAGGTGGAAGCTGCGTTGCAGAAATATGCAAAAGAAAAGGTTGCTAGCTTATGTTCTTGTCTTCACGTTCTCTGTTGCTCTTGATTATGGTAAATTTTGATACCAACTTTGTCACAACCATACTGAACTTGACTGCCTTGTTACGTTACAGGGAACTGAATATGATCTTCATATTATATGTGGTGTGAATTTGGAGGTACCTGAGAACGGCAAGTATTCTTACATTCTGAATGAGCAAGGATACCCGTACTCTCATATCAATTTTCTGGCAAGACCAAAGGGTTCGCATCTTGATGACATGGCTCCCAAACTTTTTTTCCTGGAGTGCAGCAATGATGAAAAAGGCCAAGACAGACTACCTTCATGCTGCACTGTGTTGCCTTCAGATTCTGGTACGTCCTCGCATTCGCGTTAATATTAAAAGTAAGGATCGCATATTTCCTCAAGTTATAAGGCACCATTAACATTCTTGATTTTGATATGCAAATTATGGGCATTGTCCACCGAACTTACCATTACAGAATTCGAAATTTTAATATATATGGTTTGCAGCCACCCTCCAGTTTACTGGTCTTTTCTGTTGTTCTAGAACCCACAGAAATTCAAATTGAAAGGAACCTTACATTCCTTTAAATTGGTGCTACTGGCGTACCAGTTATATATTCATGTGGTTGGTTTGCAGCACCAAGCACCCGTAGTCATTGCACTGGCGTAGCCAAAGTTGTGACATGATAGACAAATGCTGTGATTAAATTATGCCAGTTCCTACTTTGTTCAAATCGTGCAAGTGCTATTGTTCAATCACTGAGTTCATCAGCATTTCATCTTAATCCTCCTTGTGGATTCTTGAGAGCATATTGCAAAACTTTGCATGTTTCTGTGTATTAGTACATGAGTTAACACTACTGTAGGTTTTTGGATGTGTGACTAATAGCACCGATCAAAGTACTGCTTGATCCTGCCACTTATAGTGTAGAACTTTTTACCTAAGTAGCTAAATGTTATATGATCCCACATTGGTGCTCACAAGCCCACCCATTCACCAAAGAATAATAGACATTTAAAAGAGTATGACCTAACACGCATCTATGTAATTTTTGTTATTATTATGCTGAATATTTTAAATGCATGTCTTCGAGATTTAATTTCCAGGAACGATTGAAAAGACTATAATTTTTTCTTTCAGATGCTGATGAGCGGTTTCTATTATTATTTTGAGAACAGGTAGGTGCTTTCATTGTGAGATGGAAGGAATTAAGATAGTGCATCCAGATTTTGGAACATACCGTGGGCGCGAAACAGACTTCGAGCAAATGGCTTGTGGGAAACGTAAAGTTTCCAATGAGGAGCTAATCGGCTTCGGTTTAATGAGAATGGAGTTTGTGGGCATAGTAAATGACGACAGTGTCTATTCTGATCCTGCAACGGACTCTGCCTTTGCTGAGTGCATGAACTACTTAGCTAGGAGAGAAGAGAAAGAAGAAGAGTATCTTGGCGGAGATCGCTGGTAATTATATGCCTCACATGCCCCCGCAAGCCAGAGCAATTGCCAAACATCATATGCTGCTAGATTGTCAATCATCATATGACAAGCCGCTAGCGTTTTATTACCTAAAACGCATTTCTGGAGCCTCTGGAAATGTTATCAGTTATGGGATGATGGGGAATCTAGGAATCTTCTTGTCCATGCTCTGTAGTTGTGTGTTAAATCGTTGTGTTGTACACTGGAACCAGATCCACCGAAATGTGCAGTACTGTCATGTTACAGTTAGTCTTCCTAAGTTTTGTAGCGCTTACGAGATTATTTTTATTCATGACTCGCCTATAAGAGCTATGGTGTTGGTCAGTATTAGCTTTGTGTATGATATCGAAATGATGAGCTGGGCTAACACTACACAAGAAAGGCAGCAGCATGGGCTTTATGGGCCTTTTTGTATCCCTCGGACCTCCTGGGTCGCCTGTGGGCCGTCGGTTCCCGGACCACACGAATAGTAATCTACTCTGCTTCAACTTCTCTTTGCTGCAAAATGACGGGAATGGAATAAAACATTGCTGTGACAGTGTATGCAAGAAGCTGTGATCAACCTCAAATTCATGGTTTCATGTTCTCGCTTAATAACTGCAGGAGGCCGGTGATGTTTGATCCAAACTCATGACAACGTACTATGGATCGATACCAAGAAGTTCAAATTAACTCACGTCCTTGTTTTCACCGGCTCCCAGCAGAAAGAACCTTTCTCCGCCGGCGAGGGTCGACGGAACACATGTGACCCCTGCACGTCAATATATGCATGCAACAGAGGGGGAACCTGCATCTGAGCCTGTCCACGGACTGTCGGGCAGCGCCGCGCGACGTCCCTACTCTCTCCTATCCCTCCGGACACGGCGACACCCCGTGTCCCCAGCGCCGCGCGCACGGTCCACGTCCCGGCCCGCCCCAGCCCCGCCCCGCAGCGGAGGCGATCGCGGCCGGACCGGCCGGCCTCCGCGCACGCAGCGCCACGATGGGTGTCACGCTGCCATGCCCCATCATTGGCTCCCGCCGCCCCCGCATCGCCATACAGAGAGGGCCATGCGCCCCGGCCACGGCCGGGCCCCCATGTCGTCGTCGGGATCGTAACTAACCGCAGCCGTCCCTCCCACCCGTTGGTACGTACGCCCGCGCGTACTCTCCCCCCGCCGCGACCGTACGCGCGTGCACGCCATCACGCGATGATTTCGACGAGGCTTCGCGCGCCGCGCGCGGCCGGCCGACTACTGGCTGCTGCCGGCCGCTGCCTACTGGGCGGCTGTCCGTCCGGGCGTCCGGCCGTGCCGTGCGTGACATGACGCTGTACGTGCTTTTGCAGCGGCGCGATCCCGGGACGGCGGCGACGGGGTCCTACGACGGCTGCGCGCCCATGTCGCGCACGGAGAGCCCACATGGGTCGCCACGACTTCTTCCCGCGACCCATCTGAGGATCGGATCGGGGCGAGTACATGTCCCCACTTGCACTGCACAGGACAAGTAAGCTGCTGACAACCCTTGGATGCAGTCTCAGATTGGCGAGGCCCGGGGCGATCCGATTTGGCTCGACATCTTTTATGCGCCTGCGTGCCCCCTGGCTCGCTCGAGCCGTGTTGGCATTCGTGGGCACGCATGGTCGTGGTCGGTCCTGGGAGTTAAGACAACACGTTAGTGCTCATGGGCCACGGCGGCCAACGGCCGTCGGGGCCATGTCCGGTGAGAGCGATTCGGCGAGGGGAATATAAGGCCGAGGCCGACAGGGCGCCCCCAGAATCAGCACAGGTCACAGGACAAGATCTTCTTCGCGTACTCCGTATAGACTCGGATCGGGAGGGACTTGGGATGATGCTACTTGTCTTTACGTACACGTACGTATATCAAGTTATCAACAGGAAGGGACATGTTGGTGTGACTGGATTGAGATATCCGCTTCCGAACAATCAGGATACCAGCGTCACAGTACCTGTATGTTACTGGAATTTTTTCTTCGTATGTGTACTCTCTCTTGTGCAGATTGACAGTGGTGTGTGTGTCTCGGCCTTGTTTGTACTCGGGAAGATCACACAAGTGCTCTCTCCTCTCTTCTGGTTGTCAAAGCGACTCTGCTTCCGCGTCTATGTCGGCGTGTAATTCAGGCGTGCCGGACGCGGCAAATTGCCGAGTGTCACGCCGTACTTGTCGTATAAGTCAAAATAATTTCACTCCTGGAAAATCAGATGGCAGCCATCCGAGTTGTGCTTGCTCCAGTTTTTGACGAATTCGCCGTGAATGCAAATCTCCAACAACGACGCGTCAACCGGGCGGCGACGATGCGGCTGTCAACACGTCGCTGCCACGTATTGATTGCCCTGAAGATAATAGAGCCCAATAGCCCATATGGTAGTCTCTATTCCGCTTGACTTTTGGCGAGTGCAAATAGACTATGGCCCTGTTTACTTCCCTTCAACTTTTAAAATTCTCTCTACAAACTTCACTATTCACCTATCACATCAAATCTCTCTCTTCATGCATGGAGTACTAAACGTGGGTAAATAAAAAAACTAGTTACATAGTTTTAAAACTAGTTACATGTTTTGATGTACACGACGAGACGAATCTTTTAAGCCTAGTTAGGTCATGGTAAGACAATGTTTACCACAAACAAACGAAAAGTGCTACAGTGTTTGATGTGACTTTTTTACTTCACTTTTTAACTTTTTCCAGGAACTAAACACCCCCTATAACGCTTCTTCTAGCCTGCTGCTCTCTTCGGTTGGGAGTTGGAAGAAGGGAGGGAGTGATGAGCTAAACACCTTGACCTGGTGTCTATCCGCGTATTTGCATCAATCTGCCGTATCATTAGTCGTATGGCACAGGCGCTGACTTTGTTTTGGTTAAGGGTTCATCCAACTGTCGATTGAAACCTGACAGCGACAAGGCATGATTACCTGAGTACGGAGTAGGAAGGATAACATCAATGGCAGCTGTCCCAGCTACCGGTAGACTGTTAGAGCAGCTCAATTTGGCAAGTCGACTTGAGTAACCCATTATATTGGCAGGTCAATATGACCAACTCAAGTCAGAGGCAAGGGTTCAACTCGTTCCAAGCCCCTGTTGATCAGAAACAAGGTCAAGACACTGCCAATCGACAATACTACACGTACTAGTACTAGACTACCAGTTACATTTTCTCACCGCAGGACTTCTTGCATAGACCTGATCACCTGAATGATAGTCCAATACTACAAGAATATATATGCGATTGTGGATAAATACTTCTGACTTTTCAATACAAGAAAGACATGAATACCACACGCACACCAACATGCTCCGGGGAATTTCGATTAAAAATGGCCGAAAATCTATTATTTTCCGTTCTATTGGTCACCCCAACTAAAAATAAAATATCAGTACTATCCTTTTCTTTTGGATGAACGCCTGACGTGCAGAATTTCAGTGCAAAATTTGGTTGACAGCAAAATTTACACATCTTGTGTGGAATAGCTCGTGTGCACGTGAAATTCGCATTTACAAAAGTAATGCGTAACATGTAATTGATATTTTGTTTTTTCCTCAAGAAATTGTACTATGTATCATCATGTTTGAAATGAACAAATGGAGAATCATCACCCAAACCAAGTGCTCCATCATAACTACGGCGTGCGAACTGATGGTAGATTAGTCGATAAGGTTCTTTATAGTGGAACCTGGACACCTAGCTTTGATTCGTATTTTTCTGAATTTATTTCAAGATTTAACGGGTGATATTCTTCATAAGGGAAGGATTTGTGTGAACATCTGTGTATATACTAGTATTTCACACAGAAAAAAACAACTCCAACGTTGACTGATTTAAATTTTTAGGTTGTGGAATGCACAACTGCAAGCAGAGGGAGTAGGATTTTGGATTTCAACAAATTGGCCTATGATTGTTACTGATTTGAGGATTGTTTGTTTCACCTTGCATACTGTAACGATCTTTGGACTGCTATATAAACCCATCTACAACCGGAAACAAACAAAATGAAGGCTTGCATTACCAGCGGAAATAGGTGGAAATGAAGCAAATTAAGAGTCGAGACGAACCAGCGGATCTAACCAGCGAATATTACACGCAATGTTGTACATAGGAACAATTTATAAACGGACACGAACAGTCTATTTGTCTATCAAAAGATTTTTAAGAGCAAAATATGTCGAATTTGATGATGTTGCACATGTTATTCTCAAATGTTGTAGAAGTTATTCTACCATGTTTCATATAAGTCGAACATGAAGTACTATGTAACATGCGAGAACAAATATTTAAAACGTCCTAAGATAGCATGTATAACATAACAAAATATGCCGTACATTTTTCTCTAAAGCCATAAAATATTTGGAAATATTTTTGAAATATTATATAATACTATTTGCAATATCTAAATATAACATTTACAACATTAAAAAATGTGACAGATTTTCTTCTAAAAATATGTCGACAGATAAATAGAAAAACTCATTTATAAATCCATAGAGGTATAAGCCTACATCAGATAAAGCCTGGAAAAAAGAAAAAGAAAAAGAAAGGTCAGAAGACGACGACGGCCAGGGCCAGCGCCCACGTCCTGGCCGGCTGGCCCGGCACCAGCCACCACCAACACGAAGCCGCAGAGGAAACCGAGCCGCTGCTACACTACACCGGAAAAAGGCCCGTACCCGCGTCGTGCTACGGTGCTAGTTCTCCGCTGCCACGCCGCGGCGCGATCCGATCAGCGTCAGCGCGGCCACGGCGGCGTCGGAGGAGTCCGGGCGTCGCCATCTCGTCGGTCCCCAACGGCGGCAGCCAGAGATGCAACAGTGCGCAGCGGGACGGGCGCGTGCTGCAGGCCTGCAGCGCGTCGGGGTCGGGTCGGATCGGGCCGGCGCCGGGTTGCGACAGCACCGACACCGGATGGGCTCTGCGGGGTACGTGCGACGGGGGCCATACCGTATCTCTGACCCGTCAAGCCGGGAGGCGATGTCGCTGCGATGCTGCGGCTGCACGGCAACAGCCGATCGAGGGGGGCCACTGTGCACGTCGCTCGTAGCGAGCCGCAGGGACCAGAAGCGAATTGCACTCGTGACGGGCCGTAACACGAATTGATGCCTTGATGGCACCGTGAACTCGTAAAATTTCTGTTATGTATCACGCACAGTAGAGGTAGAGCTAGCGTTTTGGCAGTGTGAGCTTCTGCCATGGTGTCCCTTAAAAACTTCCATTTGCGCCGTATGATTTGCGCACACGCAGTGGTGCTTGTACTTTACATCAGCGCGGGCGATTCCAAATCAGTTGATAGATTAAATTAATTGAGGCCAATATGCCATTTTCTGGTGGCATGACGGTGACGTACTACAGAAGACGGAATGAAAAGCGCCTTCCACTAAAAGGAATGGGAGGTGATGATTAAGCTAATTAAATAAGCACCGCACGATCGAGGGCTCGTCGTCTGTATAAAGAACACGGATACTAATTACTAAGAAAATATTCGGTCGCCTACGTTGAATTCTGGAGTGAATTATTTAGACAAGGGGTAGTTTTTCTTGGACGAGAGATTCCATGTTGTGTCACAATTCATTCCTTGTAAACAAACCACTCAAAAAGTAATGACGTTCGATTAAGATTAAGAATGTTATGGGGGGCCCTTTCCTTTGTACGAAGAGATCCTAATATAGAAAAAAGAAGAGCACAACATTCAGCTTTGTTTTAAGTTTTGTCCCATCTGGCCATCTCCATGTCAGCAGCGCCGGTTGTGAGTGGACCTATTACGATTGTCAACTATAAGTTGTCTTGTAGCTACGTGGCCCGTGATCATGCCTCTAAACCAACGAGCTTCATCAGGAAAAACCTGTGGCCGTTGCCTGGTTTATGCGAACATTGCCAGGTATCTGTACTGCTGTACTTGCGGCGCGTTCCATGCATAGAAAAATCGCAGCAACATGAGACGGACCAATCGGACAGCGGAAATCACATGAAGCATGTCGCGCCTATTGGCCGTTCCTGCATCAATTTTTTTTTTATACGAGCACTTCGGTTCGCCTCGTCACGTCAACGAAACAGCCGCCTGAACTCTGCTGGCGCTCTGATGAAGCTATTAGCAAGTTCTCTCCCCTCAGGCAAAGCCGCAAAGGTGCATGATCTTTGTGCGATCTTCCAGAAGCTGTTCTTTCTTCTGTTTCAAGGGCTCCAGAAGCTCCTTTCGGAAACATTTACTAGCTTCAACTTGGGACCAATCGCCAGTTTTGGGCTCCTAAACAAACGAATTCCGCACCAAACGACGCAATTCGGCTGCTTGCATTACCAATTGAGCTAGATTTCGGCGATACAATAAGTCACATCAGATTTTTCAGCACTATTGAGCTAGTGGAAATATAGTCGATTTGCATCATCTCGTGGCATTTTCCTTCTTTATCATATTCATCGATCGTTTCTTGTATCCCAGAGCACCATCGTTTATGAGACAGCTTTGGCAGTAAGAAGCTGTTCTTTCAGTTCACATTAATTTGTTTACGTGAGATGCAGTCACAATATATGGTGATCGTTGTCGACCGTCTTGGTATTGCTTAGATGGACACGAGTAGAAATGGCCTGTCAATGTAAACACACTTCTGATAAGCTAGATGTGCCGTTGGAATGGTCCCACGTGGCGATCGCTGAATGGGGATACTAACTAAAGTGCAAACCAACAACTACCGGGAAGTGTATGCGGAACACTGCCTGTCGTTTTCCTTTCATCCTTTACCATTAGCCTCCGTTGCTCTGGTTTCGTTTTCAAAAAGATGGCGCGAAAATCGAAATTGTCTACGCCTACGTGAACTGAAGGAAAGGATGCTCATACAGCTAAATTTGGAGCATGCACCACGTTTCTTGGATGGAAATAATGCACCTTTCTACTACTTTAAGTATAAATTGCATGAACTCATTCCTTAAAAAAAGTTGAATTATTTCAATTCAGGTTGCATGTAATCACTTGTGATCCCTACTCGTTTGTAGTTTTTCCCCATACCACTTAGATTGTGTTTGTATTGCAGCTATGCCTAATTTTCCCAAATGGGTGAGTGTGACGTAAGGCTCACACGTGTCATTACATTTATTAGTGTCAAAATGTCTCAATAATGGGTCTTATTTTGTACTCAATGGTATAAATGGATCACATAGCGAACTTGTGGTTTAGAAAAGTATAGAGGATATATAGTAGAAGCTAGCTAAGATGGCTGGCCGAGAAGGCGAAACATTTAATTAAGCACTCTCGAGCTGACATGTCACCATGCAGACGAGCTATTTGCTGCCCCCGTGCTCCGGCCAAGGATTTGGCTTTCTGAAATACGGTACTCTAGCAAACGGGTTCAAGTATAGTCTTCACTCTTCAGTCGACAGGCAACCTCGGTGAGTACCCCACATGTCAGTGAGACATCGTCCCTAGATGTCGCAATCAGGGAAGCGGAGTGTACCAGTGTTGTACTTTACAGTATGTACCGCACTGTTTTGACTTTTAACGACGGGTATTTCGGTTGCGAGCGAGCTAGTTGGCTCGGAGAACGCGGCTTGTCTTTGTCTTCCTTCTCTTGGGAAAGAAGGACACACACACAGCCCACTTATTTGACATCCATGGCCCGCCGCGCGCGCAGCTACCGCCGCTTCTAAAGCAAAACGGCCTGGTCTCCTTCGCGCGTTGGGATAATTCCCTGTCGGCATGTGATTAACCCAGTGATGTTAACCTCAGCCATTCTCCCTGAATGAGTCCTCGCTATCTTGACACATTTAATGCAATTTTCCTTCCTTGCTCACCCACTGCATATTTTTGAAATTCGGCACTCCATCTCTGTCCCTGTCTCCCACCTGCAGCAGCACTCCATCAGCAGCTATATAAAGAGCTCACCTTGGGACTCACCAAAACCATCAGCTAGCTACCTCCTCTAGCTTCTCAGCACTCCTGCTCACTGCCTCACTCTCGCATACTCCCTCTCGCTCGATCTTTCCCACTCACTCTCGTCCAGTGCGTGCGTGCGTGCCGCCCGGCCGCCCCCAGTTTCAAACCGGCACTGAAAAGCGCGCGCCGGCGCCAAAAGCTACCACAGAGCGAGCGGCAGCAAGATGGTGAGCATGGTCGTCGCCGATGAGAAGCCCCAGCTGCTGTCCAAGAAGGCCGCGTGCAACACCCACGGCCAGGACTCATCCTACTTCCTCGGATGGCAGGAATATGAGAAGAACCCCTACGACCCCGTGTCCAACCCCGGCGGCATCATCCAGATGGGTCTCGCCGAGAACCAGCTCTCCTTCGACCTGCTCGAGTCCTGGCTCGAGGCCAACCCGGACGCGCTCGGCCTCCGCCGGGGCGGCGCATCCGTCTTCCGGGAGCTCGCTCTCTTCCAGGATTACCACGGCATGCCGGCTTTCAAGAATGTGAGTCTAGTGTAGTTTACTGCTTCCTAGGCAGCCACTTGGTACTTTTCTGTATCGCTATAGTGGGAGCAGCGGCTGACTCGCACGTGATCGATCGATTTCCGCAGGCATTGGCGAGGTTCATGTCCGAGCAGCGCGGGTTCAGGGTGTCCTTCGACCCCAGCAACATCGTGCTCACCGCCGGCGCCACCTCGGCCAACGAGGCCCTCATGTTCTGCCTCGCCGACCACGGAGACGCCTTTCTCATCCCCACGCCATATTACCCAGGGTACGCTACGCTACGCGCACCACACCACACCGCTCCACATGGCGTTGCTTTTACTCCTGCCGGCCTTGCCATATGCAACGCCGCGTGCAACTGGCGGCGGCCGGCCGCGCCACGCACGCCATTAACTATCGCGCACATGGACGGCTTTGCTGACTGGCCGGGCTCTCGTCATCTCTGCAGGTTCGACCGCGACCTCAAGTGGCGCACCGGCGCCGAGATCGTGCCCGTGCACTGCACGAGCGCCAACGGCTTCCGCGTGACCCGCGCCGCGCTGGACGACGCGTACCGCCGCGCCCAGAAGCAGCGGCTGCGCGTCAAGGGCGTGCTCATCACCAACCCGTCCAACCCGCTGGGCACCACGTCCCCGCGCGCCGACCTGGAGCTCCTCGTCGACTTCGTGGCCGGCAAGGGCATCCACCTCGTCAGCGACGAGATCTACTCCGGCACGGCGTTCGCCGAGCCCGGTTTCGTCAGCGCGCTCGAGGTCGTGGCGGCGCGCGCCGACGCCGCCGCCCTGTCGGAGCGCGTGCACGTCGTGTACAGCCTCTCAAAGGACCTGGGCCTCCCGGGCTTCCGGGTCGGCGCCATCTACTCCGCCAACGCCGCCGTCGTCTCCGCCGCCACCAAGATGTCCAGCTTCGGGCTCGTCTCCTCCCAGACGCAGCACCTCCTGGCGTCGCTGCTGGGCGACAGAGACTTCACCCGCCGGTACATCGCCGAGAACACGCGGCGGATCAAGGAGCGGCGCGACCAGCTGGTGGAGGGGCTGAGGGCGATCGGGATCGAGTGCCTGGAGAGCAACGCGGGGCTCTTCTGCTGGGTGCGGATGAGCAGCCTGATGCGGAGCCAGTCGTTCCAGGGCGAGATGGACCTGTGGAAGAAGGTGGTGTTCGAGGTCGGGCTCAACATCTCCCCGGGCTCCTCGTGCCACTGCAGCGAGGCCGGCTGGTTCCGCGTCTGCTTCGCCAACATGTCCGCCAAGACCCTCGACGTCGCGCTCCAGCGCCTGGCCGACTTCGCCGAGGCCAACGGCAAGGGCGCCCCGGCGCGCCGCGGCCTCGCCGGCGGCCCGGCCAGGACCATGAGCTGCCCGGTCGGGCGCTTCAGCTTCAGCTGGGCGAACCGCCTCGCCCCGGTCTCCGTCGACCGGAAGGCCGAGCGGTAACTACCAGCCCGCCGGCGACGACCGTACGTGTTTCACCTTCGTGCGTGCTCGGCTAGCGGAGCACCGCTGTTCATAAAATCGCGGCCACGACGTCCTCGTACCATGCCACTCGGCGACGCGCGCTACAGCATCGTGATTAGTAGTAGGCGATACGAACGGTAGTAGTAATTATTTCGTCATTGGGTTTCATTATTTTTCCTGGAGCACCTGTGTCGAGGTGCCCGAGGGCCAGTACGATGATCGAGTACGTACTAGGTAGTAGGAGCAGCAGCGATCGATCCATGTCCATGCATCGCATCGTGTATTTTTTTACCGGGAGATCGATCCCTCGGGACGTCCCGGTTGTATTATTATTGGTGTATGTATGTACGCACGCAGTCACTAGCTCACTGTATCATTACTACGACGGTGATTATATATCTTCTCGTCTTATTTTTGGTCAGTAAAAATAAAGAGTTTCCGCGCGCATCAAAAGTTAAAAACCCTTCGGATGCTTCTGTAATCTGTACTCTTCTTCGGGCCGGGGCGGTCGGCACTGGCTCCTCGCATCGCGTCGGCCGTCGCCGTCACGTGGAAGTCAGACCCGGAACCACTTGTTTAGGCACCGTCGCTTTCAGAGCTCTAGGCGTGATGCAATCTTTACTGTACGTTGACTCGACCGCCGGTGTTGACGTGCTGTGATACGAGAGCTCACCAGGAACGCGCCTATCTGGGGCGCCCCCCAATTTGCATGTCCAGATATGACTTGCGAGCGCGCTCACCTCATGTGCCCGTGCCCCTGTGGTCCGCCCTGCATCTGCTGCTCCAAACGCGGTTGACTCTTCTCATCCCTAGGCTACGCCTACGCACGCTGGCCGGCCTGAGAAAAAATTGCATGCCACCCCACGCGAGGTTTTTTTCACTTTTTTTTTAGGAAAGACGCGAGTTTGGATCGAACAGAAAGGAAGGAAATTCTCTGCGGCGGTGCCGCACGGCGCCCCTGGTGCGACACCGCCTAGGACGCTGACGCGTGGCAGCTGGCCCCATCAGCACCAGGGCCACCTACGCTCCGTCCGAGATATTGAAACGAGCCGCGCCGGACGACTGTCCAGCATGAGTAGAGCCGAGCCCTCGCAGTGAAGCCGGCTCCGTTAGAAATCAGATCGAGCCACTCCCTATTTCTCCTCGTCGACCGGAAGTCTGTAGACTCAGATGGCTGTCTCTTATACACATCTAGATGTGTATAAGAGACAGCCATCTGAGTCTACAGACTTCCGGTCGACGAGGAGAAATAGGGAGTGGCTCGATCTGATTTCTAACGGAGCCGGCTTCACTGCGAGGGCTCGGCTCTACTCATGCTGGACAGTCGTCCGGCGCGGCTCGTTTCAATATCTCGGACGGAGCGTAGGTGGCCCTGGTGCCGATGGGGTCTGCTGCCACGCGTCAGCATCCTAGGCGGTGTGGCACCAGGGGCGCGGTGCGGCACCGCCGCAGAGAATTTCCTCCCCGAACAGAAACGGTTTTTCGTTGGAGAACCGACGGGCAGTAACCGTCGATCTCCGGGATGATCTCCCCCCTGTTTTCTCTGTTCCAGTGTGCTGCCACATACTACAGCGGTAACAAAAGTGTTCGAAATGAACACGTGACGACACATGGAGATGCCGAGGCCGCGCGGCGGTTACGTGCGTGCCAGTAGGCCCCCGCGGCGGACGGCGAAGCAAAGAGCCAAAGACAGACAGGGGCAGGGACAGGGTCAGGCAGCTCCGAGGTCCGTCCGAGCACGCCACATGGGGCTCACCCCGCGGCGGGCGGCATCTTCCGGTAAGGATCGCGTCTCCCATTGGCGTCCTGTCTCGCTTGTCGCAGAGGAAAGGAACCGACCAGCCCCGGGCTTTGGCATGGGCGCGGATGTCCGGACCCCAGCCAGAACGGAAAAGGGCACGTACCCCGTCTTATCCTGCTCAGCTCCACAAATGTGCCTGCGGGCTGCGGCCGCGTCAATTATCCATGCCACCGGCCGATCGGCCGTTTTTGAGTGCTTGGACTTTGGGGAGAGGGAGGGTACTACGGTTCAGTCAGGCACATAAGCTAGTAGGACCTACTGTATGGGAAACGTGGCAAGTACTACTTG
Organism: Echinochloa crus-galli; assembly: GCA_900205405.1. Classification (NCBI taxonomy): domain Eukaryota; kingdom Viridiplantae; phylum Streptophyta; class Magnoliopsida; order Poales; family Poaceae; genus Echinochloa; species Echinochloa crus-galli. Next base: position 1,940,905 of record OAMR01000161.1, read on the forward strand.
GGGGTGTTCCCTTTCTGGATAGAGGGGGTGAAAGTTGGGTGAAAATGTCGCATCGAACACTGTAGCGCACTGTAGCACTTTTCGTTTGTTTGTGGTAAACATTATTCTACCATGGTCTAACTAGGCTCAAAAGATTTGTTTTGATAGTGAATAGTGAAGTTTGGAGAGAAAGTTTGGGGAAATTTTTGGGAGTGAACACGGTCGTGTGGAAAACAGGGGTACAAATTATGGACAGAGAGAATGGCTTTCTGGCAAGGGTGACAATCACAATCTGGATAAGGTGGTGTGCAGTGGTTTGTGTAGGGCTATCGTCGTCCTTAGTCCTCCCTGCGTACGCAGCTCATATAATGCGAGTAAGGAATCTATGGTACAACATCAGTTGAAACTTCGGTGGACGGCATTGTGCTCGCTCATGTTGCATCCCGTGTTGCTGCGCGGCGCTGTGACTGGAGATTGGACGGGTGGAGATGATACTTCATACTTGGGTACTATCACTAAATGGTTTCACTGTCAGTGCCATTTTCTTGGAAAATATCATTTCTGAGCTGCAGCATTACCTTGGTGAAGTGGAAAGCGATAGCTACGGCATCGTTTCCATTTCTACTGCTTAATTGGCCACGTTTGCCGTCCACAAATATAATAAGTATTAATGTATTTACGATAAGTTATTTTTAACGTAAAATGATATGGACGAGTTTTATCTACCATCGCTTGTAGCTACCATCACCATCAATATACCATTGTGTGTATGTTTACATACTCATTTATCAGTTTGAGTATGTTCGTATACTAATTCTAAGATACTCCAAAGCGACTTGCACGAAAAAATTCAGAAGCAACCTTATTATTTAAATTTACTATGATTATATCATTATATTAGTATATAGAAATTAGTATGTCCACATACTCAAAGTATGCTTACATACTCAACCTACATACCACCCAGATAGTCTAGTATCATCATATACTACATGTACATACTCTTCGTTGGGTCATACGTCTTCTAACATGAGATACACGGGTGAAGGTAGCTACCACCAATGGTAGAAAGGAATTTTCCAAAATGATATTACAAAGATTCATCAAGAAACCAGCTATCATAATATATAACTTATTGTATTTAAAATAATATCTTTTTGTAGATATTATTGTTCCAAGCAGTATATTATGGACCTCGTCTATATATCTTTAAATATTTGTATTTGTGGACGGATGAAGTATATAGCTAACTACCATTAGCTGGCAATTATTAGCAGGGATTCCTCTAAAGTAATTTTTGGCAGTCAATAGTTAACCCCAAAGGATCCAAACGTGCATGACCAATTTTACCACGCCATGTTAAACAGTCCGTATCTGTGACCTGTGAGCACAAGATGCTTCTTGGCTTTGGTGTTGTCGGAGCAGAACTTTGAACATTCTGGTCGGTCATACGCAAGCTAAGCTACAAAGCGGGCACTAATCAATTCATTTAATCTGGGTATAGCTATAAGCGTCTGCAACTAATAATTAAAATTCCCGGTGTCGGCGTTCCTGTTTTCGATGATGATAACACCCGCCCGATATGGGTAGCCACTGCCCACAGACGCGGTCGTCTCCCTTCCAGAGGCCGGAGCCAACAGCACGCAGCTTCGAAAGCTTCCGAGATCCTGTCCAAGTCATCCATCAGCAGCTACCCCTGCTGTGCCGTACTGCGTACGTGTGCTCAAGTCCAGTAAAGCTATATCTACTATACAAAACCTCCATTTTAAAAAGGCCCAAGCTGTATCACTCTGTACGCGCTTTTCCCTTAACATATACCTACGCTGTCGCTTCGAAGGATTGGGCTTGCGTTACTAATAACATACGTACAGTCAGCAGTACGAACATACGTGCTGTTCCTGTGTCATTGCATTTGCATGGGGCGCGCGATTAGATAGCTTGTTTTTTTAGCAAAGCTTGCCCGTGATCAGATCACCGGGATCCGATCAGCGCCACGACCGTGACGCCGATGTCTCTCCCACTGCCACCGCCGGAGATCAAACGTAAGCAAAGGCCCCCTCTTCTTCTAAAGCCAAAAAAGGAAGTACTCTTCTTTCAATAATAAAGCAATAAGTGGTGTAATGAAATGAAAAGCTGGGCTTTTTGGTGGTTTTTTAGACCCGTTCTCGCTAGCCGATGCCGTGGCGTGATCTTAACCTAACTAGGCATGGGGCGTACGTAGCCGATGCCCGTCTCTCAATAGCTCTCAGCTCGATCGCTGCCAGAGAGCACCGAGAGCGACGGCAGAACGTGTGTCATTAGCAAGTGGCACTCGGAATGCACGCGCGCAGATCGGCAGCTGTGTGCCGTGTGCCCGTGTGGTACTTGCATGTCTTCGCATAGGTCTCTCTCAAGTGATGTGTGGTAGCATTTGTCCATAACAACATCAGGGATGGCGTCGACGTCGTCGTTGGGCAACAGGCTTTTATTGGTCCGCGCTCGCGCGCGTGTGAACGTTTTAGTAGTTCGTAGGGTAAAAACTAAAAAGCCTGCTTCCTGGCTGGCGAGAGGCGGTGTGGGGCAGTGCCGCAGTGGTTAGCGCGGAATCTCGCATCTCACTGCCAGTTCAGGCGCTGTTTAGATACAAAGTTTCTACTCTCAAATTTACTATGTAAAAAGAAAATTCTCATCACATCAAAATGCCATAACATGCATGGAGTACTAAATGTAGATAAAATCAAAAACTAATTACACAGTTTTGTTGTACTCTGCGAGACGAACATTTTGAGCCTAATTAATAAATTTTTGGACAATTTTTCGCACATACAAACAAAATGCTTCAGTGGCGCAATGATTACGATGTGACATCATACTCCCAAATTCACCCACCCAAATCCAACATCTAAACACGGCCTCAGCTTGATGGTACTGTACACTCCTAGTCTCTTTTTCACATGTTCAATAGGGCAACTGACTCGTGTGTGACGCGGTGTTTGATTCTAAAGAAATGGTAGTAGGATACAGCAGTTACATACTGCCGAAGAAGTAACACCACAAATTTATTTTGTTATCAAAAAGCTTTCCGGGTTTTATCTGAAAAGTTGGTTTTTTGGCTTTAGAGCGGTTGAGTTTTTGCTATTGACTTTTGTAATAATTTTTTATTTTCTTAGCACACCAAAAGCTAAGAAAAATTTCTCTCAGCCTGTTTTTCAGCTTTTAGTTCATTTCCTTTAAAGCTAGGCTTCCAGCTTTTCGAAAACCAACTTTTCAGCTGAATTGTTTGTTTCAGTTTTATGATTTCTAGCCGCTAGAAGCCCAGAAAAACTGAGACAAACAGAACAGTAATTTTCGTTTAAATTATTCAGCGTAGCATGCTAGCTAGCTCCTGGGTTCTTTCAGTTTCGCTGCGGACTTTGTGGCTGGTGAGCAGCAGCGAACAAATTAACCAGCTTAGACTCAGAGGTGTACCAGCCGTCAAGGGGTCATGCTATAGTTGTTCATACTAGCTAGTTTTGCTGTGATCTTAACGCTAGAGTAATTACTATGAAAGAACAAATAATTACTTTGTATATTTTAAGGAAAGAACGTGTAAAAAGATAAAGAAGTAAGAACTGGTACAAAATGGAACTGACTTGGATTGTGTGACACAAAGGGTTTGACCGGCTAGGCAAAAGCATAGAGTAATTAGTAACCAATGTCAATTATATAATTATTAAAGGTAACAGTTATGTCATGTCTATATCACCATTATATTTAAAGCAGGTGTTTGTTTCCTGGTCGAGATTACAATGTAGCTTATGATCTAAGATGAACATGGTAAGAGGATATCGTAGACCACAAAAACAATAAGAGATTTTAGACAGCTTATTTCATATTATTCGGGCGGGTGTTCTTTTATCATGTTGTCCTTGCTTAGACCATAAGCAATATTATATAGTCCTGAATGCAAATAAATAGTGCCCCAGACATGAATAATTTTGAGTAACTGTGTGCCCCAAATTTGTCCACGACATGCATGGGTACGTAGTCAAAATTGCTACCCGTGCAGGAACAGGGCTTAATGCACAAAAGAACTAGTTTTATAATATGTCTCTTTCATAACCTTTGCGGCAAAACTGTAGAACAAAGTTTATTATATATACAAGTTGCAAAAGTAGTAGGTTACTTTGAAGTGTCAATGCGTCACGACTTTTTATAGGATTAAATTTCTAAAGGTGCAGATCCTTTTACACCTTTCTAAGATATTACTAGGAAATTAAAGGTAAACATTAGTCGGTGAATGGAGAAACTAGAGCAAGCGATAGTGTCCCTTGTTTCAACACAAAAGTGAAGCATCAGTGGTGATATAGAGAGCATAAGATCAGTCAGAAGATTTGTGAAACACAAGAGTGATTATGAATGAACCATTTACTGCTACATTTTCTAAAATGGTTGAAAAATGTGACTACCATGTCCCAGACTCCAAGCAAGCAACAAAAGTGGATGCCAGCGAGCTAATAATAAGAGAGAAAAGGAGAAGAAAATACATTTCAGTCGGTCCTGTACGAGTTGAACGGTTTCTTATGATGTTTTTTTTCCTTGGAAGTACTGTTTCTGTGCTTAAAGTTCATCATACCCTCCAAAATATGCCCAATGTTCACGGGGCAAAGGCAAGCTTATACGTCATTCTACATGATATACTACAAGAAAACAAATGTTGCTGAAAATGCAGACAACATTGATCAAGCAACATATCCAGATAAGATCATTTCGTACATGCACGTGCGATGTCCGTAGCCACCCCATCTATTGCATTGCATGCACCCAAGTCCGGCGGAAGAGGTGGCTGTCGAAAAGGTTAAGGCACGTACGTGCGACGGAACACCTCGAGCCTTTTCGACGACGTCGATGGCCGCCCGGCTGGCCGGTCAAATCGACCGACCCACTTTGTCACCGGAGATCTCGCGCCAACAGCCGCGCCGAGTCCACGGTCCTCCCACGCAAAAGCTCGCCATGCCCACCTGTACTTACTGTATGGTACAGTGCCAGCTGCATGCATGCGGCTGTGCCGAGCGAACCTTCCCCGCCGGTGGCCTGCGCTGCGCCCCGCGGGCCGCGGCAGGAGGTGGGTGCCAGCCACGCCGCACACCGGATGATGAGGACGCTGACGTAGCCTTCGTACGGCTAGGGTGCAGTACGCCCACGGCAAACCGCCGTCCGTCCCGAACTGTGGGTGCCGCCGAAGCCGCTGCATGCACACCGGTAATGGATTGGCGGTGGCGTGGTCACGGGCGGCGGCTCGCGTCGCGGCCACCACCACCTATGGGCCGCGAACGGCGACGTGCGAGCTGCGAGGGCTGGCAAAGAGGCAAGTGGGTGGTGCCCCGACCCCCGCCGGTGGTGGAAAAACCGCGGCCGCGTGGGCCAAGGCCACGGCCGCTCGACGTTGATCCGCCGGGGCACCACCTGTACGCTTGTTTGCTGCCCGTCCTGCACGCGGCTGTTTCACGCGACAAGACAGCCACTTGCGGAAAACGAAGCGTTCGCCGTGCCTTCCGCGAGGCGCGGCGGCGTGGGAGTTGTTCGATCGGGACGGCAAGCCAGGGACCAGCGACCGTACGCTGCCCGATCGATCGGCCGCCGCCGGGCTGTGTCCGGAGAAGATCGATGTGAGCGAGGAGTCCAGAGTCCAAACCAGAGACCACGGTCTCGGAAAACCGGTAGCTCTATGGAGTAGGTAAAGAATGCTAGACCAACCGTCACCGACGCTAGGAAAACGGTAAGCGAAAGCCATGTTTTCCCTTTCCTCCGATCCCCGGAGCCACACGTTAAGTTGCACACCCCACGCACGCCCAGTTGATCGACAGAGTTGGTTGAGATTTGAAGCTTGAGGCGATTGCCGACGGGAGGCTGGACTAAACGTGCCGCGCGCGGCGTGATCTGACTCGCATGGACGACGACGTCGAGGTGAAAGCGAGAACACACAATGACCCGACAAAGGAACAACATGTGGGGTCGTGCTAAACTTTCGGTTTGCCGATAACCAGCTGACCGATCTTGTACTTCTAACATGACGGAAAGGCTCGTGACCCCTGCTTAACCAAATGTTTTCGTTTCCATTAGTAGTCTTCGCACTGTTAGACCTAGTTACGGCAAATCAAAACAGGTCTCCCTTTTCTAATTTTGAACAGCATAAAACATGGATGTTTCAGATTATTACACCCACAAAAAAGTGTTAGTTATTTATTCTACTTCCCATATTCTTATTATAAGTATATAATCATTCTTCCTCCTGAAATTAAAAAGAAAAAAGAGAGAGAAACGCCGGGCCTAAAATTAAAATCCATGCCAAACAATCCTTGTATCCAGCACATGGATATAAGCAAAAAGTGAGGGACAAACCAACAGACTTCTTTGGAAGCAGCGTTAAGAATGGGGCCCTACTTGTATCACACATGAGCAGAGGTTGTTCGGTTGTTCCTCGATCCAGAGGTCAAACGTGACGTGCCAATAATCCTGTGACCACTACCCAACAACCACGTTGTCTGCGCACTGTGCCAATAACTTCGGCCTGACAACGCCACTAGTCCATCATCGACCGGTCGTGTATGTATGCACCAGCACCATCTCATCTCGCGGAAATTCAGAACACCATCGCTGTCGTCCGATATATCTGCACATGAACCACGACGCAACTTTTGTTTCAGGTGCCTGGCCCATCGTTCGTGTCTACCTTCCAAAACGGACACGCGAGCCCGCGCTGTCCTGGGCGTGCCGTCCGCAGCGCAGGCAGCCGTGCTGCCACGGTCCGAGGACTCTCCCACAGGCTCACACGCCACAGTACGTCCCTCTCTACCCTGCTGGAATGCTGGAGCTTCAATTCTTCCAGGAACGCGTGCCACTACCTCCTGCATGGCGCTGTACCGGCCCGGCAGGCCAAGGCCAAACGAAGCTTTCAGGTGGAACAGGGCGCAGACGGGCGCGACAGCTGCTCTACTCCCCCGGTGGCCGACCTTTCGTACAGAAAAGCGGAGCCTTATCTGAAGGATTTCACATGGAGCTCCACGCAGCGGCGACAGCGCGCCCGCCGCCGACACCAGCGTGTGCAAGCACGGCCCAGGTCCGGCCGCCTGACCGACCGGGATCGGGAGCTGAGATTTCCCAGAGGGTTGCGGGTCAGCCGCTAGTCACCCCCCAGCGTGTCCGGGCGGCAGGCTGTCCCCGCGCGCGCGCCCTTGGACGTACAGGCACCGGGACGGACAGGAAGTTTAGTTCGACGTGCCGCCGTGCCGCGCGCCCGGGTGCCGGCGCGGGCTGGCCGGCGCCGAGACAGCGCGCGGCGCCACCGGCCGGCCGGTCGCGGCCGCGGGCATGGTGCGTGGTCGGCGGCCCGGCGCGCCCGGCGACAGGGACGGCCGCGCGCGCCGACCGGCCGCCGTACGACGAGGACTCTCGTAATCTCGTGGCCCCCCATGTCGTGGGATCGGGCGGACGTGTCATTCTCCGTTCCGGGCACCATTATCCGTGGTGGTCTGGTGGAACACTTTTAGCTAGCTAATACTAACACGTACACGGCGCACGCGCACAGGTTTCGCGTTTTGGTATCCTCTTCGTGACAAAGAGAAGTTGGGCACCACCTCTCCGGCGGGGGGTGCGGACAAGCAGCAGCCGCCAAACCGGCCGTGTGCTCCCGACACGTCCGCCAGTCGTCGTCGTCGAGACAGGCTGATAGGCACCCGTTGACAGCCGAGGACTAGATGTGCGCGTGCCATGTCAGCACCTGGGGTCCAACGTACAGGGAGATGCAGGCGAGATCGCAACGGAGATGCGCATGCATGGCCAGCATATCCATGATGCCCATGCAACGAGTTCGACACGCGCTAGACGCCACCGCCCGGCTGCGGCTTGGATTGACGCCGCCGGCCGCCTTTGTACTCACCTGTCGATACGATAGATCGGAGGGCCTGGGTCGGCGGTCGGCCTACCGGCCAGGCGTAAGTGCGAGCGCTACGCACTGTATGGGGCCGGCATGGCATTAGCATGGTGAGATTGCTTTGGGAGGATGGGCGTGCTTATTTGGCTACTGGGCTGGTCCCCTTCGCCCCTGACGGGAGCCTGGGAGGCGACTCGAGGTCGAGGGCGCGGACAGTTCGGACACCTGCCGGGAATAGGCAGGGACCAAACGGAATTAACTGTCTGCCCCTCTCTCTGTGGGCGGTGGCCTGTGGATTGTAGCCGATCACTGTCTGTGTTGCCAATTGCGATCTCTTCTTCGCTTGCCCATGCAGGGCGGGCTGGGCCTCGATCTAGCAGGCCTAAGAAATGCCAAACTGTCAGGCCTTGACTGACAAGGCCAACAGGCCGAAGAAAAGCCCAGCTCGGCCTTAAAATCCAATTCGGCAGGCCGCTCGGTTAGCCATCTTTTACGTCCAAAAAAATATTTGTTGAATAAATATTCATTTTTAAAGCGTACAAAAATAATAAATAGGTGGACATAAACCGACCTTTTTCAGAAACCACATAGATCCTCACATGTGAACTTTTTTATTATGATTTCAACTACTCGCTGCACCGTCTTAATTTACTGGCGTTAAAGGTAGGACGTTGGTGTACATGCATTGTATCTATACTATAAAGATCCTAGACAATTGAAAACATTTTTCACCTAAAAAATTCCATACCCTCCTCTCACACCGGACCCACCTGGCGGAATTTTTTCTGTCTACGAGACGGTAGACGGATGAAAATTGCATGTTCCGTTGTGAATCCACCAATTCACTAATGTTTTTGTCACCTAAGACTCTACCCATACCCACGCGGACCCACCTGCAAATGATATACCCACATTTATAACCACGTCTATACACGATTATCCCGTATTGCTAATAAACAATAGATTGGAGAGTCTTTTCCATAAAAATAAAGACCAACTATCTCAAAGATGATGTGCATCTACATTTAAGAATATCTAAAGCTCTCTATACATAAGAGGGCGAATATATATATAAAGTATTTTTAAAAACGCTTCGCACGACTGGTCTGTTTACCATGGTCCACTCATGTAGTTTTAGTACATATGTGTCATCAATAAACGTGCGTACCGCACGTGCATTCATGCTAGTATATATACTATAAGGATCCAGTACTTTTGAAAACGCTTCTTACCTTAAAAAAATCATACCCACCCCTCAGAGAGGACCCACACGTCAGGTCCAACGGTGGAGATGACGTGGAAAGTTTTTTAAAAACGATATTTCTAGAGAGTTTTTGCCGTTTTAGGCATTATTTTTCTCACCATAAAATTTCTTCACCCACCTCACATACCCACCAATCAAATAATTAAAATAACCCATAATAACATATAGAAATACATCACGTATATAAGTCGGAACACTATATACATGATAAGATAAGGTTATCACAGCGAGAGTCCAACAAAATTACAGAGTGGCATCACGGGACAACATACAGATTCGACGGGGAACCCTGGCACCTTGGTCATGATGTCGTTCGAGTTCACGACGCGGAGCACCTTGCCGCGCGCGCGCCCTCCTCGAGCCTGCGCCAGAACACCGGGTTGCCCACGCGCGGGCCGCCGAACGACACGGCCGTCACCATCGGCGCCGCGCCGTCGCTGCATTGTTGTTGGGCGGCCGCGGTGGTGATATCATAGGCTGAGTGCACCGCGAGAGCCGCCTGAGGCTGTGTCTGGTGATCGTGATGCTCCGCAGCAGCATGCCCTTGCCGCCGTACTCGTCCATGATCCGCCACACCTCGTCGTGCACCTGCTCCTGCAGGCTATCGTGCGCTTCGCCTGCCGCGGTGAAGAGGCTCCAGAACCCGCTCCTCACCATCGGCAGCTCCTAGCCGGCGTCGCTCGAGCTCGACCGCGCCGACGCAGCGATCGGCGGCAGCCGGGTTAGATTGGACCTGAAGTTGTCGACCCACTCGCTGCACGTCACGGTGCCGCGGTACGCGATCACGACCAGATGGCCATCTGCACCAACGAGCTCTTCGGTTAGTCTTGCCAATTATTTGCATCAAATTAACTTGTTGAACGTTCATCATCGTCTAGGAATATTGATACAGAAATTATGTTACTAATGTTTATGGTCCAATCAACTAGCTAACACTAGTAGCAATATAATGTAAGATTTGTGGCCTCCGAATATTCTTTTAGGTTGGGTAAAAATATTTATTCATCTACTATTGATAATATCTAGATCTGTGATTTTTCAATGGTAGTATAAGACAAGGTGTAAGCTTCAAATTCCATAACCCTTATCAAATTATATTGTTTTCCGGTTGGTTGCTTTTGCCCTCACCGTGATTAGCTGTGGTCTGGCCATAGTTGGCTGATCACTGGCCGCGGCTGGCTGATCACTCGCCGCTACCGGCTGTGGCCTAGCCGCACCGGACCGTGGCCGACCAATGACTGGCTGCTGCCGGTTGTGGACTGGTTATCCCTTGCGTTAAGGTTTTCAGCTGCGTGCACCAATCTTGTTAGGGTTTCTGTCCTAGCCACGTGTTATGTTTCTTTGCTCTTTTCATGACTTAATTTTGGAACTGAATTGTGTGTGCGTCTCTTCAGTTTGATAGATGCATCATGCATGATTTATATTCTATATGTCAGTAAAATCTTCAATATATGTTAGTAAAATCCAAAGGCAGCTGAAGCTCGAAAATATGACAGTGGACATGAAGGCAATTTCAAAATCAAATGTAAGTTGAAACATTTGTTCTTACTCATTTATAACAATACATTTTATTGATTTCAATCTTTCTGAACTGCCACCATTTTTGTTCATTTTGGATGTGTATATTCTATGTAATATATACGTGATTTAAAAAATTTTAAGAAACTATAAATTTTGTAAAATTTAACTTATTTAAAATACTTAGGATACTCTATTTTGAAAATTTTCTAACGTAAGAATGTGAAATTCAATCAAAAAATAAAATTCTTATTTACTATATATTTTTCTAATACACGAGCATGTCGCGCTTTGCACTCTACTAGTCGAATAAATTTTAAAGTGGAATTCATAAATTCTGTTTTTTTATCAAACAAGGAAGAGTCCCATTATTTTATCATCTAAAAAACAATGAAGAAGCTTAAAAGAGGAAACAAAAGCAATGTATTTATATTGGGCCGTTTGCGCTCGGTAATGGGCCAAATTCGGTTTCTCCCTTCGGGGGTTCATCCATCCATCATGCATCAGTGGATAACAGTGTACGTTGGATTGGACCAAACAAACAGTGTGTATATAGTAATCTGAAGACCATGATTAAGTTGAACATGACTTCCAATCTTTTTTTTCATGCAAGCTATAGCTATCCCCGTCAGAGTACCCAAATGTTTTCCGTTCTTTACCTATGTTAGCGAACCTGTGCCTACACCTGCCATGACCGAGTCTGCAGGAACGTCCGTGCCACAGCGCCAGTCCGTTCCTGCCTGCCCGCGTCTCCAGGAGCTGGCGCACAATGCGCTCGCCGTGGCCTCGCCGTCGTTCGCACGTTCCTGCGCCACAGCATCTAGATAGGAATACGGTTAATATATCTTACCGATGTACATGTATCAAGCTCACTTAGACGAATACAACAGATTCGCTGGCTCTCATTCTGTTGCACGTTCTCTTGTGCTGGGCTGCTGGCTGCTACTGGCCTGGCCACTGCCATTCTACAAGCCAGGAACGAACAGGAGGCCAACGGAACCCCAAAATAGAGCAGGACGGCAGCATTTCCTTTACCTGCGATAGGCCAAACAGGCAAACAGCACCTTCTTCCTTTTCCAAGGAGAGGACGACAGAGGAGGAGAGTGACGAAGCTGGGTCCATGGTCCGGAAGGCCCTTGTTCCCATGGGACCCAAAGGTCAGTACGTGATGCACTGATGCTAAACAGAGGTGCGTGTGGTGCAGCCTGACCGTCTGGCGCAAGAGCCAGGGAGGAGCCCCCAGCACTGGTCGTTTCGTTTGCTGTCGAGAGAGCTGAGAGCCGGATGGCCGGACCAGATGCAAGGTTGGTCATCACGTGTGGCTCGTACCTGTCGCGGCTTTGGTTTTTTTTTTAAAATAAAACTTTGGTTTCATGGGTCTCGTGTGTGTCCTTGGCCAAACAGTTCCCCATCCCATCACTAAACTTTCAAAAATTCTCTCTCCAAACTTCACTATTCACCTATCACATCAAATCTCTCTCCTCATGCATGGAGTACTAAACGTGGATAAATAAAAAAACTAGTTGGATGGTTTTGATGTACACGACGAAACGAATTTTTTAAACCTAGTTAGGTCATGGTAGGACAATGTTTACCACAAACAAATGAAAAATGATACAATGTGCGATATGACATTTTCAATTCACTTTTTATCTTTTGACATCAACTAAACACCGCCCTTCCCCCGTCGTCGGGGCCCAACGACAGAACCCGCGGGGTTGGCGCGGCTGGCAGTAGCAAGCTGCTGATCCATCCTGTCTGTCAGTCGGCCCAGTCTCCCGGGCCCGCGCACCAGCCCTCGGCCTCGTGACCGCCTTTCACTTCGGTCATTCTTTGCTACGGAGACCGGAAGGTTTAAAATTAAATTAGGTTGATGGGTTGTGTAAAATAAAGAATATAAATGTTATTTTTTCTCATTGTTATTTTATGAGTTTGAACTGTCCAAGATTTTATATTCTGAGATGGAGGAAGTAGTACCTTGCCTTGTTGCCACCACACGGCTGGGGCCACGAGCCGCCAAACAAGGGCCCTGTTTTCTCGCAACCACAACCTCTCGCCGCTTGCTCTGATGTGTTGGTGCCATGGTGTCGTGTCCTTGCGGAAAATGTAGAAACTTGTTGGTTGATGCATCTCTTTTTTACTGCAGTAGCTAACCAAACACACATACAGACTTTTCCTTAATAATAAGGTAATAGCACTACGTTTGCTTCTTCTTTAGAAATCTAGTAACGTATACGTTGTTTTCTATAGGGTCGTCTAGCTTAAGTCGTCCCTATTTTTCATTCATGTAATTTCCTTCTTGTTCCTACGTGTTTGTGTTGGCCGTATGTTTTTTGATTCAAGAACTCTCTTTCTTTCTTCTTTTTTATGAAATATGTTTACCCAGCTAGGTTACAAAAAATGCAATTGAACGAAGTCCAGAACATTAAAGGTCTTTCTCCGTCGCTGATCGAACCGGGGGCAGCATGGAAAGAGATAGCATTTTGATATTGCCAGGTGACACTCCTGAGTGTGCATGAGTGGGTTGAGCATCTCTAGTGGTTAGCTTTCATCCTCGTCCATCACTTGGATTATGTTTGATGCGGCATCAAATCATCAGGTTGCATGAGATATAGCTGTCTTCTGGGATGTTGACACTGTCTTGCTGGTGGACTAAGCACGTCATGAGCACGATTCACATATTCTGATATGACTCGCGCTAGATCTGCATGTGATCACGTCGAACAGATTATAATAACCAAATACAAACGAGATTAGATCAGCCTTAGTTACTGACTTGACCTGGGTGTTTACTGGACATGACTAACCTACACTTTTTTTCACTTCGAATGGATGCCCTTTTGCTTTGGATTTGCATTTGAGTTTCTATTTCTGTCATCCATGCAAAACATGTGGAGTGTTTGAAGTGTGTGAACTGTGTTTTGTAATAATGTTGGACTAGCTGTGATCCTTCTTCTTTGGAGAAGGTGAAGCCAAAATACCTTTTTATTAGCTAAGAAAATGACTGTTTTGATAATCTTCTCTGTTTCATTCATAAAAAGTCTTCTCTGTTTAACTTTTTACGTATAAGCGTTGGGCATTTCGGTTGGAAAAAAAAACATTGAACCTTTGTCATAGCTAAACAATCCTTTTTACACTTGTGGTGATGGTTTTAGTCATTACAAAATGCGTGGACAAATGGTTAGAAAAGAACCCCCAATATATACCTCCCACATCATAATATATACAAAACATGAATACTCCCAACATTACAACATTAATGCAGATGTTCACATATACATATACATACTCATCTCTATGAATATCATAGGTATATATATACACCCTACCTTTATTAGCACCCCTTGAAAAGATCAGAGACACATACTCCCTCCGGTTCCCAATTAGAAGTCCTTTAGACTATCTCCAACAAGGAACCTAAAACGAGACCCAAACCCAAAATAGGTCTCCGATGATACTATTTCAGCCTCCAACAGAGTACCCATACCCAAATCCAAAATGGGTTTTCAGGAGAGAGGGAACCTAAATCTGGTTATCCTCTCTCTTCGTGACCCATTCGCTGAAAGGATTCTCATTTGGGTCTTCTGTTGGAGAAATGAGTTTATGGGTCATGAACCTTTTTACTGTAGACAACCTAAAGTGGTAAAGTGGTATATGGGTCTCCGATTTGGGTATCATTGTTGGAGATAGTCTTAGGACAGCGACACGGTCACCGAAGCACAACTTTGACTTCACTTTTCTATAAAAAATATTTCTTAAAAAGTTATATATGTATATTTTTATGAAAGTAATTTTCAAGACCAATCTATTTATATGATTTTCACATTTCCAAACTCAACGATTTAAATATTATTCATGATTTATATTCCCAATGTTTGACTCAATCCTTGTCCAAAAGAACTTATAATATGATACCGGAGGGAGTATGTTTGTTAATGATCAATTCGCCTATTGAAAGAATAATGTTATTGAGTTCACAAACAAATTTTTATCTGCGAGCAATTAATTATTTTTATTGTTTGAAACTTCAAGTAAAGATTGTTTGAAACTCTGAATTTACATACAAAGGATTTACTATATATATTTAGATGCCGTGGCCATTCGTGGCCCTGTTTCTGACAATCTACTCGTATCTTCCACCTATCGGCTTTCTTCTTCTATCCAATACTCATCATTCATGAAGATACAACGCATCGCCTCGGCGATGTAGGTTTTTCCCGACAACTTAACAATACTTCTACTGTCAAGTTCATCGACAATAATACATCATACATCATAAATTCTAACAATTTACTTTTAGAGACTCCAAACTTTTCAAATTTGATACAACAAATTTGAGAAGTAAACATGGCCTCGTTCTGATTTCTCAAGGTTCCTCGCGCTATCAGTAGTAGCACGTCCAAAAGGATCAAAACACGGCAATCACACCAACCAATGTCTACACTGCTCAACGCGACAGCACACACGTAAGCCAGCGCATTTCGCTGAAACACTCGCCGTGAAGCTCACACCCGTCTCCCTCCGGCTTTTTGCCCGATTTGACGTCGGACATGACGGCCACCAGACCTCGCCTCTCCTTTCTTTTCCTACTACCTCCCCTACCCTACCCTACGCCAGCTCTATGCAATCTCATCTCATCTTGCCACAGCCACAGTGGCCTCCTGTTTCCTTTCCGTCTCCACCGATCCTGTTCTCCTCCTTTTCTTTTATCCCCATATTCCTCTTTACTACTGTGCTACAAAAGATCTCTCGGCTGAAGAAACAAATCTCCATGCTTAGCCCTAGTCCCTAGGTAGATAGCTATTCTCTTCTTCTCCCTCTCCTTCCCTCTCCTCTCCGCCTCTTCGTTGCCCAGATCAAGAAACCTAGCTGTTGATGGAGGATCTCTCGGATCTTGGAGGCCGCGGCCACCCGGGTGCTGCAAGGCCGGCGCCAGGGCTTTCACTGCCTTCCTCTTCTAAAGTCTCCGTGCAAGTCTACACCGTCCCTAGCTCAACCGCCGGCGGTGGAGCTCGAGCACAAGTTGTTGCACCGGCGATACATGCTTCTAGCGGCAGCGGCGGCCATGGCTGCCGCGTTGGTGATCTTGACCCGGTCAAGGCCAAGATCATCTCCCACCCTCTCTACCACGGCCTCCTCGCGGCCTTCTTGGACTGCCACAAGGCACGCACCATACGCGCGCCGATCATAACGCCTGCACGCACGCGCGATCGCAAGCAAGATGCATCGTTGCTGATCTTTGATTCTTTGTATGTATAATATATATGTGTTCATTCATATGTTGCATGTGTTCGTCTTGCTTTAGGTCGGCTGCCCGCCGGAGGCGGCCGAGGAGATCGCGGCGGCGGCGCGGGAGCGCGAGGCGTGGCAGCGCGCAGCCGCCGGCGACGCGCACGCAAGCAGGCCGGACCCGGAGCTCGACCAGTTCATGGTGGAGTACCAAACTACAAAACACATGACCTCATGGGGGATTAATTGGGGATCATGTGTTAGTTATTCGGCTAATTATGTTGGTTTAATTTGATCTTTGAATGCATGAACGGCGTTCTGCTTACTGCGATCAGGAATCCTACTGCGAAATGCTTGGGGCGTGGAAAGAGGAGCTGAGCCGGCCGCTACGGGAGGCAAAGGAGTTCCTGACGACGGTGGAGTCAGAGCTCAACTCCATTACTAGCACCGGGCCCCCCCTCGGAGCTCTCATCTCATCCGGTAACGGACCTTCAGCTTGCTTTGCATCGTTGTATAACTACCTAAACCTATCAATTAAGCCGATATTGATTATTACCTCGTCGTCTCAGAAAAAAATGTCACCACAATAGAGGTTACAGAGCATGGATTGTCAGATTGTTTGTTCTTGTGACAACTTGCGCGCCTAGCTGAGTAGCACGTTTTTTTCTTTTTCATATTGCAAACAAAGCGGTAAAAGCGGTAAGTAATAATGTATTTCTCATGTCACTGTGCTCCGTTACAGATCAGTGTTATGTGTGACAGTGTGAGTATGTGACACTCTAGCTAGCTTGTTTACTATAGTGACTTGGGGTGTACTTACTTGGTAGGGTAGTAGGCTAGTAGCGAAGTGATGAACAGAGCACCACTTGTCTACATGTTAGCTATGTGGGCTATACGGCGATGTGTAGTCTTGCCCTCATGTGTGGTCTCATATACTGTTCTTGACTGTAAGGTTCTGCTTTACTGATTATAAATGTGAAGAAGCTGACTGCCCTTTGCGGCAAATCTTATGCTTGGATTTGCTACTTGGTAGGATGCTGGTCTAGGGACAGTAGTGGTACCTTTGCTTAATTGTAGTGTCCAAACAACTGTACTCCCCCTTTGAAAAATCAAACAGCTGCAGCGCGTGCTGCTTTTGGATTGGCGTCTCCACTAACTACCATAAAATCATCTAATTTGATGAGCTAGAGGTCATATAGGAAAAACTTGCGAGATCAATAATACCTTAGCTAGATACATTTGACAATGTATATATCTGATTTTCTATTAATGCATCAAAAACTAATAAAGATGCATCTACACATTGCATGGCATTATGGCAATTTTGTTGTAATGCCCGTTTTAACTAAATCGCACTAGACTAGCTACGTGATAGGCCACATTGTCTTTGTAGTTCTTGCAAAATAGTGTTATATCTTTTGCAAAAAAACAATGTGCTTGAATATGCCTAATAAAAAAAATGTCCTTGCCTGCAAATAAAATTGTGCCTGATTATGTAACTTTTCTTTGGTTCACAAATAAGTGTGTGGGTATCATTAATAGCACCCACATATAAGATTCTTCATGTTGTTGCATTATCACTGCTTGTTCTGTTTAAAATAAAGAAACGAGATTAGCTGCATAACACATTTGAATGGGAGCACTAACATGATAATTAATCATGAGCCATCGTAGTATGACCATACATCAATTGTATTTTATAAACGATACAAAATAATTTATTTGTTTTGTTTGGCGATCGATTTTGTGACATCACGAGCTTCGCTCTATTTCCTCAGAAAACATGAGCTTTGGTATATATATGAAAATATATACAAGCTCCATTGTGGGGGTGGGGGGGGGGGGGGGTCCTCTTGTGGGTATCTTGTACAATCATATCCACGTGTCAAATCTTTTAAGTTAGAATATTTCATAAACTAGAAATTTAGTATATTTAAATGCATATATATGTCAAGGATGACTACAAGTCTACACAAGTGCAGCTTCTGTTTTTATTTTCTTTTCCCAAAATGTTGGGTTCAACTAAAACACTTGTGCCGCTGTTTTAAGTCTGGACTAGAGAACGAAGCTACATTCCTGGGCATTATAATTTTCAAAAAAAAATGTTGAATCTAATTTTTTGTGTGTACAAAAGGAAAATAAGCTAATATATTTTTTTTGACATCACAATAAGCTAACATTGACAAAACATATGGTCCTACAATAAGATGTCTTCCTAGCCAAACTAAATTTTGCATAAACTCTCTGCTGCAATCATGCAGTAGCAGTACAATTGGATTGAAATAATTTTTGCTACATATCATCTTAATTAGTTCCATGTACATCAAATTGTTTGCAAAGTTAATTTTTAGTTAGTTCCATGTTTATATAGTTAGTGTAAGGTTTATATGATAAACACTTTGTGTGAATTGGTGATCATATTAAGAGGTATAAACTTGTATAAATGTCCAATTTACTTAAAAAAAAATCTGTGCATGGTTCTCATTCAAGTGTATTTTGTCCCCTATCATATATTTTCCCCCTCTTGCCCATTAACATCGTAGGTATTTTTTTGGCTATCGCCAATTAATATTAGAATATTAACTTTTTTGACTTCTGTATATATAGGCGACACTCATTAGTTGACCAGTGTCAGAACACACTTATGAAGTGGGATTGTTGAATTTGGAAGTGTAAGCATGGTCAAACTGTTTAGTACCGTATGTATTCCAGTAGCCCTAAACTTCTTAATGTTGAACATGTGTCATGAAGTAGTTTTTTGTATCATGTATTGCGATCACAAAGTGAGTTGATGTGGTGGTGTTCCACGAAGAACCAACAAACTAATCTGTCACTGTCACACAAACTATACACATGTTTTTGTGTTTTTCATACTGGCCCATATGGGACGTTACCTACTAATTCTGTAACTGCAAAGTGTTTTCGAAATAGTGGACGTGTAAGGAATTTTTTTTTGCGAGAAATGAAAGCTATTGTTTAACGTGCCACTGTTCATAGTCTTTGTGTTGGCTGACTTATTTGTTAATGACAACTTTCCTCAAGTAAATTTGTGAACCCTGATCAGCAAAATCTATTGAACATTTGTCAATCAGATAAAGTCAGACTAGACGATTTATCCGATGATGACCAAGAAGAAGGTAGTGGCATGGAGTCAGAAGAAGCTCTCGGCATCGACCCTTGCTCCAATGACAAGGAGCTCAAGAGGCACCTCCTCAAGAAATACAGGGGGTGCTTGGGCAACCTGAGAAAGGAGCTGTGCAAGAAGAGGAAGAAAGGCAAGCTCCCCAAGGAGGCCCGGCAGAAGCTGCTCAGCTGGTGGGAGCTGCACTACCGATGGCCCTACCCTTCGGTACGCACAGGCACATCTATTTGGTTGCATATGGAAATTAGGGTCACTATTCCTGTGCATATATGTGTGGATCAGATGGATGACATGCAGGTGCTGCACCATTGTTGCATGCGTGTGCAGGAGATGGAGAAGATCGCGCTGGCCGAATCGACGGGACTGGAGCAGAAGCAGATCAACAACTGGTTCATCAACCAGCGGAAGCGGCACTGGAAGCCGTCGGAGGAGGTGCAGTTCGCGCTCATGGACGGGTTCCACCCGGCGCCGCCCAACGCCGCCGCTGCGCTCTACGTCGACGCACGCCTCGTGGGAGCAACGCCGGCGATGCTCTATGCCCGGCCGGATCACGGGGCTCATGGCCTCTGGCATAACTAAGCCAACTAATACTACGACGTGTGTGGCCGCAACCTGCATATGGCGTAGCTTAATTAGCCTACAAATATGAAGGCTCTACACTCCTTGTAGATTTGCAGCGTTCTGGATTCTGCTTGTGCTTGGTAAGTTGGTTCTTGGTTGAATTAAGAACTGAAATTACAATCTGGAGATAGCGATTACTAGCCGAAAATAGGCCTTTTATGTAAATGGAGGTCTAACCGGGAATAGACCTGACTCGTTCGTATGATTTCTGTCACTGCTAGACTGTATATTGTTTCCGGCCTGTTCACCGGACTACAGATTTCAATTGACGAAAGGAATGGGTATGGAATTATGGATGCCATACCAGGAGCAGAACCCGGAGCCGGTGCCGTCTCCATCAGAGAGAGATCTTCGTAGGCGGGCCGGCCGCCCGCTAATTCGCGTGTGTATAAGAGACAGTGCTGCAGTTCCCGAATGCCCTGGCGAGCGCCGCGCTCTACTGCTAGCTCCCTGCTGCAGCGCTGCGCCCGCCGTTCTACGCCGTGCGTGGAGTCCGGCCGGCGCGCCATACGCCCGCGCGGCGGCGACAGGGCGTGCACGCTGCTAGCTAGGCGGCCAGCGCTGGTGCCGATAGCCTTTGCAGCCTCCGCGTTTGGTTCATGCGGGAGAGCTCGTGCGCGGCTGAGGCAGTGATGAGGAGAACCTGCCTGCTGGAACTGCAGTCATGTAGCGCAGCACTGCTTCAATTCGGGCGCAGACTTCAGAACATAGTACGTTACTCTTCTTGTGAAAACTTGTGTGGACGCAGCTCCAGCCTCACTGAGAAATTGCAGCGTAAGTCCTACTGGAACACTATTAGACAATGCTCAACGCAAGACAAGTGCAGGTTTCTTGTGGTTCTTCCCTTCTTGGTATGCTGGAGGTTCCATCCCCAAATTTGATATTCAGAAAGCATCGTTTTTGTGTTCTATCCCCTGTCAGCAAGCAGCTCCTATGAAGACATACTTTCGTGTAAACTTAAAAGGAACATAGATTCATGTACACATAAGCACAGGAGCTAAAACCACCCATGCTTTTCTGATGTGGAAATTGGTCGCAAACACCTGCGGTCCAATGCACAGACACGGCAATGACAAGTACTACAGCAACAGAGAGAATCTGGACTAATTTAGGCATCTGGCCTGTCTAGCAAACTATGTATAAATGGATAAGCCACCAGTGTATTTCCCAAGACCTACTTAGCACCATGCTAAATTTTCTTCGCATGCCATCGACGCCGTCAGCAGTTAGATTTTTCAAGTCAGGGCCCTTGTTTTGAGTCAAGTGAACCGCTACCTTCTGCCTCCGCTCTACCAGCCGCGAAAGGTTGAACTTGTTTTGAGTCAAGTGAACAGCTACCTTCTGCCTCCGCTCTACCAGCCGCGAAAGGTTGAACTGATGATCGCAGGCTTTCTGGTCCTTCACAACGATTCTCTTGCACAATGCATCACAGTTACTTATCACTTCAGTTAACCTGCCCTTCAACTCACCAACTTCAATCTGCAGCGGATGAACTGTGATATTGAGCAGAGCCATGTCAGCAAGTAATTTATGATGCTTCCATGATATCATAAACCATTCAGTAAAATAACAGAACAAGTTAGCATCGCTAGTTGTGCTCTCAGCTGTCTGACACTGATGGGTGCCCCATTTACACAGATGAGACCTAGTTATGAAACTATTGCATAGTTACCTTCAGCAAGGTTGTGGGAGGTAGATCTCATGGAGGTAAGTGAATAATTGAACCTCTGGAGAAGCTTAACAGCCAATGCATCAGCTGTTTCTATCTTGTTTTCTATTTCCTCCTGCACCAATATTTATCATATTAGAGCTTCTCATCGTAAACTAGATGACAAACAAAAACATAGGAGTGAAGATGTACGGTGCCAACCCAGATTTCTTCAGTTATGCTCAGACTAATTCATTGGTAAATAACTAAGTACGGCTTACACATTAACCTTGAGCATCTAGAATTCAGTACTTAAGTTCGCATTACACATTTAAGTGCAGCCCTGCATATCCATGCAAGCACTATACTTCAAGAGAGTCACAACAGGATATCAAATTAATTGGTACAACTGTAGATTCAACAAATGGCAGAAACATGATCAGTGTCAAGGGCAGTATTACTCAGAACAGTGAGGATAAAAGGATACACACAAAAATGGTACTGGCTGTTCATAAAGTAAAATATGAAAATCTTTTCTCGCAACATTTGTCACAGCAAATCCAAAGGCAATGCCTAGGACTCTAGGCTGAAATAGCAGACTTTTTTGCCTATTATTTAGATATTTGTATAAAAACATGTTTCATTTGAATACAAAGGATCCTATCATATTTGCACTGCGACAACAGCCCAAAGAACACATAGAACTATACGGTTTTGATGAATGCACTGTGATTTATCTAGGATATTCACCTTATCATCAAGATGCTGATGTCACCAAACAGAACAATTGCAAACACATGAAGCAACATGCTTTATACCGGGGCACTGTAAACTGATAAGCTAACCACCATCATACCCAAAAATGACAAGTAGCATGAATACAAACACGTTTGCCCTGTTAGTGAATAAATTTCTTGGATGAGAAATGTTTTTCTTTGTTAATTCGCAACAACATCAAACAAATAGAAATCTCTCTTTCAGGAACTTCACCTACCTGTTTTTGGCTAATCTTTTTGGCATTCTCTTCTTGCCATTCACGATACATCGAGAAGAGCTCAGCCAGGACATTCGGGTTCAGATTTCCTACAGATGATTACCGAGACACGCATAAGATCCAGCAAAAAATACGAAAATTCAAATGTTTGCTGCAAACTAGTCAGCGCACAGTGTGCGGATGCCCAATTAAACATTACCAAATACAAGAGCTACACCAAATCTCCCCTGCATAGTAATACACTAGACAACCAGAGTAGCAGCATGACAGACACTCACCGGAGGCGGTAGAAGAAGTAGAAGGTTTCCGGACGAGAATATCGGTGAGGCTGCTCTCAGCCTCCGATTCGGACTGAGAGCTCAACAGCGGCGGAGCCTACAAATCCCCAACAACAACAACAAAATCCCAACCGGAGCCCAAAGGATTAAAGGGGAATTCCTCAGGGAGAATAGAAGGAGACACGAGAGCTTCGTGATTACTATGGTGAGGGACCGGATACGGCGGATGAGGGGGTCGGCGTCGGCGTCGTCGCGCCGTCCCTCCGACACCGTCGTGATCTCGTCCGCCCACTGCGGCCGCGGCTGCTGCAGCTGCTGCCTGGAGAGGAGTGATTCGGATGCCCCCATCAGGAGGAGGCCTAGCACAGGCGGGGGGTAAACGGAGAAAGGCGGGTGGGGATCGCCGGGGCTGGCCGTATGCGGCCGCCGGAGTTCGATGGAGACGATGGCCGACGAGGTAGCAGTTGCGGAGCCGTTCTCGGGCCGCTGTGTAGGGGGACAAGAGGGGCCCGCCTTGTGTTGGGCCTTTTGTTCGGGCAGGATGGGCCGCAAAAGTTTAGTTGCTGGGCCAAATTGAATTCCACGCCAGTTTTCACAGTGGTAAACCAAATTTGTCTGTTCCCCTAAAAAAATGACTGTTAAATTTGTAAGTCTATCTTAGTTTGCAAATCAGATGATCAAGATCTAATCTAAAAAAAAGATGATCAAGATCAACCAACGACCCAGGCCATGCCTAGGGCGTGCACGTATATATCAACCTACATGCATACCATACTCACACCGACAAATTGTATCTCTTTTCTTTTGCGAGTAACAAGTGTACCTTTTATCGCATCCCTACAGTGAAAATGATGAAAAGACTTGGGTGATTTAGTTTGTCAAAGGTGATCACAATTCACAGCGGAGAATAATTCATCACTAGCTTAATTTCACTTTCGTGTATTATTCTTGCATGTATCGTTAGCACATTACGGAGTACGATTTACGAGTAATACTAAGCTGTAGAGCGTTCGTCTAAGAGGAGAGAACTTTAAGGAACACATTAGCAAACATGAAGTGTGCGGACAAAGCGTCATGTCAAAATAATCCACTCAGATTCTTCGCCATCATAATGTCCCCCAGCCCGGCCCCCGGCCTTTATTCCCGTCCCCTCCGGTTCCCATCGCCATACATCCCATCCCTCACCCGGCATACGTATCCTATACTGCCGTTGCTGCTGCTGCGCCACGGCCTACGTAGCGTAACCTAGCGTACATCTTGACCGGATTCGACATCTTGCTCTTGTTCATTCGGTTTTGAGATTGGATGCCACATCTGAAGAGCAACGGTACTGTACCATACCCATCGTCAGAGATAGATTGATGGGATCGGGGTAAGGAGCACTCGCGGTTAATCCTTGAGGATATGGCTCCTTTCACTAGGGTTTCTATATGCTTTTTCTCACCACCTTATTAAGAAAGACAGAAAGTGGACGGCAGTACGGAGCATGGATGCCAATGTGGCCAAAGCCATCGACTTGGCATCGGACACCTATTCTCTGCTGTGATGTAGGGAACATAAACGTATATGTATCTCCCTTGACGGCATGTTAGTAGTAATTAAACAGTGGCCACACTTAAATAGACGAGCTGTTAGGAGAGTCGGTTGACACATAAGTTGAACAAGGTTTGTAACGGTATAACTAGTAGACGTGGCACGTGCGCACGCACGTGTGTATATAAAGTTTTAGCTATTCTCAAATTTAGAGACACATTATTTTTCGAGTTAGTTTGTCTTTATTTATATGGAGAAAAACTCTCCAATCTTTTGTCTATTAGCAATACGGGATACGGGATAATTGTGTGCACGTGGGGAGTTAGGGGCCCACCTGGCTGGAGGTGGGTACGCGCGGGACGTTGGGTGAAAAAAGTTTTGCGGAGAATGAACTAAAAGCGCCCGGAACATGCAAAAATTTTGATGCTTTCTAGTTTTTCCCTCCCACCAAAGCCCGACAGGTGGGTCCTCTGTGAGAGGGTATGGATTGGATTTTTGGTAAAAAGTGTTTTCAATTTTCTAGGATCCTTTTAGTATAGATAAATTGTGATGCGTTAAATTTGGCCTTTGTTTTAAGGCTCCATTTTGTTTGGTAAAATTCTAGCATATAAATTTCCTAACACGGCTACCTCAAAGACAACACTTCTTTCATCAATCAAAAAGATCTTTGCCATGACAATTAGAACCCCTAATTGACCCACATAGATAGATCACTTTACAGACAATAAAATTTCAGACTAAATATAGTTGGTAGTTTCTCTTATGCCATAATGAATTTGTCAATCCAAATTCGAGCGTCAAATTCAACAAGTGGACAACGAGCCACTACGTACATGTGACTTCCGAGATCTAGAAATCTAGAATAATCTGTCGGTCTTGTGAACGTACGTAGGCGTGCAGTGCATGTGGTGGTACATGTGCAAGAGTTTGTGATTGTAAAATAAAGAGAGAATTCCCTATTTGACACTAGAAAAGTGACTCATTCCTTATTTAGCCCTGAAAAAATTTTTCTTCCCTATTTGACACCGAGTATAACTTTCATTCCTTATTTGACATTCCGTCGCGTTTTCCATCCGTGATCTGTTAACTCCCATGTGAAAAGACGATTTTGCCCCTATAGGGCCCACCACTCTTCTCCCTCCTCTCCTCATCCCCTTCTCCCTCCTCTCTACTCCGATCCATACCAGAGGAGACGCGCGCCCGTGTGGTTGTGGCCGCGGTACGCCACCGGCGGCGACAAGGACGCGGACGTGGGCATCTGGTGGAGGAGGCGGGAGAGGTCGAAGTCGGTGAGGACGACGTCGCCGTTTGCCATCGGCGCGGAGGAGCACGTTCTCCGGCCTGAGGTCGCGGTACACGACGCCGGCGGCGTGGAGCTCGGCGACCGTGGAGATGATCTCGCGCCGGAGATGCAGACCACGCCGTCGAGGAACGTGCCGTCGCTGACGGCGCCGTCGGGATCCATCGGCCTCTTCCCGGCGACCTTGACGTGGCCGGCTCGATCGGCGCCGCCGCGCAGCAGCATGGCTTCTAGGTCCAGGAGCTCCTTCTCCCTGCCGACGAAGCCAGTGTTCCAGGGGAGCGGGATCTCCAGCTCCGCCCCGGCGCGCCACGCCGCGACGGCGGAGGCCACAGCCGGCCGCCCGAGCTCCTCCGCCCGAGTCCCTCCACTCCTCTGCGCCGCCGTAGGCCATCCACAGGGAGCCACCGTACCTCTCCCACAGCTCGCCGCGCCTCTCCACGATGTCGCCGGCGGCGACGAAGACCAACACGAGCGCGCCGCGCGCGGCGAAGGCGCGGACCTCCTCGACGGCGTAGGGGTTGGACAGCGTCGGCAGCGTGATGAGGAGCACGCCCACCGCAGCCGCGCCCATGGCGGCACGCGCCGCCTCGTGCGCCGGCGTCCTGCCCCCGCGGGAGGTCGGGCCACCGGTATGGATCGGAGTAGAGAGGAGGGAGAAGGGGATGAGGAGAGGAGGGAGAAGAGTGGTGGGCCCTGTAGGGGCAAAATCGTCTTTTCACATGGGAGTTAACAGATCACGGATGGAAAACGCGACGGAATGTCAAATAAGGAATGAAAGTTATACTCGGTGTCAAATAGGGAACAAAAATTTTTTCAGGACCAAATAAGTAACGAGTCACTTTTCGAGTGTCAAATAAGAAATTCTCTCTAAAACAAAAGGAAAAACATGCAAGGGTAATGACGCGCCTTCCTGCGTTATTTTATTCCTGTTAGGTCAAAGTCGCAAATGATGGGCCTCGAATTTTATTCTGATGCTTGGCCAAGTGATGGCCGCTGTCATGTCTGTCCATAATCTAGAACTCCACGATGTTTTTCTGGATAATTTATTTTTTCAGTTACCTTGTCCTTCTACAACTTTCTGACGTACGGGCCGAACACGCGAGAGCTATCACTTGTAACAGTATAAAAGTAAGCACTACATCATTGCAATCACCAATAATATAGTAGTGCTAGCTCCCCTTTATCTCCATGCAAGGCTTAAGAGAGACAAACCTTTGTGACTGATCCGATGGTTAGATCATAAGGCGGCTAAAAGTCTTCTAAAGGTTGTTTGTGCTTAGCTAACTAATTGCTTAAAGATATGCGGTCATGTGTGATAGATGTGCTCACAAAGCACTTTAGAATAAAGCTAACATAGTACGTGTATTAGTAATAAATAGCACTGTTAATTTTTCTTATTGTCCAATGCAACATACCACGCACTGTTTAGATAAGAGAGCCTCCTTTCATCCATCCATGGCTGTTAGTTCCAAAAAGTGTAGGAGAAAGTTTGGAAAAAATGTCACATCGGACACTGTAGCGTACTGTAGCA
Organism: Echinochloa crus-galli; assembly: GCA_900205405.1. NCBI lineage: Eukaryota > Viridiplantae > Streptophyta > Magnoliopsida > Poales > Poaceae > Echinochloa > Echinochloa crus-galli. The sequence continues at coordinate 1,967,836 of OAMR01000161.1, forward strand.
CCTTTCATTTGTTTGTGGTAAACATTGTCTTATCATGACCTAGGCTCAAAAGATTCGTCTCGTCGTGTACATCAAAACCATGCAATTAGTTTTTTTTTTATTTACCCACGTTTAGTGTTCCATACATGAGGAGAGAGATTTGATGTGATAGGTGGATAGTGATATTTAGAGAGAGAATTTTGAGAATTTTAGTGATGGGATGGGGAACTAAACACAGCCATGGTAGTTACAGGCTTACAGATGAACAGAAATTCTTTTATACTGTCTGTTAAAGAACCTCGTCACGTACAACCGCTGGCTGGTATATGTCCAGAACGAACCCATTCTTTAACTGATGGTCCTGTCTCTTATCACAACTAGACCTACATATACTAAATGTAAATCGCTAAAAGTACTGGTACGGTGGAACCAAAAAATACCAGTACGTTTCACTAGCTCATATAGTTCATTTGAAGAAGAGAAAAAAAAATGTTTGAATAGTACCACGAACAATGTATACGTAGAAGGAGACAAAAAGCTACAGGTAAAGCATAGTATATGTAGTGAAAGCCCTACCAAACATGATCCAATGTTCATTGATCCCAATAATACCATCACGAGATTTTAGTTGTACCAAAAAAATTGTTTTTTGATGGGTGCTACATGTAAAACCGGAGCTATATGTCGGTTCATAGTTTTATTATACTGTTACCAAGCCAATATTGAGTATTTAGAAACAGGGTTTGATGAGTGTCATGGGAATAAAATTACACTTGTCCTATTAAACCCCTTTCATCTCTTCTCATAATGACTTTGCAACGTCACCAAATTTGCTGATGTGACATATAATTAGTATCCATAAAACCTCTACTGACGTCTAAGGACAGTCCGAACCTGAAGATCATCATATACTTTTCATAGTTGTCATATCTTTCAAGGTATAGTCTCTTTAAAATAAATCTCCATCCAATCATTTCTCTATCACAAACACTTTCTCTTCCACCACATCTCTTTTTTTTATTGGTTTCCGTGAGACAATTTTTGCATTAGATACGGCTCCTTTCTATCTCCTTTTTTTTTCTTTCCTCGTTAATATTCATGCGACCTTAATTTTTTACTGATATGAAATCATATTTAATGCATGAAAACCAGGTGAAAAATCAGTGCCATCCTAAGGCCAGTCTCAGTGAAATGCACGGTGCTATGACCCCTAGCTACCACCACATCATCGCATGCACGCATGCATGTAATGATAATTATACACATAATAATCCCATCCTATCACATATAGGATCATGATGATGCATTTCATGAGAGGACATTTGATTAACCCTACTTGCGTTTGCACACTGAAACTGGGCAGGATTGGGCGGCCCGTTTCGATGGATCGGATAACTGTGTATTGGATATGGACATACTATGGTGTGAGCATCAAGCATGCTTTGGTCCGCTAAATGTGCTGTTTGACGTCGACCATGTTGCCTTGATATGGTGCATACGAACCCAGCATCAGATTAGCGGGTCGCACCGGTGGGCCACCTTGTCGTGCTCCTATTGGCTGACCCTGCCTTGTCTTTGCACGTAAGTGCATGCAACACTACGCCAGCCAAGCAATAAGCCAGCGATATCTAATTAAGCTATTTGGTAAAAGTAGAAGAAAATATTTCATCTTACAAATTATTTCTGGCAGTTTTACAAAATCAATAATATTATATGCAATGTCTGATTAAGCAGTGTAGCTTGGATGCTTGTTTTACCTCGTGCTGTCAAAACTAACTATAAGGAGCTTTTCTCTTTTCTGTCAAAACTAACTACTGAAGTTGCCACACCTTTGAGAGCATCACGTAACGTCAGTCCGGCCAGGTGCGTACGTACAGAGACATTAGTGGTGCTTTTCTACTAAGGCCTTGTTTAGATACCAAATTTGGGTGGCCAAATTTGGTACGATGATGTCTCTTTGTAATTATTGTGTCACTGTAGCATTTCGTTTGTATGTACGAAAAATTGTCCAAAAAATGATTAATTAGGCTCAAAATGTTCGTCTCGCAGAGCACAACAAAACTGTGTAATTAGTTTTTGATTTCATCTATATTTAGTACTCCATGCATGTTATGATATTTTGATGTGATGGGAATCTTTCTTTTGCATAGTGAATTTGGGAGTTACTTTTTGGTAAGTTTTGGGAACTAAACACGGCCTAAAAAACTAGCTTCTGGCTGATCATTGGCTGGTAACTCGTGAAAAAGTTCAAGGCAACAGTACCTGCTAGCAGCCCGATGCCATGCATGCATGAAAATATATGAATTCAACCGCGCATGCTGTAGATTCTTTCTGCGGATCACCCAGCAGCTAGTGTGGCATAAATAATAAAATTGTGCTGCATGTATAACCAGCAGATAAATCAAGTCATGGAATTGCATATATGTAGACGATATATAATCAGAAATACGTGCAAGTGCCGCATAAGAAATTGCAGTGGAAAAATCGGTGTTTCTCTAACTTCTCTTCCACGCACTGGATCAAAAAGAATTTCCTTCACCTCTCCTTTCAGACATCAAAATGTACACGTCCATGTCGACATAGGCGTCGTCGGGTTACAGCTACTGCGGATCATTGTCGATCTTGCTGCATATGGCGTGGAGACGTAAGCTAGCCTGTAACTGCAAGTCAAAAGAAGCTCTGGCAGCAGTAGCGCAGTAGCAACCTTTTCCACTGATGGAAGGATGCGTTTGTTGACCATGGGCGCGTGCATGGGGAATGATCGATCTCCGGGTTATTTTAAACCAGGGGCCTTCGCCTTCCCAAGACGATAGTACAAACCAGCAGCAACTAGCCAGGCACAGTCAGTAACTGCCAGGCCCACGCTCTGTTTCTGCAGCTCACTTGGCGGTGTTCACCAAGCAGAAGCAGTAGGCTGCTGGGCAGCATGAGCGTCTACAGGCTTGTACTGGTATTGGTACAGTACGAGTTGTTGTATTATTTGTTTGGAGTAGTGCCTAGCCATCATGGTATCTAAACTGCAGATGCGTGCAAGCTACGGGGTACGATACTATACTGTATTCGGTCAGTAGCTTGGAACTGCTGTTTAGTCTGCCGTGCACATAAGAGCATGCTAAACCGAGAACGAAATACGTGGTACATTCATACACGGCAAATGGATGCATAAGGCTATCCGCACTCGTTTCCCTCTATTTGATTCCTCTAAACAGAATATTTTATCCCAGTCATCTAGATTCCTTCCTCCATACCAATTTCTCCCGCACTCGTTTCTCCTCTATACACCCTCATCTATCCCAACTACCACATAATTTATTCTTTTTTCCACCACTTTTCTTTTTTTTCTCCCCACTCTTTCTCTCCCAGCTCCATCCGCCTCCCACCCCCCGCCCTCTGCTCCGGCTCCCCCACCTCCAGCCGCGCCGAGCCTCCGGCCACCCACCGCCGCCGCGCTGCCTCCGGCCCCCGCGCCGCGCCTCCCCTCCGTCCACCCGCCGCCGGCCGCGCCGCCTCCCCTCGTCCCCGCTGTGGGCAGGGCGTGGGCCGGGCGGCGGCCCGCTGTGTGGCCGTCGTGCGGGGGCCAACCGGACGAGGGCTCGGCCCCCCTCGTCGGCGCCACCGCGCGGACCTGGGCGGCGGCGTGAGGATCTCGCCCCTCCCCTCCTCTACGGTGCGTGCTCGACGGTGGCGGCAACCGCGCGGAGACCACGGCGCCAGCGCGGCAGAGGCGGCGGCCGGGCGTGGCAGCGGCGCCCAGGCGGGAGGAGCGCCGGGCGTGGCGGCGGCGACAAGGATGAAGATGGACGCGGGCGGTGGGAAAATGGTGGTGGTGTTCATCGGCGGGCGGAGCACGGTGGCGCGTGACGGCATCCAGCGGCGGCCCGGGCACGGTGGATGCGGCGGAGCAGGCGAGTGGCGGCGGCGGTCGGTGGCAAGCGGCCGTGCGGCATGAGGCGAGAGCGGGCCGCGCGGGCCCCACCGCCACGGTGGCGCGGTAGGGGAGAGGCCGGTACTCCCCTCCCCGTCCAGGAACCGCCCGCTTCCGCTCCCATAGAGGAGGTGACAAAGGAGCCCGCTGCGGGGCTTGGTTCCTCTAACCTGCGGACAGCCTAAAAGCTGCTCTCCCGTCCCATAATGTAAGCATTTGTTGGTTTTTTCATTCACGTTTAACCGTTCGTCTTATTCAAAAAAGTTATGAAAATTCTATTTATTTTGTTATGACATGTTTTATCATCGTATATATTTTAAGTACATCATAATAGTTTTTATATTTTTAAAAATTCTTTAAATAAGACAAGCGGTTAAAGGTGATGCGCAGAAATCGAGAAATGCTTATAGTCTGAACCACGTTCCAATCGCCAATTAATACATGTAAGACAATAAAAGAATTACCGTGTCGGAACCCTGCAATGCCCACAATATCTAGTAGGGAGTACACAATCAGTAATTCAGTATAGCAATTTGAAAACAATAAAAGAATAAGAATTTGGACAGATATCAAATCTTAATAGGAAAAGAAAATAATTAGGATATAATAGAATTTGCGTGTATATATTCATAGCGATATATGTGCATGTGTCTATGTTAAACCTGTGCTTCGTAAAAAAATTATCATAAATATTACTAGTTGACTCAAATAAAAACAACAAGATTATGAATGTAGTAAGGTGGGCCCATTATATCAGCCAGAGCGTTTGCCTAATAGAATAAAAAGACATAATATCTTGTGAGATAACTCTTAAAGGATTAACGTACGTGTATTTGTATGCATTAGTGTACGTGTGTTAGTGTTTGCGTCTGTGCTATTTTTCAAAAAAAAGGATTAACACGGATGCTACAAGTCAGACGTAACAAATAATAACATCTTGTTTTCAAAAAAAAACAAATAATAACATCATTTATATGCTTTGTTATAAGCATGGTTTGTTGTAGTTTCTTAGGCTTTGTGTTGGATAGTGTTGCGCCGAGCCAGCGGCCCCGACTATAATAATAACCTATAAAGATGATGTTGCGTCGACCTAAAGATGTTATTTCGTGTGCCACACCTTCAGCGCGAACTATAGCTCGCCGTGGCAGGCTTGACGAGTTTGTGCACTGCAACGGGACGAACAAACAATGCTCTTAGCCACGCATCTCATATGTTATTAATATATATTTCGCTGCTAATAAGTTTTGTTACAGTTGCGCCAAATTTCTACTTGCTAGTCCGTTCGTTTGGCTGGTGGCAGGTGCTGATTTGTGCTGAGAAAAAAATACTGCTGGCTGGCTGATGGTTAGTGACTAGTGCTGATGTCTGCTGAGAGAAAAATACTACTGACTGATAGCTGATAAGTCAAACGAAGATAGCACAATATATTCAAAAGTTAATTTTAACAGAGTCAGATACAAAGCAAAACTGGCCTCGTGTCTTCGTTAAAGCAAATTTTAAGTAGATCTTTACGTTCACTAGCTCCCAAAGCCCGGCTCGCGTCTTCGTTTTTAGACACATCAATCCAAAACAAAAGCATAATACGACAGACGGTGCGCTGCTGCACTAACCTGTCGAAAGGCATGACTCATGAGTCATGAGGCCGACTAGAGATGGAGACACGATGAGGGGGAAGAGAGAGAGAGATAGGGCATGATTAGAAACTACCAGTAAACAGTAGCTCACTGGTACAAGCATGGCGCTGGGCCCAATTCCGCGAGAGACCACGAGGGCCTGGGGAAGGAACAACCCACCCGGCCACATGCGTGCGCCTGGCCCTGCCCTGCCTGCATGTGCTCGCGTCGCAGCGCAGGGCTACCCGCCTACCAGCCTACAACTACCACCGCGACGCAACACGTCTGGAGCAAGTAGGCAGCCACTAGCTCCTACGAACGACGCCGATGCCAGCCAGCCTCGTCACCAGCTTGTTGAGCTTGGAGACAACAATGGGGAGGAGATTAATGGCAGGCCCGGCCCACTCCACTCGGCCTCCGACGTTATATTCTGTCCCTTCCGCGGCTCCACTGCGCTGCGCTGCTCTGCGGCCGGGTTTTCGGGTGCGAAATACCATACGCCTACGTACCCATACCTCCTGCCGAGGCTCGCCGACCGGACCAGGCCCGGCTGTGGCCGCCTGGCCTCTGGGCAGTGGGATTCTCCGAGATCGCCTCGCTCGAACCACCCTGCTTCAGCAGAGGCAGAGCTCAATGCAAGAAGAGCTGTACGTACGTACTCCGTATGTAGGCTTTTCAGTGTCAGGGTAATTACCGTAGGAGCGATCCGGGGAGCCAGCCCCAACTTCAGACACCGGCCATTTATTTTGATCTTTGCAAGCTAGGCCTTGTTTAGTTCTAGAATACGGGCGCCCCATTCGAGACTGGCCAGACTAACGCACGCCAGTCCTGCCACCGTAGCATTTCATTTGTATGTGTGAAAAATTATTTAAAAATAATTAATTAAATTCAAAATATTCGTCTCGCAGAGTACAACAAAACTGTGTAATTAGTTTTTTTTATTTCATTTACATTTAAAATTCCATGCAGAGGCGGATCTAGGACCCGGGCTGGGGTCCTGACCAGATGCTCTTATGTATATGCGTGTGGGGTGGCAACTAATTTAGATTAAGTATATGATCTCAATTACAGGAAAAATAGCGCACTAAGCATGTACTAGCTTAGACGATAGTGTCGAGCTGCAGATGAATCACCTTGTGGCTTGGTTGCCTCGTTATTTGCATAGCTATCAACGAGTCCAGCCCGGGGCCTAGGTCAGTCCTGGCTCCGTCACTGACTCCATGTTTTGACATTTTAATGTAATGGAGAATTTTTTTATAGTAAATTTAGAAGTAACATTTTGGAACTAAATAAGGCCTTACATGCCTCGAGTCAAGTAAACAGGTGAATCTGCCCTAGCTCATCTCCTCCGTGTGGCGATAAGCGTTCGTGTGGGTTTGAACCATCGATCCAACACAGGGAGCTTATTTTTCGAGGGGTACGTTGCATTTTGTGGGTCTGCTGACATGGCCATGGGATAGAGAGATGATAGAGACCGAGGTCATCCAAATTTGATAATTCTTAGAAACCAAATTTGCCGATGTTGAGTATAAGTGAACTGTTCATCACTAATTAATACTTTAGATTTTTAGATTAACTTGGTCGATGTAAGGAACTCTGATGAATCAGTTAAATAAAATAACTGCATATGCCTCATTTTCTTTTTCATATCCTACTTCTATATATTCAAGGAATGAGGAAAATCGTCGAATTATAGGTGAATTGCCTACAATGTATATTCAAGTTCGACTTTTCATCCGAATGAGGAAAATCGTCGAATTTTTTTCATCGTCGAATGTATATTCAAGTTCCAACTTTTCATCCGAACTGGTTGATGCATACAATGTATAACAGTTAATATATCCTCTAGTCGGTCCAACCGAACTCCTTCCAAACTTTCATTGTACTTGCAGTTACAGTCAGAGCATCTCCAAGAGACTCTGTATTATGTTAGCTAAATATGAAGATTATATCCTCTTTGTAAAAATAGAAAGCCATCTAATTAAATTGGGTAATCCAACAGATTCTGTAAAGATGGCTAGTGAGGCAGGCTAGCTAAAAATAGCTAGCGAATAAAGTAGGATGAAGAGCCACTAAATTTAGAGAATCATCATTTACAGAGTCTGTTGGAAACGTTTTTTCTTTAAAATAGCTAAATTATTTTTAAATATGGAAATGATTTTAAATAGCTAGTGAGTCATTATTTTCTTTAATACGGAAATAATTTAGGTATACGCTCTCACGCCTCTCTCAATTTTATTTTCGTGCTCCACGTGCTCTAGCAATCTCTACATGGTGTTGTCTCGGCTCCATCAGGGGGGTGTTTAGTTCCTGAAAAAAGGTAAAAAGTAAAGTGAAAAAGTCACATCGGACACTGTAGCACTTTTCGTTTGTTTGTGGTAAATATTGTCCTACCATAACCTAACTAGGCTTAAAAGATTCGTCTCGTCGTGTACATCAAAACCATGTAACTAGTTTTTTTTATTTACTACTCCATGCATAAGGAGAGAGATTTGATGTGATAGGTGAATAGTAAAGTTTGGAGAGAGAATTTTTAGAAGTTTGATGATATGACCGGGAACTAAACAGGACCCAGGTAGCAGTGGTGCCAAGAGAACATTGAATTTTGTTATCTGATCGGAACAAGACACTCTCTCTAATGGAACTGACTGCCATAGTGTATTGAGCCGCGTTCGATCTGTTTCCTAAGATAGCTTTTGATCACATTGGAGATGCCTTTTGACAGTGTGCTTATGTGTTTTCCTGACTAAAGAAGACTTGATCTCTGTACGTGAATGTTGAATTATTAATATGTGGAAGACGATGAACTATGATCTTAAATCTGGGGGGTGTTTAGTTCCATGCAAAGAGGTAAAAAGTGGGGTGAAAAAGTCACATCATACACTGTAGTGCACTGTAGCACTTTTCGTTTGTTTGTGGTAAACATTGTCCTACCATGACCTAACTAGGCTCAAAAGATTCGTCTCGTCGTGTACATCAAAACCATGCAATTAGTATTTTTATTTACCTACGTTTAGTGCTCCATGTATGAGGAGAGAGATTTGATGTGATAGGTGAAAAGTAAAGTTTGCAGAGAGAATTTTTAGAAGTTTATGGATGGGATGGGGAACTAAACAGTTGCTCCATATATGATAATCATCTTATTTACTTTACTCCCTCAAGTTCAAAACACAGGATCATCTAGAGTTATTAGACAAATAAGAAGGTAGTTAAAACGGATCTTATCTTCATCTAGTTTTTTTCTAACGCGCGTGTGGATTTTTGTTATCATGATGCGTGTTTACATGTGCTCTCTGCCTCCTTGTCACCTATATACACCTCTGCCTAACTCATGAAATACAATTAAAGAGCCTCTTCGTAATTTCTTTATCAAGTGTCTTAGGATCTTCTAATTTAATTTGGGCATTCGCTGGAAAATAAATTACCAACTAAGAATGTATAACCAACATTTTTCTAATAAATAAAAACCATCGACCACTTGGTAAACAACTCTCTACAGTCGATTAGAGAGGCATAGAGCTAGATAGAACCGTAAAAGTTGAGAAAGGAATTCGCTTTTGAATTGAACTCTACCACTAGCTTTGTGTGTTGGTTGTGATGCAAATTAAGGATAGTTTTAAATAGACAATTTCTTATACATGCTTGGTTGGTGGATTTAATAATGATAAATTATACCATAAAGTATAGCAAACAAAATAGACAAATTGATTTTTCATTCAAAGCACAATTCTTATTCGTTACCATCATTTTTTCGCAAGTCATGAGCGAGACCCTAAACTCTTATTTCTGATCAAATTACCATTCAAACCAAATAAACAATTATTTTTTGAATTCTTTACCTATAAAGTCCGGTTCTTCCACCCATTTTGACAGTAAAAAAAATGGAAGACACATCCAGCTTCGTCTCCATCCACACAAGCAGAAATTCCCTAGAAAGCCACTCCAAGCCTTTTGATTTGACATGAAAAAGAAGCTCCCCACAAACACCACTCTACACTACTGCACTGTCTCTCTCCAAAGGCAGGTGCAATGGCTTCCAGCCTTTTCCCTCCTGTGCCCATCTCTCTCCCTTCTCTCTAATGATAGCATAGAGAGAGAAGGCACACCTCCACCTCCAGGCAGGCATCCTCTCCTCCTTTCCCTCTCCTCCCCCCAAACCCTTTTCCTCTTTCCCTCGCCCCAAGAACTTCATCTCAGCTCCAGCCTCCAGGCCATTCCCTTTTGCGTAGGAGCTCGCGCGCGGGGAGCTCGATCGCTGCACCACTACTTCCCTGGAGATCCGCCCACTCACTCCCATGGAGGAGATCACCCACCACTTCGGACTTGGCGCAAGCGGCCACGGCCACGGCCAGCACCAGCACCAGCACCATCACCACCCGTGGGGATCCTCCCTCAGCGCCGTCGTTGCGCCGCCGCCGCAGCCTCCGCCGTGCGCGGGCCTGCCGCTCACCCTGAACACCGCTGCCACTGGGAACACCGGCGGCGGCGCTGGCGGCAACCCAGTGCTGCAGCTTGCCAACGGCGGCGGCGGCCTCCTCGACGCGTGCATCAAGGCGAAGGAGCCCTCGTCTTCGTCCCCCTACTCCGGCGATGTCGAGGCCATCAAGGCCAAGATCATCTCCCACCCTCACTACTACTCGCTCCTCGCCGCCTACCTCGAGTGCCAGAAGGCAAGACCTCTGCACTGCTAGTAGCATCAGTCTAACTAACAGTACCGCTGCTACTGCTGCTTCCGGTTCTGCTCGAGAAGTTTCTCCTACATCTGATGTCAAGCATGGCGCATGCACACTTTCTGCTTGCTTTTACATAGCATACTATAGTTTATGCGTGCAGCTCATGTAGAGACATGTGCATCTAGTGTTCAGAACCTTTTGGCCGTGGGTGTTTGTAGGTGGGGGCGCCGCCGGAGATGTCGGCAAGGCTGACGACCGTGGCGCAGGAGCTGGAGGCGCGGCAGCGCACGGCGCTCGGCGGGCTCGGCGCCGCGACGGAGCCGGAGCTGGACCAGTTCATGGTGAGCTATATATACATCATCAGCTAGTTGCTGACTAACAATAATTTCTCTTCTGAAAAAGAATTAAGCCAGGCATCTTTCTGTGCTCTCGAGGTTTATTCACTCACGGTGGCCTACGCGCGCCCTTGTTTTCAACTCGGTTCTCTTGTGTGCAGGAGGCATACCATGAGATGCTGGTGAAGTTCAGGGAGGAGCTGACGAGGCCGCTGCAGGAGGCGATGGAGTTTATGAGGAGGGTGGAGTCGCAGCTCAACTCGCTCTCCATCTCCGGCAGATCGCTGCGCAATATCCTTTCCTCTGGTATAGAAATCGCTGCGGCTCGATCTTTCTTTGCTCTTCTCGGATGATGTCTTGGATCGGTTGCCTCCTCTTGCTTGCTCCTGTTCATCTTCTTGCTTACTGTTGTTCGTGGTTGCTGTTGATCCGCGTCTTAAAAGATGCACAAAAATATTGTGATTTACCGGCAATAATTTGGCATCTACATCATTCCCTTTTTAAGAGCATCTTGTTACGCATGCATGTCTGAGTATGGCTTGCTGCACATGAATGACATGTCTGGCATGATGTTTTAATATGGCAGATTGTTCTCCCCGTCAAGCATGGCGCATGCACACTTTCTGCTTGCTTTTACATAGCATACTATAGTTTATGCGTGCAGCTCATGTAGAGACATGTGCATCTAGTGTTCAGAACCTTTTGGCCGTGGGTGTTTGTAGGTGGGGGCGCCGCCGGAGATGTCGGCAAGGCTGACGACCGTGGCGCAGGAGCTGGAGGCGCGGCAGCGCACGGCGCTCGGCGGGCTCGGCGCCGCGACGGAGCCGGAGCTGGACCAGTTCATGGTGAGCTATATATACATGGATATGCTGACCAACAATTTCTCTTGTGAAAATGAAGCTATGCATCTTTCTGTGCTCTCGAGGTTTATTCACTCACGGTGGCCTACGCGCGCCCTTGTTTTCAACTCGGTTCTCTTGTGTGCAGGAGGCATACCATGAGATGCTGGTGAAGTTCAGGGAGGAGCTGACGAGGCCGCTGCAGGAGGCGATGGAGTTTATGAGGAGGGTGGAGTCGCAGCTCAACTCGCTCTCCATCTCCGGCAGATCGCTGCGCAATATCCTTTCCTCTGGTATAGAAATCGCTGCGGCTCTTTCTTTGCTCTTCTCGGATGATTTCTTGGATCGGTTGCCTGCTCTTGCTCCCTCCTGTTCATCTTCTTGCCTACTGTTATTGGTTGTTGCTGTTGATCCGCGTCTTAAAAGATGCACAAAAATATTGTGATTTACCGGCAATAATTTGGCATCTACATCATTCCCTTTTTAAGAGCATCTTGTTACGCATGCATGTCTGAGTATGGCTTGCTGCACATGAATGACATGTCTGGCATGATGTTTTAATATGGCAGATTCTTCTCCCTGCTTGCTGTTCCTGGCCATGCATCTGTGAGATTCTTCCATCTGGCTTCCATCGATCTTTGCTTCTGCTGGAAAGGAATAGTCCTCACACATGTGTGCAGCAGTGCAGCTCAATCTAGCACAGATGGAAGCTCTGATTCTTTTCACATATTCCATCCGGCCCATCCCTTCTTTTTCCGCTGCAATCGTGCACTGTGATTAGTATGAAATCACCCTGGCCTCATCTGATCTGAGTTTTACTCTTTTGGCTTTTGGCGTGGATGCCTTGTTCGTCCACCATGTAGTCCATTTCCAATGGAATATGTGCATGTGACTGCTAGTAGTTCCTGGTTCAGGCAGCCATCTTTTCTCATGATGGGAACCCTGAGGGAATTACGGAGCCCTTCCCTTGTTCTAGGGTTTGGGGAAAGGCCACAGTACTGTACATATACATCGTGCAAGCTACAGTCCATGGCCGAGGAGTCTCACTGCCGTATGTCAGTGAATCAAGTACACACACGTAGTTGAGAGAGAGAGAGAGGTGGGAGTCATCCCCCATCTGTCACGCAAGCTTGTAGCCAGAAGCCCAAGAACACAACATTCTTGTCATCTTTCTCCCCCTCAAGAAATGTAGCTACCTGTTGTCCTTAGAATCTCTTGTTGTGTGGTGTGGTCTTCCAGATCTGCCCATCTGCTTCTTAGTCTTTGCTAATTTTAAAATGCACATCAGGTGGATCGAGACGATCCATATGCCAGAGCCTTTCTAATGACCTATCACGAGGCTATAGTAACTACTCGTACCACCACAGTGTTACTCGCAGGTCTAGAGTTTTCACTTCGGCACTGGACCACTGCTAGAGTGCTAGCGACAACACAAATACTTCGTTGTTGGAGCATGATAATGTAGAGAAGAAGCTGCCATCTGATCTATAAGAAGCATATGAATAGTGCTAGTGCATTAAGATTTTTTTTTCTTTAAATCAAAGCCTCACAAGCTCAGGCCAAAAACACTGGAAAAATAGAATGTTCAGAAATGCATAGGCAGGCAGATGAGTGTGAATAGAGCGGCATTTGGCTCAGTTTTTTGTGTTCTGACCGGTGCAGTGGACAAAATGGTTGTGCCACGAGAACCAAAGAAACAGTTAGCAAGTGCATGCACAGCCCTCATTATTTGATGTGAGATCTCTCCAGCAATGGGCGTGTGATCCCCTAGTCTTATATTTTTATATGTGTCTACCTTCTCTAGATATGTCCCTGTATTTTGTGACAGACTTCTTCCCGTGCATTCTCTCTCATAAATAATGACGGTCAAAGGACATTGGATGCTTTCGGCGAGTCCAAGTTCAACTGTCCGTGTTTTTCAGCTGTCAACTCATATTTCTTCACAGCTTCAAACTGTTCTTTGACCTTCTTGAGAGACCGACCTCCTGTGCTTACTTTTAATAATCAAAATATATATAGATTATCAGTTATAACGATATCACGAACAACATTTTAAACTAACGGCAAAACAACAATGCTTTTTCTGACTGATGGTGCATATGTACTCCAAGATTCTTGGTTGCATGCATTCTTTCCCATGCAAAAGCAAAGCGGACACAGAATATCACGAGTCCCCGTTGGTCTCGAGGTAAAGACCAAAAAAGATACTGGAAGCAAACAACATACAAACAAAAGGATAAAAAGAGCTGAATGATTTTGCACTGGAATGCCAGGAGAAAAGACATTGCGACTGGAGAAAAAGGAATTTACCATATGGCACTTCCATCTCTGTGTCATTTATCAATTTCTTTCAGACGATTATTTGCAGCTTATTGTGCTATTCTTGATTGATCGACGTGTTAGGTCCATACTTTCGCCTTTCTTGAGGTTCTTGGTCTTTAGTACTGTATTATCAGATCATCTGTTTCAGGTTACTTTGCCTGTTGGTTTAATCAATTTCATGGATCTTTATTCTATTTATGATCTGAATATTCAGTATCGCATACAATATTGTGAATTGTGATCAGAGACATTTATCGCAAACCCCCACCCACCCACCAGTGCATGTACAAATTGTCCCCAATTCTTCTTCTTCGTTTGCTTTTAACAGTTGATTTGTTTGATACTTTCTTTTGCACAATAAATCATCAACTTTGAAAGACCAGTTTCCTTAAAATATGTATAACATTTGCCTTAAAACCGCTGGTCGTCGACTGAAAAAAAAAGAAATCACTGGATTTGGATGCATCAAAATGAAACCCTATGGAAAAATGCCTTGTGAATATGTTTGGACTAGCCATGGAATCACTCCTAAAGATTGCTATGGCAAGGCTAGTTCATGGGTTATTGTACTACAACTAACATGAGTGTCTTTGTATCAAGTTTTCTTTTGTCTTGAAGTCCTTTGTTATCCGCTTTTGCATCACAACTGCTCTACTGATTTTTGTGCACATTTCTAGTTCCTCTTTCTTGCATCAAAATCAAAACTTCTGTGATGGAGTTTATGTGCACATTTCTATTTCCATTATGTATTCAGAATGATGTAACACTAACAACGCTAGCACACCATGATTCTTTTTTGTTTCCCTCATTTCCAAAAGGCCACTAAAGTTTTCCACAAACTTCTTGTCTAGTATAATAATTTCAAGTGGTACTATATCCTAATTGGCAGGTGATGTTTTAGTGAACAAACATTTCAAAAACAGACACATATTTGGCAGATACTTTTTTATCAGTCCTTGACTCTTTATAATTATTTACTACTCAAGTTGAGAACACTGCTTTAATTTGTCCCAGATAACTAGACAGAAAGTATGATGTGATCAAAAGCTATTTTTGAAAATGTATCTTTCCTTTTTGCAAATGCATATATTTGGTTTTGTGGAGCAATTAAAATATCCTAATGCAGCTTAGGAAGGTTCTGTTACTCAAAGTTTGGTGCTACCAGCAGTTCTAAGCTTTCTAGTTTGAATAGTTTGGCACAGTAACATCTACACAGGACAAACTGTGCCTGACCCCTTTAGCCTGGAAAGTACATGTAAAATTGACTAGCACAAGGTACATATATATATATGGCGCATTGGTAGCCATGACCTGATCAATTAAGAAGTCAACAGTATTTTACAGTAGGCATGTCCAATGATAACTTCGCAAATCCATTTATTAGTGAGTAGAGAGTAGTAGAGAATATAGAGATGCTCCAGTGTTGTGCAGATTCATTAAGTTATCTCAATCTCGAAGGAACTCCTAAATATTGCAAGTGCCAACTACAAAAGCCTTGTTCGTAATATCATTGAAAATTTTAGTCGCTACATGCGGTTCTAGACAGAACGTTGAAAGGAGAATTCACACGTGATGAAAATAATTCTTTCTTTAGAAGATTGACAAAATAAATGGTACACTTTTCAAGTTTAAATATAATCATTTCTAGACTTGTAATCAAGGAGCTGTGTCTAGCTCACCCTTGCTGATTCATGCTCTAATGAGCTTTGGAATGAAAAATAAGACCCTCCCTCCACCACACCACCACACCTATTATATATATTTGTGTTTCTTTTTATTTTAGTAAATATTACACTTTTCAAGCTCAAAATTCATCATTGCTACTCTTGAAAGCATGAGGGTGCGTCTGGTTCATCCTTGCTGCTTCATGCTCTAATGAGTTCAAAACAAAGAAAAGACCCTCCCCCACCCACTCTACCTGTTGTATCTAATATTTGGTGTTTATTTTATTTTATTTCTGAATTACAACTATAGCAGATACAAAAACAAAGTCGCTGGTCGGACGTCAAACATTAAGAAGTTTTGCCAGGGAGTTGAACTTAATAGAGCATCAAACAAATATAAAGAAGTTTTGCCATCTCATGGACGCCAGTTTAATGTGTTCCTTTCCTTTAAAATTGTAAATTGTACTAACTTTTATAATCTTCAAACCTGGCTACCTAGGTACCCGAAGTTGTATGGAATTTTCTAATGAAGAACAATGTTCCTGCCTTGTTTTGTAAAAAAAATAAAATACTTTGCTAGGTCATGGTGAGGCAAGGAGACAAGGATATAGAGGCTATTCGGCTGGTAGAATGAATAGTGCTTGGCTAGTAGATTGAACAGTATTGTGTGAGAGGAAATAAGCCGATACAAACCGAAATAAGTCAAATCTAGATAAGCCGAACAGGCTCATAATACGCATGTATAAAACTAGTGTTACTACGGTAATTTTAAAATGTCAATATCCAAGGTCATTCACCTGAGTTGCTGGTTTCCACATGATCTTATTCAAATATAATGAGAGTTTGATCTTCGTTTGAGTGGCATGGTTTTTACACCCTCTTTTACCCAGGCTGGGCACTGGATATGTTGAAACAATATCACCTTAGTTGGGTTTCTCAGTAAAGTTGGAATAAATTAACATCGGATAATATAATTCATTTTTATCATTTATGTCAATGTGCTCTTAGATTGGCAATATTTTATTTCCAAGTTTTTTTTATCATGTGTTCCTTTGATTATTTCTAAATTGCTTCGTGATAGATTATATTGTCATCAAGGTTCTGGTAGATGATTGGCAAAAATACAAGTGTACATGGGCGCATTTGCACATTTGCACCTATTCTGTTAGGCATCAGTTAAATATGCAATTCGAAGAAAATACAAATGCACGATTGGGTGCATATACAAATGCGGAGTTTTAAAATGGCCAAAACATCACAAATTTCCAAAACAGAATTTAGTATCTGCAGAAACATCAATATTTTTGATCTGTTTTGGAATGCACTAGTTCACAAACTAAAATGGTGCAGATGGACCTATTGTGCAAAGATATGTACTCCAATGGATATGGATATGCTGAAAGTGTTAGATTGATAGGTGGACAATACAAATGCAACCTGCAAATTCCCCAAGATTGAACTAGTTGCATGACTTTAAATAGATGTAAACTAGAGTGCTGCTTTGTCATGTGGCTTTACACTTCACATTCATAAAGTCATAAATGTGTTCTGTGCTTTTGTTTAACTATGCACATAGAACCTAGTGTTCATTGTCTTGGTTGCATGGAAGTTGCATTTTGTTGGTAGATGGTAAGCTCTGTACTTGTGCTGTGCCAGCTAAATGTTTTCACTAATCTGACTATGAGTTCTGCTTGATCACTTCTTTTGTCATGCCTAACAATTCCATGTGTTATGCTTGAAGGCTCTTCCGAGGAGGATCAAGAAGGTAGCGGAGGAGAGACAGAGATCCCTGAAGTTGATGCACATGGTGTAGACCAGGAGCTCAAGCACCACCTCCTGAAGAAGTATAGTGGCTATCTGAGTTCGCTCAAGCAAGAACTGTCAAAGAAGAAGAAGAAAGGGAAGCTTCCTAAGGAGGCTCGCCAGCAGCTCCTTAGCTGGTGGGATCTGCACTACAAATGGCCTTACCCCTCAGTATGTATTCTTTTTATGCTTCCATTTTAATTTTTTTAGGGTAATGCATGACTTAGTAGCTACAGTTTGCATGCAGTTTTTATGGCCAATTAAACTCAATGTGAGCACTCCACTGTTTGCAATCTCACGGGGTAATTCAAGCGGAAGCATACATAAAACACATTAAGCAAAGCTATTCCCTAATTTGCACACTAGCATTTATATGTAATCAAAATATGCTGGAGTCTAGTGTTAATGAATGACTGCTTTAACTGTATTATTGACCTGATTTAAGTTATTTTGATACTTGCACAATGTTGTTAAGTGGCATCAATTTTAAGCAACAATAGTTATCTGAAGATATATGAAACCTTCACTCAGATTCAAATAAAAAACTCACCATTGATTTCACATGGGAACTGCCTAGCTGAAGTATGTGTTGACTACTTGTACAAGTGTTAGGGTCCAAATGGACTCTTTTTCAAGTTCACAGTACTAACTGAAACAAACATTAAGTCTAGGGATTTGCACTTCACTTTTTTTCATTTCTTCAAGTTGTCAGATACTTTATGCACGACACGAACAGATGTGTTGAGTTATCTGTTTTATATTTTTTTAGAATACAATTTAACTCCTCACTTACTCAAGCAGGAGACTCAGAAGGTAGCATTGGCGGAGTCGACTGGTCTTGACCTGAAGCAGATCAACAACTGGTTCATTAACCAGCGGAAGCGACACTGGAAGCCATCCGAGGAGATGCACCACCTGATGATGGATGGGTACCACACAACCGGCGCATTCTACATGGACGGACACTTCATCAATGATGGCGGGCTGTACCGGCTCGGCTAGTGCCATCATCGCCACGACCTAGTTAAACACTAATGGTTCCAAGTTTCTGAAGAACTGAAGACTTGGCTAGCTATCTAATGATGTGTGCCGCATGCATGAGCTGTAAGGAGGCCATGCTTAATTATTTTGTTGCCATTGCTACTCGATCTATGCCTATGCTTACCTGCATGAACTTTGCTTTAGGTCCTGCTCCACGGTGTGGAGTGCTTTTGCTTTTGTGTGGCTGTATGGGTGACCTGACAGATGGATCACTGATTGCTACATATATATTTGTGTTTCTTTTTATTTTAGTAAATATTACACTTTTCAAGCTTAAAATTCGTCATTGCAACTCTTGAAAGCATGGGGGTGCATCTGGTTCATCCTTGCAGCTTCATGCTCTAATGAGTTCAAAACGAAGAAAAGACCCTCCCCCACCCACTCTAACTGTTGTATCCAATATTTGGTGTTTATTTTTATTTTATTTCTGAATTACAACTATAGCAGATACAGAAACAAAGTCGCTGGTGAACATTAAGAAGTTTTGCCAGGGAGGTGACTTGATAGAGCATCAAACAAATATTAAGAAGTTTTGCCAGATCATGGACGCCAGTTCAATGTGTTCCTTTCCTTTAGAAGTGTAAATTGTCCTAACTTTTATATTCTTCAAACCCGGCTACCTAGGTACCTGAAGTTGTACGGAATTTTCTAATGAAGAACAATGTTCCTGTCTTGTTTTGTAAAAAAAAAACTTTGCTAGGTCATGGTGAGGCAAGGAGACAAGGATATATTACGCATGTATAAAACTAGTATTACTACAGTAATTTTAAAAGGTCAATATCCTAGATCTTATCGAAATATAATGAGAGTTTGATCTTCGTTTGAGTGGCATGGTTTTTACACCCTCTTTTACCTAGGCCAGGTATTGAATATGTTGAAACAATATCACCATAGTTGGTTTTCTTAGTAAAGTTGGAATAAATTAACATTGGAGAATATAATTCATTTTTATTGTTTATGTCAATGTGCTCTTAGATTGGCAATATTTTATTTCAAGTTTTTTAATCATGTGTTACTTTGATTATTTCTACATTGCTTCATGATAGATTATATTGTCATCAAGGTGCTGATAGATGATTGGCAAAAATACAAGTGTACATCAGTTAAATATGCATATCCGAAGAAAATACAAATGCACGATTGGGTGCATATACAATTTCAATATAACTCTTTTATGCGGAGTTTTAAAATGACCAAAACAGGACAAATTTCTAGTTTAGTATGTGCAGAAACATCAATATTTTTTATTCGTTTTGGAATGCACTAGTTCACAAACTAAAATGGTGCAGATGGACCTATTGTGCAAAGATATGTACTCCAATGGATATGGATATGCTGAAAGTGTTAGATTGATAGGTGGACAATACAAATGCAACCTGCAAATTCCCCAAGATTGAACTAGTTGCATGACTTTAAATAGATGTAAACTAGAGTGCTGCTTTGTCATGTGGCTTTACACTTCACATTCATAAAGTCATAAATGCGTTCTGTGGTTTTGTTCGAAACTAGGTTCATCGTCTTGGTTGCATGGAAATTGCATTTTGTTGGTAGATAGTAAGGTCTGTACTTGTGATGTGCCAGCTAAATGTTTTCACTAATCTGACTATGAGTTCTGCTTGATCACTTCTTTTGCCATGCCTAACAATTCCATGTGTTATGCTTGAAGGTTTTTCCGAGGAGGATCAAGAAGGTAGCGGAGGAGAGACAGAGATCCCTGAAGTTGATGCACATGGTGTAGACCAGGATCTTAAGCACCACCTCCTGAAGAAGTATAGTGGCTATCTGAGTTCGCTCAAGCAAGAACTGTCAAAGAAGAAGAAGAAAGGGAAGCTTCCTAAGGAGGCTCGCCAGCAGCTCCTTAGCTGGTGGGATCTGCACTACAAATGGCCTTACCCCTCAGTATGTATTCTTTTTATGCTTCCATTTTAATTTTTTTAGGGTAATGCATGACTTAGTAGCTACAGTTTGCATGCAGTTTTTATGGCCAATTAAACTCAATGTGAGCACTCCACTGTTTGCAATCTCACGGGGTAATTCAAGCGGAAGCATACATAAAACACATTAAGCAAAGCTATTCCCTAATTTGCACACTAGCATTTATATGTAATCAAAATATGCTGGAGTCTAGTGTTAATGAATGACTGCTTTAAGTGTATTATTGACCTGATTTAAGTTATTTTGATACTTGCACAATGTTGTTAAGTGGCATCAATTTTAAGCAACAATAGTTATCTGAAGATATATGAAACCTTCACTCAGATTCAAATAAAAAACTCACCATTGATTTCACATGGGAACTGCCTAGCTGAAGTATGTGTTGACTACTTGTACAAGTGTTAGGGTCCAAATGGACTCTTTTTCAAGTTCACAGTACTAACTGAAACAAACATTAAGTCTAGGGATTTGCACTTCACTTTTTTTCATTTCTTCAAGTTGTCAGATACTTTATGCACGACACGAACAGATGTGTTGAGTTATCTGTTTTATATTTTTTTAGAATACAATTTAACTCCTCACTTACTCAAGCAGGAGACTCAGAAGGTAGCATTGGCGGAGTCGACTGGTCTTGACCTGAAGCAGATCAACAACTGGTTCATTAACCAGCGGAAGCGACACTGGAAGCCATCCGAGGAGATGCACCACCTGATGATGGATGGGTACCACACAACCGGCGCATTCTACATGGACGGACACTTCATCAATGATGGCGGGCTGTACCGGCTCGGCTAGTGCCATCATCGCCACGACCTAGTTAAACACTAATGGTTCCAAGTTTCTGAAGAACTGAAGACTTGGCTAGCTATCTAATGATGTGTGCCGCATGCATGAGCTGTAAGGAGGCCATGCTTAATTATTTTGTTGCCATTGCTACTCGATCTATGCCTATGCTTACCTGCATGAACTTTGCTTTAGGTCCTGCTCCACGGTGTGGAGTGCTTTTGCTTTTGTGTGGCTGTATGGGTGACCTGACAGATGGATCACTGATTGCTACATATATATTTGTGTTTCTTTTTATTTTAGTAAATATTACACTTTTCAAGCTTAAAATTCGTCATTGCAACTCTTGAAAGCATGGGGGTGCATCTGGTTCATCCTTGCAGCTTCATGCTCTAATGAGTTCAAAACGAAGAAAAGACCCTCCCCCACCCACTCTAACTGTTGTATCCAATATTTGGTGTTTATTTTTATTTTATTTCTGAATTACAACTATAGCAGATACAGAAACAAAGTCGCTGGTGAACATTAAGAAGTTTTGCCAGGGAGGTGACTTGATAGAGCATCAAACAAATATTAAGAAGTTTTGCCAGATCATGGACGCCAGTTCAATGTGTTCCTTTCCTTTAGAAGTGTAAATTGTCCTAACTTTTATATTCTTCAAACCCGGCTACCTAGGTACCTGAAGTTGTACGGAATTTTCTAATGAAGAACAATGTTCCTGTCTTGTTTTGTAAAAAAAAAACTTTGCTAGGTCATGGTGAGGCAAGGAGACAAGGATATATTACGCATGTATAAAACTAGTATTACTACAGTAATTTTAAAAGGTCAATATCCTAGATCTTATCGAAATATAATGAGAGTTTGATCTTCGTTTGAGTGGCATGGTTTTTACACCCTCTTTTACCTAGGCCAGGTATTGAATATGTTGAAACAATATCACCATAGTTGGTTTTCTTAGTAAAGTTGGAATAAATTAACATTGGAGAATATAATTCATTTTTATTGTTTATGTCAATGTGCTCTTAGATTGGCAATATTTTATTTCAAGTTTTTTAATCATGTGTTACTTTGATTATTTCTACATTGCTTCATGATAGATTATATTGTCATCAAGGTGCTGATAGATGATTGGCAAAAATACAAGTGTACATCAGTTAAATATGCATATCCGAAGAAAATACAAATGCACGATTGGGTGCATATACAATTTCAATATAACTCTTTTATGCGGAGTTTTAAAATGACCAAAACAGGACAAATTTCTAGTTTAGTATGTGCAGAAACATCAATATTTTTTATTCGTTTTGGAATGCACTAGTTCACAAACTAAAATGGTGCAGATGGACCTATTGTGCAAAGATATGTACTCCAATGGATATGGATATGCTGAAAGTGTTAGATTGATAGGTGGACAATACAAATGCAACCTGCAAATTCCCCAAGATTGAACTAGTTGCATGACTTTAAATAGATGTAAACTAGAGTGCTGCTTTGTCATGTGGCTTTACACTTCACATTCATAAAGTCATAAATGCGTTCTGTGGTTTTGTTCGAAACTAGGTTCATCGTCTTGGTTGCATGGAAATTGCATTTTGTTGGTAGATAGTAAGGTCTGTACTTGTGATGTGCCAGCTAAATGTTTTCACTAATCTGACTATGAGTTCTGCTTGATCACTTCTTTTGCCATGCCTAACAATTCCATGTGTTATGCTTGAAGGTTTTTCCGAGGAGGATCAAGAAGGTAGCGGAGGAGAGACAGAGATCCCTGAAGTTGATGCACATGGTGTAGACCAGGATCTTAAGCACCACCTCCTGAAGAAGTATAGTGGCTATCTGAGTTCGCTCAAGCAAGAACTGTCAAAGAAGAAGAAGAAAGGGAAGCTTCCTAAGGAGGCTCGCCAGCAGCTCCTTAGCTGGTGGGATCTGCACTACAAATGGCCTTACCCCTCAGTATGTATTCTTTTTATGCTTCCATTTTAATTTTTTTAGGGTAATGCATGACTTAGTAGCTACAGTTTGCATGCAGTTTTTATGGCCAATTAAACTCAATGTGAGCACTCCACTGTTTGCAATCTCACGGGGTAATTCAAGCGGAAGCATACATAAAACACATTAAGCAAAGCTATTCCCTAATTTGCACACTAGCATTTATATGTAATCAAAATATGCTGGAGTCTAGTGTTAATGAATGACTGCTTTAAGTGTATTATTGACCTGATTTAAGTTATTTTGATACTTGCACAATGTTGTTAAGTGGCATCAATTTTAAGCAACAATAGTTATCTGAAGATATATGAAACCTTCACTCAGATTCAAATAAAAAACTCACCATTGATTTCACATGGGAACTGCCTAGCTGAAGTATGTGTTGACTACTTGTACAAGTGTTAGGGTCCAAATGGACTCTTTTTCAAGTTCACAGTACTAACTGAAACAAACATTAAGTCTAGGGATTTGCACTTCACTTTTTTTCATTTCTTCAAGTTGTCAGATACTTTATGCACGACACGAACAGATGTGTTGAGTTATCTGTTTTATATTTTTTTAGAATACAATTTAACTCCTCACTTACTCAAGCAGGAGACTCAGAAGGTAGCATTGGCGGAGTCGACTGGTCTTGACCTGAAGCAGATCAACAACTGGTTCATTAACCAGCGGAAGCGACACTGGAAGCCATCCGAGGAGATGCACCACCTGATGATGGATGGGTACCACACAACCGGCGCATTCTACATGGACGGACACTTCATCAATGATGGCGGGCTGTACCGGCTCGGCTAGTGCCATCATCGCCACGACCTAGTTAAACACTAATGGTTCCAAGTTTCTGAAGAACTGAAGACTTGGCTAGCTATCTAATGTTATGTGCCGCATGCATGAGCTGTAAGGAGGCCATGCTTAATTATTTTGTTGCCATTGCTACTCAATCTATGCCTATGCTTACCTGCATGAACTTTGGTTTAGGTCCTGCTCCACGGTGTGGTGGAGTGCTTTTGCTTTTGTGTGGTTGTATGAGTGACCTGACAGATGGATCACTGATTGCTACATGTTTGAATAATTTGCATGTTCTAGCCGGTTTCCGTCTGATATGATATCACTGCTTTAATTCCATGATGGTTTGTTTTTTTTTCCAATGTGTTGCATAGAATGGTAATATACCTAGCCTATCTGCAAGATCTCCCAAAATTCCCACGGCGGGACCAAAATTTCTACGATTCTACATGCGCCAGCCATGCACGCAACAGGAAAGCAGAAGAGGATGTGACAGAAGCGGGCGTACTTACGATTTACGCGATCGGGGGCGGCGCCGCCGGCCGTTGGGGCAAGGACGGGGGAGCGTCGCCTGACTCGCCTCCGTAGCCCCGTCGCGGCGGAGAAGATCACGAACCGTCGCAAGGGCGGCGGTGGGCGGCGTGCCCTTTGCGCTTGGGCTGGGCTTCGGAGAGGCTGCCGGTGTACTGGGCTTGGGTTGGCACTTCTCGATCACTGCTTGGGTTGGGTCTGGCGAACTGGGCCGTGCATGTACGGGCGTGCCGAGCTTGGCTGGCTCGTGGACCGGAGGCCCTTTTTTTTCCTTGTTGGTTCAGCCAGCAGCCTGAGAAAAGACTGGGCCGTATCACCCAGCGTGCCGGTGCCACACGGGCCTAGCCAAGCGCGGCTCGCTCCTTGGCGCTGGCGTGGTGGTGGTCGAGGAATGGAGCTGCCGACCACGCCCTCGCGCGCGCCCGCGAGGGCGCAAGCGCGAGCTGGCGAGGAGGCTTGCACAGAAGCTCGACAGGATGCGCAGGCGGAAGCGGGGCCACCACCCGCGTTCTACAGCTCCGTGTTCGCGCAGGTACGCCAGCCGCTCGACGAAATGCCGCACCGACAGAAGCCGCGAGGAAACCATATTGCGCATTTCTGTTTTAACCATGAGCGGGGTTGCTGACATCGCGCTCGTGTCTGCTTTGGACGTTGGTGCGTGCAGATCGAAGAGATCGGGTGGGAGCGGGTGGTGAGCGCCGCAGGGGACGATGGGGTGTCCTGTCTCACCTTCCGTGTAGTGTAAGAGGATCCCTCACTCGTGATACCAATCGGTATTAAGCAGTGATTACTGTTTATAAGTTTACTGCACATATTCTTTGGAGACAAGGGCCTTGTTTAGTTGCCAAAAGCCGTCTCCCGATTCGGGACTGCGCCGGCTTACGCACGCTGTAGCATTTCATTTGTATGTGCGAAAAATTATCTAAAAATTGATTAATTAGGCTCAAAATGTTCGTCTCGCAGAGTACAGCAAAACTGTACAATTAGATTTTTATTTCATCTACATTTAGTACTCCATGCATGTTATGACATTTTGACGTGATGGAGAATCTTCTTTTTCATAGTAAATTTGGGAGTTGCTTTTTGAAACTAAGGCCAAAAAAAAATATTGCCATTGAGCTGAGGCCAGACATGAAGCTTGTCGGTTTGATAGTTCTAAAAAGGTTGTGTCAGAGACCTACCTGAACATTGTAATAATGCATAGGGACAACAATTGCAAGTGCAGCAACGTTTACTTGAGAATTTGTTTAATTATACTCTATTATCTGAAATTATCAGTTATGGTGTGCCAGCGATGAGCAGGGACGGATTCATTTACTTGAGATCACACTGCCCATGGGCAATCCGGCAATTCCCCCTTCAATTACTGCAGTTTGTCTCTAACCCTATTTTTGTATTCTGCAGTACCAGGAATTTCAGAATGATAGCGCATGCCATATGATAACTTGTCTCATTTAACAGGAAGTACCTTACCTCCCAAAAATACAGTGGTCAAAAAGCTCAAGACTGAAAGATGTTATTTTCCAGTTCCAAGAGGTAGGTGAACTTCTTTTCTGATCACTTAAATCATATGGGCGTCCTGTTCATTGGGATCACCTTTTAAATTGAGATGCTGATGTTGTGCTGTGTTATCTTATTTGGTTGACACAACCAGCACCTGAAGACATTACAAGAGTTTTGGTCTACAATGGATGAAATTGATAAGGCCCTTTGGGTCGTTGATCCAACAAAGCCGGCCTATGCTATGTCCCATCGCCGTTTAGCTTTAGGTATTTTCCTTATGTGTTTGAAATTAGCAGCTGTGTAACTCCTATTTATCTTACTTAAATTATGTTGCCTGATATCAACAGGTGATGACTGCTATATTCTGCTACATATTGATCCTCACAAGCCCAGCTCCTTACCAGAGTAAGGCCAGTTTTTCTGAAAAAGCTAGTAAGGCCGGTTTTTCTAGACTCTGTTCCAGGTCAACCATGGTTGGTCATCACAGTGTTTTTTTTTTTTGGGGGAGCGAGAAGAGGATGGAATGGGCAGAAGCGGGCGTACTTACGATTTACCCGATCGCCGGCGGCGCCGCCAGCCGTTGGGGCAAGGACGGGAGCGTCGCCTGACTCGCCTCCGTAGCCCCGTCGCGGCGGAGAAGATCACGAACCGTCGCAAGGGCGGCGGTGGGCGGCGTGCCCTTTGCGCTTGGGCTGGGCTTCGGAGAGGCTGCCGGTGTACTGGGCTTGGGTTGGCACTTCTCGATCACTGCTTGGGTTGGGTCTGGCGAACTGGGCCGTGCATGTACGGGCGTGCCGAGCTTGGCTGGCTCGTGGACCGGAGGCCCTTTTTTTTCCTTGTTGGTTCAGCCAGCAGCCTGAGAAAAGACTGGGCCGTATCACCCAGCGTGCCGGTGCCACACGGGCCTAGCCAAGCGCGGCTCGCTCCTTGGCGCTGGCGTGGTGGTGGTCGAGGAATGGAGCTGCCGACCACGCCCTCGCGCGCGCCCGCGAGGGCGCAAGCGCGAGCTGGCGAGGAGGCTTGCACAGAAGCTCGACAGGATGCGCAGGCGGCGTAATCATTGCGTCACTGTAGCATTTCGTTTGTATGTGTGAAAAATTGTCCAAAAATTGATTAATTAGGCTCAAAATGTTCGTCTCGCAGAGTACAGCAAAACTGTACAATTAGATTTTTATTTCATCTACATTTAGTACTCCATGCATGTTATGACATTTTGACGTGATGGAGAATCTTCTTTTTCATAGTAAATTTGGGAGTTGCTTTTTGAAACTAAGGCCAAAAAAAAATATTGCCATTGAGCTGAGGCCAGACATGAAGCTTGTCGGTTTGATAGTTCTAAAAAGGTTGTGTCAGAGACCTACCTGAACATTGTAATAATGCATAGGGACAACAATTGCAAGTGCAGCAACGTTTACTTGAGAATTTGTTTAATTATACTCTATTATCTGAAATTATCGCTTGTGGTGTGCCAGGGATGAGCAGGGACGGATTCATTTACTTGAGATCACACTGCCCATGGGCAATCCGGCAATTCCCCCTTCAATTACTGCAGTTTGTCTCTAACCCTATTTTTGTATTCTGCAGTACCAGGAATTTCAGAATGATAGCGCATGCCATATGATAACTTGTCTCATTTAACAGGAAGTACCTTACCTCCCAAAAATACAGTGGTCAAAAAGCTCAAGACTGAAAGATGTTATTTTCCAGTTCCAAGAGGTAGGTGAACTTCTTTTCTGATCACTTAAATCATATGGGCGTCCTGTTCATTGGGATCACCTTTTAAATTGAGATGCTGATGTTGTGCTGTGTTATCTTATTTGGTTGACACAACCAGCACCTGAAGACATTACAAGAGTTTTGGTCTACAATGGATGAAATTGATAAGGCCCTTTGGGTCGTTGATCCAACAAAGCCGGCCTATGCTATGTCCCATCGCCGTTTAGCTTTAGGTATTTTCCTTATGTGTTTGAAATTAGCAGCTGTGTAACTCCTATTTATCTTACTTAAATTATGTTGCCTGATATCAACAGGTGATGACTGCTATATTCTGCTACATATTGATCCTCACAAGCCCAGCTCCTTACCAGAGTAAGGCCAGTTTTTCTGAAAAAGCTAGTAAGGCCGGTTTTTCTAGACTCTGTTCCAGGTCAACCATGGTTGGTCATCACAGTTTTTCTTTTTCAGGTGTCGCTTCTTGGGCATAGATGGCAAACTTGATCGGCTCATAATGAATTGGAGAAAAAACCGCAGAAAATGGTATGTTCACATTTTCCTGCATTGTACTGTGCACTTTCTTTTGTATTTTGTTGCATCCAATTATTTTTACTGAACTTGCAAAGCCAATCTGTGCCAAGCATAAATACTGTTGCACCTTTATCTTCTTTCCTTTAAATCTACAGGTGTTGGTTTATAATAGTTGGCTATGAAGGCATAATTGAAATTTCTCTGAGTCCAACGTGAAAAGTTGTGGTAGATACTAGTAATCTTTTTTTTTCCTGTTACTAGGGATCCAAAGAAGAAATTCCATGAAAATTTGACAGCCGTCTTGGACTCTGAACTTCCTGCACCCCCTTCGGCCAGTAACATAAAAAAAGATGACGAGCAATCTGATTGCGGGATATGCTATGCCAAGCATCTGCCAGTCGGTGAGCAGATTTACCAAGTGTCTGAACGTAACCCATTTTGCCTGTTAGCATCGTCCCTGAATCCTGATCATAGTTGTTGCTTCTTGGCTCCACCAGATGACGAACTAGGGGCATACAGCGGGTGTGCAACCGACTACACGTGCGAGAACCCCAGCTGCAGCCGGGCCTTCCATTCCGTCTGCCTGAGGGATTGGCTGCGCTCCATCACCACAACGAGGCAGTACGTGTTAATGCTTTGCTTTGCTGTGCTCGATCATCTGGTTGTTTTCTCACGAGGCCTCTGCCTTGCTCGTGTTGCCAGGTCCTTCGACGTCCTGTTCGGGAACTGCCCCTACTGCAGCGACCCTGTCGCCGTCAAGATCACCGACCGCTAAACTTGGTCAGCGTTTACAGAGTCAGGCCGACGTCTCTCATCATCACCCCGTTTTAAGACTACTAGTTTTGGTCCCTGTTCAATTGTAGAATGGCGTGGTATCGACTTCAGATACGCATGTGTCTTGCTCTGGGAAATTTCTTTCAGAGAGCTCTAGATCGTTACGTGGATGCCCTCGTCAGGAGGTCGAAATTGCAAACGCTTCTAGAGGACAAGAGAGAAAAGAAAAGGGGATTACCAACCAGTCAAGACCCGTTACAACGTCGCACTCTGTTCTGGAACACGCCTTTCTAGATTTGGAACGCCAACCAGTCAAGACCCATTAGTTTCTGGTTGCGGTTCTGCGTTTCTGAACTCTGTAAGTCTGTGCGCCCTTGCCGTACCTGTAAATCCGTAGTCCCGGACGGTCGCGCTCAAGGTCGCTAACCAACTAATCCGGTGCATAGATTTTCCCTTGCTGCTGAACAGGGGCGGATCCAGCGGTGGGTCGGGAGGGGCTGGAGCCCCTCCTACCACCGCGGATGCCATGAGAGCCCCTCCAAGACCCTCCTAGAATTTTGAGAAGGAAGAAGAGGCAAGGAGGGGCTAGAGGAGGAAGAAGAGGAAGGAGACCCCCCAGCCGGCCATTTCTAGATTCGCCACTGCTGCTGAATGCTGATGGTGATACCGGCCAATCATTCTAGGTTGATTGAAAAGAATGACGCGAACGCCTACCCAAGTCCCAATTATTCCGGGTTTCCTCACTTCCTCTACTTGCTCTGGCTTGGAATTACTGTCTGGTGACGGTGGTATTTGGATAACTTTACCCGGTTATGGAAATGCGCCGCGCGGTGCGTGAAAATGCAGCGAGCGTGGAAAGCAAGCAAGCAAACCGATGGCTCACATACTCACATGGGTCCGGTCGGTCTCCCGTGCGCCTAACCTCAAATCAATCTTTCCGAGACGTTTCGCCCATGCTTACCGCAAAATACCACGTACAGTACAGCAGCAATATGGCCGGGAAGTTATTTTGGACACGATGTGACCAGATGGTCATGGTCAGATCTGTTGCCTTCGTGCCCGAGCGGCAGAGCACGACGGTGATGCCGCACCACAGAGAAAAGAAAAGGAACGCACCAGAAAGGAACGCACCAGAAAGGGGACCCGTTATCACCGCTACTGTTTAATGTGGTCGTTGATATGCTGGCAATTATTATTAATAGAGCTAAAGCAGAGGGTCAAATATCGGGAGTTGTACCGCATTTAGTGGATGGAGGGTTGTCCATCTTACAATATGCAGATGACACTATTCTTTTTATGGATCATGATTTTGCAAAAGCAACTAACATGAAGCTGTTATTGTGTGCTTTTGAACAATTGTCGGGTCTTAAAATCAACTTCCATAAAAATGAGGTTTTTTGCTTTGGCCAAGCGAAGGAATATGAACAGCAATATGCAGAGTTATTTGGGTGCCGGGGCGGTTCCTATCCATTCAGGTACCTAGGTATTCCAATGCACTATAGGAAGTTGTGTAATTCAGATTGGAAAGCAATCGAGGAAAAGTTTGAACGAAAGTTGGCAGGATGGAAAGGAAAACATATGTCTGGAGGTGGCAGATTAGTTTTAATTAATTCTGTTCTTTCGAGTCTCGCTGTTTTCATGCTTTCCTTTTTTGAGATACCAAAAGGGGTGCTGGAAAAATTAGACTATTATCGATCAAGATTCTTCTGGCAATCTGATAATCATAAGAAAAAATATAGATTAGCCAGGTGGTCGATTCTATGTCAGCCAAAGGAGTTGGGTGGATTAGGAATCAAGAATTTGGAGATTCATAATCAATGTTTGTTGAGCAAATGGTTGTTTAATTTGATTAATGGGGATGGTATGTGGCAACAACTATTAAGGAATAAGTATTTACATTCTCAGACTATTACACAAGTACAGAGGAGACCAGGTGATTCACACTTCTGGTCAGGTCTGATGAAAGTAAAAGATACCTTTACTAATCTGGGTACTTTCCAAGTGAACGATGGGCATCAAACTCGTTTTTGGGAAGACAGATGGTTAGGTAATGATTCCTTGAGGAGTCAGTATCCATCCTTATATCAAATTGCAAGACGAAAAAAAAATACGGTAGCCTCGGTTTTTTCAAGAGTACCTTTGAACGTTTCCTTTAGAAGAACTCTGGTGGGGCAGAATCTAAATCTTTGGCATGATTTAGTTGGTCGGATAAGTCATGTGCAGTTGAATGATAGGAGAGATAGTTTTAGGTGGAGTCTTAATCCCACGGGTCT
Source organism: Echinochloa crus-galli (assembly GCA_900205405.1). NCBI lineage: Eukaryota > Viridiplantae > Streptophyta > Magnoliopsida > Poales > Poaceae > Echinochloa > Echinochloa crus-galli. The sequence goes on from OAMR01000161.1 coordinate 1,998,845, forward strand.
TTTTACTGTCAAGTCTATGTATATGGCTCTTATTCATCCTGATGTTGCACACATGAATCATAATAAGAAAATTTG
>OAMR01000161.1:2002926-2043306 GCA_900205405.1 Echinochloa crus-galli
CTTTCAAGTCTTGCAGTTTTTATGTTGTCTTTTTTTTGAGGTACCAAAAGGGGTGTTGGAGTGATTAGATTATTATAGATCAAGATTCTTTTGGCAATCTGACAATCATAAGAAAAAGTATAGATTAGCTAGATGGTCGGTATTATGTCTACCAAAGGAATTGGGTGGGTTAGGAATTAAGAATTTGGAAATTCAGAATGAATGCTTGTTGAGCAAGTGGTTGTTTAATTTGATTAATGGGGATGGTATATGGCAGCAATTATTAAGGAATAAATATTTATGTTCTCAGACCATTACTCAAGTGGTTAAAAAGCCAGGTGATTCACACTTCTGGTCTGGTCTGATGAAAGTAAAAAACTCCTTTACTGACCTGGGCTCCTTCCAAGTTAATGATGGTAAACAAATTCGGTTCTGGGAGGATAGGTGGTTAGGTAATATTTCCCTGAAGCAACAATATCCATCCTTATATCATATCGCTAGAAGGAAAAATGACACATTAGCCTCGGTTTTTTCTAGAGTCCCATTAAACGTGTCATATATCGGATCATACACCTCTACTTGTTAATACGGGGGAATCCACATCGGTAAGCAATCAACCGGCTTTCAAGTTTGAGCTAGGTTGGCTGCTCCGGGATGGCTTCCTTGACATGGTACGAGAGGTATGGACTAATGAAACAAATGGTGATACACCAATGGAACGATGGCAATCGAAAATCCGGAGAGTGCGTCAACATTTAAGAGGATGGGCGAAAAATACGAGTGGAATGTACAAGAAAGAGAAAAAACGGATCCTAGATAAACTGGATAGCCTAGATAAGAAGGCCGAATCTTGTCTCCTGTCTGCTCAGGAGATTGATTTGAAACAATGCCTTCAAAACCGGCTAGCTGAGTTGCTACGCGAGGAAGAAATTAAATGGTATCAAAGGGCGAAGGTGAAAGAGTTGTTGGAAGGTGACTCTAACACTAAGTATTTCCAGTTGATTGCAAACGGAAAACACCGTAAAACAAGAATATACCAGCTTCAGGATGGGGAAAGAATGATAAGTGGGGACGATGAACTCAAGGAGTACATTACCACTTATTATAAAGATTTATTTGGCCCCTCTGTTGGTAATAATTTTCAGCTTGAGGAGTCTCGGGCAGAGGATATTCCGCAGGTTTCGTCAGTTGAAAATGAGATTCTTGTGGCAGAGTTCTCGGAACAGGAAGTGAGAAAGGCAGTTTTTCAAATGGAACACAACAAAGCCCCTGGGCCTGATGGTTTCCCAATTGAATTTTATCAGGCATCGTGGGATTTCATTAAGAATGACTTGATGAGCCTGTTTCATGAGTTCCATAAAGGGGATTTGCCACTGTATAGCTTAAATTTTGGTACAATAATCCTGTTACCTAAATGCAAGGAAGCTATTAAAATACAACAATACAGACCCATTTGTTTGCTTAATGTGAGTTTTAAAATATTCACAAAAGTGGCAACGAATAGAATATCCGTCGTAGCACAGAAAGTAATAAGTCCTACACAAACTGCCTTTTTACCTGGTCGGAATATCATGGAAGGCGTGGTGGTCCTTCATGAAACGATTCATGAAATGCATAGGAAACATCAAAGTGGGGTAATATTTAAAATTGACTTTGAAAAGGCATATGATAAGGTCAAGTGGTCCTTTGTCCAACAGACTTTGAGGATGAAGGGTTTTGCACAGAAGTGGAGACAATGGATTGAGAATGTCACACAAAGGGGTCATGTCGGTATTAAATTGAATGATACGGTAGGACAAAATTTCTAAACGTGGAAAGGTCTTAGACAAGGGGATCCGCTATCACCAATTTTATTTAATGTTGTTGTCGATATGTTGGCAATCATCATTAACAGGGCCAAAGCAGAAGGCCAAATATCAGGGGTCGTACCACACCTAGTAGATGGAGGGTTATCTATCTTACAATATGCGGATGACACTATTCTATTTATGGATCATGACTTTGCTAAAGCTACTAACATGAAGCTGTTATTGTGTGCTTTTGAACAATCGTCGGGTCTTAAAATCAACTTCCATAAAAGTGAGGTTTTTCGCTTTGGCCAAGCGAAGGAATATGAATAGCAATATGCAGAGTTATTTGGGTGCCGGGGCGGTTCCTATCCATTCAGGTACCTAGGTATTCCAATGCACTATAGGAAGTTGTGTAATTCAGATTGGAAAGCAATCGAGGAAAAGTTTGAACGAAAGTTGGCAGGATGGAAAGGAAAACATATGTCTGGAGGTGGCAGATTAGTTTTAATTAATTCTGTTCTTTCGAGTCTCGCTGTTTTCATGCTTTCCTTTTTTGAGATACCAAAAGGGGTGCTGGAAAAATTAGACTATTATCGATCAAGATTCTTCTGGCAATCTGATAATCATAAGAAAAAATATAGATTAGCCAGGTGGTCGATTCTATGTCAGCCAAAGGAGTTGGGTGGATTAGGAATCAAGAATTTGGAGATTCATAATCAATGTTTGTTGAGCAAATGGTTGTTTAATTTGATTAATAGGGATGGTATGTGGCAGCAACTTTTAAGGAACAAATATCTACGTTCTCAGACTATTACACAAGTGGAAAGGAAACCAGGCGATTCCCACTTCTGGTCTGGTCTGATGAAAATAAAAACTACCTTTACTAATTTGGGTGCTTTCCAAGTAAATGATGGGCAACAGATTCGATTTTGGGAAGACCAATGGTTAGGTAATGATTCCTTGAGGCGACAGTATCCATCCTTGTATCATATTGCAAGACGGAAAAATGACACAGTAGCTTCGGTTTTCTCTAGAGTTACCTTGAATGTGTCATTCAGGAGAATCTTAGTGGGGCAGAATTTAATTCTTTGGCATGAACTAGTTGGGCGGATAAGCCATGTGCTACTGAATGATAGTAGAGATAGTTTTAGGTGGAGCCTTAGTCCTTCCGGTCTTTTTACTGTCAAGTCTATGTATATGGCTCTTATCACCCCTGATATGGGGCATGTGCATCATAATATGCAAATTTGGAAGTTGAGGGTTCCTTTAAAGATTAAGATTTTCATGTGGTATCTAAAGAAAGGAGTAACATTAACCAAGGATAATTTAGCTCGAAGGAATTGGAACGGAAGTAAGCTGTGCTCTTTCTGTTCTAAAGAAGAAACAATTCAACATCTCTTTTTTTTTATTGTCATATGGCCAAATTTTTGTGGCGGGCTGTGCGGATTGCTCTGGATTGTCCTATACCGCTTAGTTTTAATCATATGTTTTCTGATTGGCTACTTGGTAGGAATAAGAAGATTGCACAACAAATGTTATTTGGGGCATCAGCGCTTTGTTGGTCCATATGGTTGAGCAGGAATGATGTTGTTTTTGACAAATCACCACAAAAATCTTATCTACAGGTACTGTTCAGAGGAGCTTATTGGCTTCGATTGTGGGCGCACCTACATCGACTTGAGCAGGACAGGGAGGCAATAAAGGAAGCTGCTCAGGCGCTGGAGGTCTTGGCTTTGAGCATCTTCGCACACCATGGCTGGAGGATTAGTAATAGGATTATTTATTAATCTTTCGGTCAAACTGTGTGGTGTGGTTTTGTGCTTTTTGTGGATTTCGTGAGTATTGCAGATGGAAGTGCTGCATTTGTGTGACTTTGATTTGGGCTGTAGCCAATTGGTCAAGGCCGGGTAATACAATTATCCATTATCTAGAAAAAGAAAGGAAAGCGTCTAGGCGGCCATGTGGCCACTAGAGACTAGAGAGAGCCCCGGCACAAAACCCCCTAGCCCCTAGCAAACGATACGATCCCCCACGAGGCGCGACGGCAGCCAAAGGCCAAAGCCCTCGCTGTGCAGTGAGCCGAAGCATCCCCTGAATTCTCCGAATTCTCCTCGCGCCACGCATCCGCAATAGGAAGACCTGCTCCAAGTCCTTGGTCTGGTCAGGCTTCCAGTTCCAGAATCCAAGCGCGCGCGGCGCCTATAAAAAAGATCCGAGCCTCCCAGCGCCCACGGCCGAGTCAGACTGTCAGAGGGAGGAGGAAATGGCGAGCGGGGACGAGAAGGGGCAGAGGAGGAAGAATAGGCGGCGGCAGCTGTGGGCGGCGTGCCTCCCGCGGCCGGGGTGCTTCACGGTCTCCGCCGCGGGGGAAGACGAGGGCACGTCGGCGGCCGGCGCCGGCGAGGGGGGCACCAGGCCGACGCCCGCGCATCTCGTCGTCACGGTCAATGGGATCGTCGGGAGGTGATCTCTCTGCCTCCTACCCTGCCTTTTTGTCGCTTTCGTACTTTGTTTTTGTTCTCCCGCTTGTCCCCCACTGCGAACGGAAGCTGTGCCCATCAAGCAATTCGCGTGCACCGGTCTAGTAGCTTTGAGTTCTCGGCCAAAATTAAAGATTTTAGGATAGTGTTCTGGGTGCACGCTTTTTTTAGAAGCTTGTATCTCGACTGAATTTGCCGTGCTTTATTTACTGTGCCGATGACTGATGTGCTCCAAAGTGCAGTAAATGGTATCAGTCAGTGGTCCCCTTAATTCTTGTGCGGGTCATTGATCCTGTTTTGCAAGAGGGTTAATTGGATATCTGCCATTACAATTTTTCAGTTTCTGAGATATGCCATTACAATTCGTCTATTCGGAAATATGCCATTACAATTCGATGTTTACTTGAGTCGTCCGGCCTCGGTGTCGCGCCGCCGCCGCCGCTGCACATCCGCGGCACCGAAGGCGTGGGAGGATCGACGCGGTCACCGGCGAGGAGACCGCACGGCCTGCTTCTTCCCGGAGCCCGACTTCACTGGAGGAAAGCGGAGGAGGAGCGACGCGCCGACGGAGGACGAGACCGAGTCGGATGGATTGGGGAAGAAAGGGATGAAAGAGGGGATGACATGTTGGGCCTACATGTCAGCGAATGGAGAGAAAGGAACATGATGGGTATTTTGGTCTATACGAATATATGGTGACCTGCAGATGGGCCCAAAGCCACAGAAGACGTAGAAAATGGCACATCTCAAGCAAACATCGAATTGTAATGGCATATTTCTGAATAGACGAATTGTAATGGCATATCTCAGAAACGAAAAAATTGTAATGGCATATATCCAATTAACCCTTTGCAAAATCCTGTTTTGAAAATCAGCTATGATCTAACCAAAGCTTCAGACATAGTGGTAGTGAACATCTTCTCTGCAAGTAGCCAAGTACTCGACCAAATTTGGTTTCCTTGCAGTATGGTCAAAGGCTTAGCTTACTGTGAATCGTGTTGCGAATTGGTTGGCTGTAGGCCCAGATATGAGGAATCACCGATTCAATGTTCAGTAACTCGAGGATTTCGTCACATACATGATGTTTCTTTCCCCAGAAATGGTGATATGTTTCCGTTACGGATTGAAAACAGTGTATATGCAATCATTGAATGATAATGTGAGGCCTGTAGCTGCCACGTTGGCACATGTCCCTGCATCCACATGCAATGCCCACATGCAGTAGGGATAGACATGCAAATTTGCAATGGTGAAGGCATCTACTGATGGGATAAAATATCCACTTCACCTTTTGATAGTTCCAACTAGATAATTTAATTTCAATGATTTTAACAAAATATTGTCAGCCGACATCCATTTACACCTTTTACAAACATGTGCCCTTTCAACTATGCAGTGCAGAAAACTGGCGGTTTGCAGCAAAACACTTCATCAAGAAACACCCTGAAGATGTGGTTGTTCACTGTAAGTTAAACAGCATAAAACAGTTCTCTACTTAATCCTTAAATTTGTTTAACATTCCAAACTAGCACCCTTCTGTTGATTTATACCGCTTCACTAAGCTAAATCGGAATTTTTTATTTGTTGGCTCAGGCAGTGGGTGCAACTCAGCAGCTCGAACCTTTGATGGAGTTGATGTGATGGGAAGAAGATTGGCAGAGGAGGTTAGTATTGATGTACTGACATTGAAAGAAGCGGGGCAGTGTTTTACTGCCGGTCGCTTCAAAAAAAAAAGAACTGACATTAAAGAATATCAAGTTACAAAGCTAATAAAAACTGAACATTCAGTAATCTATTCTTTCATTATCAATTCTTATCCAATATCATCATCAGAAGCTATTATTTTCTTCCACGTGTTCTTTAAATTTACTGTTGCATTTATGTTAAATGAAGGTGACCTCTGTTGTTGAGAGTAGACCAGAGCTTCGCAAGATTTCCTTTGTGGCGCATTCATTGGGTGGACTAATTGCAAGATATGCTATCTCATTATTATATGAGAGTGGGACACAAAAAGATTCTCAAGAGGAGTTTGAGAAGCACAGTGCTGGAGGCAAAATTGCTGGTTTGGAGCCTGTTAACTTCATCACTTTTGCAACACCACACCTCGGTACAAGATCACACAAACAAGTTACGTTAAAAGCTTTTTAGCACCGTCAATCTTGGAATTTGATATTGATTACTTTCTCATGATCCTACTTATTGTGGTGTAGATGTGTGATAGTCCCTGTTGGTTTCATAGGATATATTATTAGTACCTTTTATACTGGGACTAGTTATAAACTGAGTTTTATGAAGGAAGGTAATCAGTTAGATATATGATTTTCTTGTGCCTATAGGTGCTACAAAATAAGATATTCTGATTTTCTTTGTTTTGCTCTTATGGTTGCTAGCTCGAATTCACATATGATTGTTCTGTTGTACTGAATGCATATGCTTATTTTCTCATATCCATACCACTGTTACCTTTTCCTCCCTCTGTCAGCTAATGTACTGTCTATCTTCGAATTTTTACAGTCCCAAATGCAAGCGTTCAATTATGGTTTTTGGTAATAGTGTACCGGTAAAGATAATGGCATTTTACCTTTTTAAAAATATAATACCATTATTATGCTGTAACTTCAAAAAAGAAAATGTAAGATGACCTGTATTTGGCAACGGATCAGAGATTACAGCACTGTTGGGTCTTATGGCTGCATCTGTTGTAGCCATGAATGATGTACATATTGCACTGACTCTATTGTTGATTTGCTCTAGCAGTTACCACTTCTTCGTGGTTCCAACAAATTGGAAAAGATGGCATATCGCTTGTCTTGGATTGCTGGGAAAAGTGGAAAACATCTTTTCCTGAAAGATATAGAAGACGAGAAACCACCACTCCTCCTTCAGATGGTTACCGATTATGGTGGTCTCCATTTCATGTACGCAATGAAAATAGTTCTACTTGTTTCACAAAAGGGGAAGTTAGTACTGATGTTGCAACATGTTTCATTTTTTGCTTATGCTGCAGGTCAGCTCTACGCTCTTTCAAGCGTCGTGTTGTTTACTCCAATGTCTGCAGTGATTGTATCCTTGTTGCATAAATGCTTCCAATTTTATCATCATATAAGCCTTTTTGCTCTATATATTCAGTAACTATGAACTTCAAAAAGTATGGCCTTGACTAACAAATTAGTTGTTGTTGGGTGGAGGACATCTTCAATACGCCGTCAGCATGAGCTTCCTGAGGTAATATATTCATCATAAGCTCATTTCAGTTTTTTAACACGGTTCCTTGTCTGAAAATTCCTTTGCATCAGCGCAAAAAATTTATAATCGACGGTACATATCCACACATTGTTTATGTGGAGGAACCAAAGGTTCAGGATGTTGATTTTTCGGATGCAATGATTTATCAGGCAAAAACTACAAGTGAAATGGAAGGTATGGTACAAATTTGTCTCACGCTTTAGCTGGAATGAAGAAATTGCATATTCGTCTGACCAGTTTCTTCCTTAAGATCTGAATCTGCTCCATTGCGCTTTATAAAGCTGGGCAAGTTGCCTTTGGTAAAAAGGAACAAGACTAGAAATTATGTGATCCTTCTACGATAACTTCATTGGCGTTTATTGCCAAAGGACTTTCTTGATAAACTAGATGAAATGTTTTTCATTTATCTTCATGACTATTTTAGGGATTGCTGGATGTTTGAATTGCATTTTTTATAAAAAGAATAGTTTGCACTGGTATTGAAATTCTTATTCTTTAGTGTATGCTAAATTGGTTGTCTTGTGTATTTATGATTATTGAGATTCTTTTTCTCTTAACCAAATTCTTCTTCTTTTTTCAGAAGTTATGCTCAAAGGTCTTAATAGACTTCCCTGGGAAAGGGTAGATGTTAGCTTCAAGAAAAGTAGACAAAAGATTTTTGCCCATAGCACAATTCAGGTATGTGTTATTTTTCTCATTCTTCATGTCAAAAAAATTGTATTCATTTCTCACTTTTTTATGCACTTGTCACTAATCTCCATTTCTTTTTTGTGGCAAGCAGAAAGGCGAATTGATCACCGTCTGAACACTGATCCATTGTTTCCGTTTCTTATGAATTACAGGTCAAGACCTACTTCTTGAACTCTGATGGTGCCGACGTGATCTTTCACATGATCGACCATTTTATTTATTAAGATGGGTACAGTAAGGTGGTGCCAGATTCTTCTTTATCTGGATGAGCTCCGGTGGAATAGGAACATATGAAGAATGTTCTTGTTCTCAAGAAAAGGATTAGAGGTATACTGAAGCGCTACTGCGCTAGGACCTATTGTAAAGAAAATGTATTGGGTCTTCTTTTCCAGACTTCAATCAGAATATCAGTAGTCCTATCTCTTCTTTTCCAGATTTTCACTCAGAATATCAGTTGTACATGTACTGGACTAGAAGTGCAATGGAATAGCTGTGCCTTTGCCTGTCGAACAGGCTGGGGCGTCAAACATCCCTTTCTCCTGCCGTCCAAAGCACAAAAACGTAAACCATCTGTAGTAATAACAATCCACTAGATTGCGCATACGCTAGTTGCTAGTATACAGGCATACAGCATACGGAGTACTGTACATATCAACGAAGGGCCAGCCCAGGAAGGTGGAGAGGAGTGTTTGCCTGAAGGAAATGCCGTGACCTCGTCCGCCGTTCCATATTCCAGAACCGGATAGATTTTTTTTTTTTAGAATCAACCGGATAGATTCTTGGCTTGTTGCGTTCTGCACCCGGGTTGGTATTTGTGTTGGGAACTCGGCCCAAATAATATATCTGGGTCCATGAGTGCAGCCAACCAAAGACAGGCCGTGGAGATTAAGCGGCCGGCCCAATTGTTCCGGATTTTTCTTTTCTATTTTCTGTGCCTGATTTCAGCAGTCCTCCTGGACCACACACAAGACACTGATTTCAGCGTGTCGCCCTGTTCGTTTGGCTGGTGGCTGGTTGCTGGCGCTGGTTTTTGCTGAGAGAAAAACACTGCTGGTTGGTTGGTGGCTGGTGGCTGGCGTTGGTTTTCGCTGAGAAAAAAACACTGTTGGCTCGCTGGAAACAATCCAAACGAACAGGGCGACAACCTGTTATCCATCCATGCTGCTGCTGCTTCCCTTCGCCTCTCGAACAGAGAACCCATGCATGCCGAGAATTACGGCTGTTGACTTCCTGTCGCGTAATGTTATGCTGCATCGCGTTGCTGTTTGCTGATGTACCAGTAGCAGTTTTTTCAGCTTGACCTGAACCTCTTTTAATTCTGTCTCTGTTGCACGCTGCGATGACCATCACACCCCCGTGGAATTCGGCAGTGCAAGCACTGTTTTCTGACTGGCTGGCTGTATTTGACACTAAACTAAACCTATGAAAATGGTATTGCTCGGATGCAGAATTATATAGAAATTGTAAAAGCAAAACAAAGCAAAATCTTTGGTTTTTCTGCACCTGGCTACCGGAGTAGCAATCATCAGAAGCTACCTTTCCCACTCAAAAAGAATCATAAGAAGCTATCAGAGGTTGAACGATCATCAAAGCTTCTTTTTTTTTTCTCCAATGACATACTCCGTAGCTGTCTCTTGAATTCTTGGACCTCTCTGTGATCCCTTTCCGCAGGGAGCGAATCTGCACAGGACACGACCCGGGGCCCCTTCTTTTGGCAGCTAGCCTAGTTCCATGTAAAGCGCTTGCACTCTCGCTTGCATTATTTTCTTTTTCATGGAGCGATGCTTCATCAGGGGACCTCAGCATTCAGCAATCCGTGCCCCCCTGAGCGTGCAAGGCTCGCGTCATTTTTGCATTGCCGTCTCTGCGTTGCGCCAGCTCGTCCGCCTGCCGCGGCCGCGGCCGCTCCTCTCTCCTCCCCTCCACCTTTTGTGCTCGCTGCTGCCCAACAGCCGGAAGCAATGGCCGGCGCAAGTCTTTATGGTCACAGGATTCAGACGCATTCAATGACCTGATCCGTAGTATACTGCTGTACATCACCTCCTGCCCGGCTCTCTCGTGTATTGATTCCCAACACCACAGCCACAAGGAACCCCTGCCCATGTGAACAGTGAGCATGCTGGCGCTGTAGCACCCTCTGCTCGGTATAAGGCACGCCAGCTACTGTTGCCGACCTCATTCAGTGGCTGGCTAGCCAGAGCTAGGCGACGTTCAGTCAAGCTCGAGCTCTCATGGAACTCCAGCTTTACTCCTCATCCCTGCTGCTTCTCCTCCTCCTGCTATCCTCTCACGGCCTGCACGCCACCGAAGGTAAATTCATCTTCTGCCTGCCTAAAACCTAGCCGACCCTATCCTCTGATTCAATTCTTTCCCCCCTGCCTTGATTCATTCGCAGATTGTTCATGCAATTGTGTGTGTCACTTTCTTTGCAGGAAGCAGAGCGCTGCATTTCCAGACCAAGGATCCACCAAAGGTCAGCTAGAGCTTCAAGCCGCTGTTTAATTTCTCTCTCGCGCGCGCCATGGTAACCCAACCCCAACCAACCAAATTTGTTTCTGCTGTTGTGCAATGTCGGGTGCAGGTCGGCAAGGGCGTGGCGGCGGCGGCGGAGTCGCTGATCGGGTCGAGGCCGCCGCGGTGCGAGGGCAAGTGCGCGCCGTGCGGGCGGTGCGAGGCGGTGCAGGTGCCGGTGGCGCCGCGGGTCGACGGCGGCGGGGGCGAGGCCGAGCCCGGCCGCGCCCGCCTGTTCGGCGGTGTTGCCGCTGCCGCCGCCGCCGCCGGCGACAGGGTCCAGGAGAGCTACGCCGACTACAAGCCCCTCAACTGGAAGTGCCGGTGCGCGGACCGGCGAGCCCTGGATCCATGATCGACTTGCAGAATGTTGGATGATCCATGACCATGATCAAGGAGGTTGCTTAGAAATGTTGTCGTCACTAGCTGTCTAGTTGACTAGGTTTTTGTAGGCTTAGAGAAACATGCCTGTAGTTTGGCTTGGGGTCAACCATTCGAAGAATTGCATCTTGTTCTGGTAGGCTTAGAGAAACATTGTTGTAGCTTTCCTGCGGACCTGCATCAGTTCTGTTTGGTTCATCGAAAGAGTTCCATTAATCTGATTGATTTGAGTACGTCTTCTTTACAAAAAAAAAGTTCATGCTGTATACGTTCAGAAATGTCCAACGTTGGTTGACTAATGGGCAAGTAGCAACCACTGTGAGTGGAGTCATCAGAAACACAGGAACGATAATTTTGCGGTTTTTTTTTGTTCTAGAAAGATAAGAGAGCTCTGAAATAGTAGGACAAGACACTTTTGGACCTTAGGCTGTGTTTAGTTTCCCGTCAAATCACTAAATTTTTCAAAATTCTCTTTCCAAACTTCACCATCCACCTATCACATCAAATCTCTCTCCTCGTACATGGAACATTAAATATGGATAAATAAAAAAATTAATTATATGGTTTTGATGTACACGACGAGACGAATCTTTTGAGTATAGTTAGATCATGGTAGGACAATATTTTAAAAAAAATTGCTACAGTACGCTACACGACATTTTTACCCAACTTTTTCTTTCACTTTTTCGAACAACACACCCAACTTGGAGGTATGCGTATCATTGCTAGCGCGTCTTCTTTCTCTTGAAGAACCTGTACCGTAAGCATTTGATACAGGGCAGATCGAGCAGAACATGTCCTCTGGGGAATCGGCTTCATTCGCAAGTCAGTCGCAGCAATCATGGTACAACAACACACAGCGATCTCGTTGCATAAAACTGTACAACGCTGCCCTTGTTTAGATGTTAGAATTGGGGTGTTGAATTTAGAAGTAAGATATCACTTCGTAATCATTGTGCTATTGTAGCATTTCGTTTGTATTTGTGAAAAATTGTCCAAAAATTGATTAATTAGGCTCAAAATGTTCGTCTCGCAGAGTACAACAAAACTGTGCAATTAGTTTATGATTTCATCTACATTTAGTACTCCATGCATGTTATGACATTTTGATGTGATAGGGAATCTTTTTTTTGCATAGTAAATTTGGGAGGTGAATTTGGTATCTAAACAAGCCTACGTCTCCAGTACTGCGCCTTTACATTAGGCTTCGAAATTTGCTACTGTTTTCATCAGCCTTATTCTTGAAAGTCAGAAAATGCATGCCAAATGCCAACAAAACAAGCAGCAAAGCAAATGTTGAACCCAACTAAACCATTCAGAACTTGTAAGTTGTAAGGAGTCTCAGCTCTGAATCAGGCATCCATGTAATGGTTCAGCAGATAGTAATTTGATGTGTGAGTGACTAATAACTCCTGTCTTGATAAAAGGCCGCTGAATGCATTCACGCGGAGACGAATCTTTGCCTGCTCGCGCCTGGGCCCGAGAGAAAGGGACAGTGCTGAGCCGCCATGAATTCTCCTCACTCGAGTCATGGAAAGTGAGCTCTCGGTTTCCTACTCCTCGCAAGAGGTCATGTCACGTCCGAGCCTCTGCCTCCCCCGGCAGTCGGCATGGAGTTGATGCGTCTGTCTCCTTTGTCCCCTCCGTTTCACTTTGCACAAGGGGAGCATCGGGAACATTTATGCCAAGCCATTTGCTCGAGAGGAACCGGGCCGCAGTCGATAGCCGAGACGAGATGGCAATCATGAGAGGTAAACGGATGCAGTATGCAAAACTGTAAATGGCGTAAAGCTTTTGGCATCAAGGAAATTGGGCACATATTGTCATCAAATAAAGTCCACTTTAAACACGTAATTTATCATCATCCAACCTTCAATGTTTCACTTCGAGGTTCTAACTTAAAAGGTGGGAATTTGAGGGTATGGTCATCAGCACTAGACTCAAAACATATTGGGATTTAACATGTAAGGATGGCTTTTTGAGTCGAACTAGGATTTAAAATAGAAATCACATGCACCTCCTGTGTGTTGCATTTGGGTTTGACCAGGTCAAATCACTTATACATTTACCACAAGTAATTTTGATCGGGTTATGCATGATTTTGCTGGTTGGATCCTGGCAGAAAAAGAAAAAGTAGCTGTATATCTTTGCGTGGTAGTAGGCTGCTGCGAGGTTTCATCGCTCGCAGCCCTGGCGATAATAATTATACTCCCTCCATTCTAAAATATAGCTACGTTTAGATTTTTGTAAAATCTAACTTTTTAAACTTTAACTAACTATATCTCTAAAAATAAATTAGTTGAGAATAAAAAGATTACATGTTATAATAGTTAGTTTCATAATAAATTTATTAATATATTTTTTATATTATTAATATTCATGATTGTTTTGTTAATTATAGTCAAAGTTGAAAATATTTGGCTTTAGAAAAGTCTAAACGTTGTTTATATTTTGAGGCGGAGGGTGTACAATTCCGAGATGTTAGAGTCTATGGGCTATATTAACATGGGCCACCATAGCTGGATCGCTCACATGGGCTTCTACAATGTTTCGTCCCCCGCCCGCCTGTTGTAGTACGCACCGGGCCTAGCCCACCATGAGTCCACGCCATACAGCCCAATGTATAGAAATTTGGCAAAACCTAGCGAGACACTCGAATTCTCGCCCTACTACAACGACGAGGCTGAAGCAAAGCCTAGCGAGACACTCGAATTCTCGCAGAATTTTTTATTTTGGTATTTCTTTTAACTAAAATTTTAGGCGTGGTTGATGGCTCAGGCCTATACATGTAGCGTGACTGTGTATAGAGTCGCGCTAAGATTAAAATGCCTACTTCCTGTTCTAAAAAAAAATGCCTACTTCCTGAAATTTCAATTCGGTAGAAATTTTTCTAAAACTTTTGTTTAATAGAAGGAGCTAAAATAATTTATAAAAACCATTCTCGCAAATATCTTGGAGGTAATCGTCCTTCAAATATCTACTGTCCCGTGCAGTGTGCTGGTTCACTCAAATTAAAGACTCCCCGGCCCGGCTAGTCGGCTACCATCTTTGATCGTCCTGCCCTCGTGTGTCGTCGTGTCCCACGGGACCGCGGCCCCACTGCTGGGCAGTGCGGTGGTGTGGCCGTGTGATGACAGGTGCCTGGACCATTGGCGTGCTGCAGTGCTTCCCCAGGATGTCGGCCAGCGGGGTGTTTCATGGAGAAAGGTAAAAAGCAAAGTGAAAAAGTCACATCGGATACTGTAACACTTTTCGTTTGTTTGTGGTAAACATTGTCCTACCATGACCTAACTAGGCTTAAAAGATTCGTCCCGTCGTGTATATCAAAACCATGTAACTAGTTTTTTATTTACCTACGTTTAGTACTTCATGCATGACGAGAGAGATTTGATGTGATAGGTGAAAAGTGAAGTTTGGAGAGAGAATTTTTAGAAGTTTGATGATGTGACCAGAAACTAAACAGAGCGCAGGTAGATAGTCCTGCTTGTCAACAGCAGTACAGCACAGGTACAACACCATGCGGTACATAATCCGGCACCATTTATACGCCAAACTGCATATTTGCCACTAGCCTAATCTCACAGCTTCAGTTAGCCATTATAAAAGGTCAGAATTGCTAATTTGCCATCCGTTGCCGCTTTGTGGAGTGAATGTTGATGCGTACTCCGTATGCAAAATCCCAGCTGTTCTTCGGGATCCAGATCGATGTCACTGCCGCTCCTCGTCCATTAAATCCTCTAATCCTGAGATGGTGGAGCTGGTCCTCCCCTAGCCGAAATCCATTGATGCAGATGCTGCCACCACCACCCCGTCCTTCTCCATTGCGGTGTTGATGGAGGCAAAGCAGCTTCCAATAAGAGAGCGGCTTTCTGGTGCTAACCCAAACGGTGTGACTCTGATGGCCGCAGCCCGCCCCGCAGGATTTAGCCCAGGAAAATCGGAACGGTGACCGTGAGGAAGAGGGCGCGAGTGGCCGTGGCAGTCCCGTCGGTGGACCGAGGTGGAGAAGGTGAGGGGCGGAATTTGCGGGGACGTGACAAGCCACCGCCGTTAGTCAAAGCCGAGTTTGGTCCAGTAGTACATTTGTTGGGTTTGAATTTTTCTTCTACCGGCAAAAGGAAGTTCACAACAAACAGCTCAAACTTTTTTTGGAGAGAGAATAGGATGGACAAGTCCCTATTAATATATATTAAAGATCACGTTCAAGGTATCGAAAAAAATGCAGTTGGCACAGTTTATATTAATCTTTGGAGGGTTGGATGGAGGGATTGTGTGTATTTTGCGCCCATGTGATGTTTATGTACTATCTGCATTCCGAATTATTATTCATTTCTGATTTTTATTCTGACCAGGCTTCATCTTATTTATAATAGTACAAAATGTAAAAAATACAATCATATTTAAGATATTTTTTATAATAAAAGGTAAATCATTCGTTCTAAATTGATATTTACTGTTGATTTTTCTCACAATATTTGATCATTTATTCTATTTTAAAATCTTGTGTAGATATACAAAATAATATGTTAATCTTAAAGTACCTTTCACAACCAAGTAAGTCCACGAACAAAATAAATGCACATAGTCTTTCTAATCAGATGAATGATTAAACGTTGTCAGTGAATAGTAATTTAGAAAGGAGATGATAAGTTACAAATAAATACAATAATAATTACATGATGTATGTAAATTAATGAATAATCAAATATTATAACAAATTTGAGACAGAGGGAGTAATGGCGTGTCAATCTCTAGCCCGTATGTGCTGGCGTGCATGTGCTGCCTCTACAAGGTATCGCTATGCACGCGGTGTCGTCGTCTTCATCGTAGCTCTCCGGGTATAGTCGGTGTTAATGTGTGTAGTATCAGATCAGATAATTGGCTCAATGATTCAGAAATCACAGCATTCGCTCGCAATATACAGTACATATACATTGGCCCAGACGTCGATCTGCTCGAAGCTAGTAATGGCACGGCTGGCAGCGTGCACCACGTGTGCCGAGCTGGCGGACATACACGTAGTACTATGCATCCTGGTCTGGTGCGTGCGCGATGTTGTGTGAATGTGTGATCGACGTAAAAAGGACGGCGGCCGGCCGGTAGGATCACGCACTCACGGTTTTGTGTGTGGTCGGCTTGGCGATCGAGCGAGTCCGGACGCTCGGAAAGATTTCGCTTACTCTACTTCCAAGATGGGCTGCTATTGCTTGGGGCGACTAGAAGATGCTAGAGCGGTACGGTACCGGTAGAGCCTAGATAAAGCCAGTCGTCAACGAGCTCTGCTTCTTGGTTCTCGCATCGCGTGAATCGTGATACACGAATTGAGAGAGGAGACTCCTCCGTACATGATATAAGCCAATCCCAGACTAGTTACAAACATCTTAACTGGACAACGTCTTGCATTGGCTCGCACGTGAAATGAATGGAAGAAGTTGGCACAGGACCGGTGATCGAGAACGGTAGCTGACTGATCCTCCCTCCCTCTGCATGGACGTTGATGGCACGGCCGAGTGCCAATAATTCTGGAGTGTGGGACCGGCGATGGGCTCGGGCAGTTGGACCACGATACCACACTCCCTGTCCATGCGGCTCCGTAGCGCGTACTCCGGTGATGGGCTCGGGCAGTGGAGTACGAGTACTGCGCTCTGCTTCATCAATGACTCAATGAGCTCATTGCTTACTCAAAAAAACAAAAAAAAATCAATGAGCGCATGGTGATCCCATCGGATCCTCCCCCGGCCTATTCCAAGTGTCGCTATCTGCTAGCTGTTCATACTCCATATGACCATATACGGAGTATATCCCTACGTCCGTTCTTATCCAAATGCGGTAACTTTGTTGGCATACCTATCTCTCTGCATCTCCATTCTCAGCACGGTACGTACGTACGTGCCGGCGTTACGGTGGCACGCTAACGGCCATATATTTTTTATTGAACTTAAGCTAACGGCTGTACATGACGGCGTAACAGCTTCGCCAACATCTTCTTTTTCGGCCTCTCTAAAAAAACATCATTTTCGGTCGACGGAAGGGGCGGATCCTGCGAATTCCACGAGGGGCTGGAGCTGGACCGACCTAGGCATGTTTGTATGCTAAAATTTAACAAGCTAAAATTTACCTTACTAAAACTTTAGCAAGAAGGTGTTTGGTTACATGTACGTATGGATTGCTAAAGTTTGAAAAAAGTTAGATTTGTCCCTATATGCTCCTCTCCTCCCCACCTGGATGAGGAGAGAGAACGCGGGTACCAATGAAAAAAGTGAACTTTAGCACATTTTAGCAAAATTTAGCACCCTTTCCATGTGCTAAAGGTTTTGGGTGCTAAAATTGCTAAAAGAATTTTGCTAAACTTTTGCACCATAGATACAAACACCCCCCTAACCGCCTAGCAACCCTAGTACAAAAACCGGAGCGGTTCACCGGTTGAACCGGAAAAACCGTGAACCGGTGGCCGGACCGGTCCGGTTCAACTAAAAGATCGGTCATGCAATTGAACCGGTGTGAACCGGTGCGAACCAGTCGAATCGGCCGGTTTTCTGTCGAACCGGTGAACCAGTGACGGTTTTTCGTGAACCATTTATCATTTCGATGTTTGAATATAGGTTTTCAATTTTAAACAATAGATTGTCGTGATACAATTATGTTATACCATCTATTATGTTATATGTGATATCTTTTGGTAACAGAACTTGCATATTATTGATATAAATCGAGTGAAATAAATATTATATTAATAAATAATGAACCACTGGTTCGACCAGTCCACTGATTGGACCGATGAACCAATGAACCAGTAGCTTGACCGGTTCGATCTCCGGTTCGGCTTTTCGTACTTGGCTAGCAACGAGACAGATGGATCCTGCGCGGCTACCGACAGACCAGGTGGCTCTCCCGTGATCCCGGCGCTCGCGCACGGCGTCCCCGTGTCGTCGCCCGCTCCGTCTCCGTCTGGCCCGGCCGCGATTCCAGCGAAGGCAGGAAAAGGCGAATCCACCGGCAGGGAAAAAGAAAAGCGACGACAACATCGTACGTGATGATGCCCGGCGCCGCCGTGGCGACGGGGCTGGCGTCGCGCGGGTCGCCGGAGCGATGATGCAGCGGCCCCGTGTGGCCCTCGCGCCCGGTGCCCCCGCCGAGCCGAGGACCCCCCCTGCCCTGCGCCACCAGCGCTAGCTGTTGTCTCCTGCTGCCCTGCCGGTAGATCGGAGCAGAACTGCCAGTATGCGCGCATGTGCGTGTACGTGCGCCGCGGCAGCTTGCATCCATGGATGAATCATACGGAGTACTAGTGCTCCTGTCGTTGTTGGCCCGAGTGCTTTTCGAATGGTCCACCACCACGCACCCATCACCATGTGGCATGTGTGCTGTGCCATCCGCCGTGTCCCGCGCGCGCTAGGCCAACGTACGCAGTACAGCCGCACAGCTACACGAGTGGCACCCCCAAATTATACACCAGCGTGGCCTGCGACGAGCGCAAGCGTATAGACCAAAAAAAAAACATCTCCATCTCGCGTTCCATCGTCTGAACATTTTTCTCGCCTACTACTGTATAGGTGACGCCACGGGATTGGGCGGGCGCGGGGGCTGGGGCCCAGCAGCAGAGCCAGTGGAAACGAAGAATAAATTGCCCAAGCTACTACGATCCGGGAGCTGGATCTGCGATCGCGATGGAAATTAGGGAGGGGCCTCCCGGTCGCCACGAGAATTTTAAACGGTAGGCGAAATTCGCAAGCTAAATACGGGGGGCAATCAATGACGAGGGTGTGGTGGCGCTCGGCCGTCCACTCTGTCCATGTGGGGCAGCCCCGCCGCGCCGGCCGGTGCGCGTCGTCGACGACGGCGATCGGCGACAGGCCAGCTACCTGTGCCGCGCGGAGAGGAGAATTCGAATCAGGTCTCTCGTCTCGGCTTGTGGCAGTCCCGGGCTCCCGGCCATCGGTAGCAGAAGGAAAAAAAAGATCTCATGGCATATCCTGAATGATCGAAAACGAAGCCCGAGTACGAACGATATCCATGGCATATCCAGAATGATACCTACTACAGTACCACCGTTTCTCTGCAAATTTAGTACTCTACTACGTACAAAAACTTGTTTTTGATTGAATATCTAGGTCGTGTAGTTGGAGGAATCTGACACGCTGTAGTCGTTCTTGAGGCTAGCCAGCCAGAAGTCAGAAATCAGAATCAAGCTACATCCTCGACAGAATCTGAAGAGTAATTTTATGGCTGGGTCATTTTCTCTTGAAGCATCAGCTAGCCTACCAGGAGGCGTACACATTAGGATAGGAACATGGCCAACAATATTCAACGTGCTCGGCACCAATCATTCCCCGGAGAACTGTTCGGACTAATCATGCGTGACGCATTGAGTGTATCGTGCCCTGTCTTTGTGTGTGGCAAACAAATGTTTGGAGGACAGAGCAACCTCATCTCTGTCGATATTCTATTTGGATCGACGTAATTTCTTCATGCATAAGGTACAACTGATAATAGAAAAGTGCATGATAGAGTGGAGCCCGCGAAGGCGAGACAAAGGCTTTGGTTTAGTTGGGGAGCTGTGATTGGACATGTGTACTGCTTTGTTTAGTTGTTTTGTGTTTGTTAAGCGAGGAGCTCGTGCCAGGATAGATAGGGTGGACTCCTGCAATAAAATTGATAGAAGCCTTTATTTTCCTTCTACACACTGGAGATTCTCCTATGTTTTGTATAGAGAGATCGAGAAGGTGAAAGAGATTGAATTGCAGAAATGCAATCCCACTTATACAAGCAAGCGCACAGGAGCTTATCTCCACTGCAGGGTTGGATAAAATTGGCAAGAAAAGGCAAAACTTGCACCAAATGTTTAGTTGGTAAAAGATCCATGTTGTGTTAACCAACGAATTTTAAAAGGTGGACCTTCTTTGTTTTCTTACGTGTGAAAATGGAACTGATAGACGTAGTTACTTGACATATAAATGAGATAGGGATGCCTTATCTTAGAAAGTTCAAACAAAGAACGTGAGAGATATTTCAGACGGTTCCAAACAAAATGGAATGATAATAATAAAGACCAGATAAGGAGGATTCAACTCTAACTCTCTAAGTACAGCTGGAAAAATACTAAAACAGTGTAAAAAGAATATATAACATTATGATAATTGATAAATGATTGGATAAGTGATGCCAGCTTGTGTGGTAGCAATGTTCCCTCCAGTTACAATTAGTAACTAGGTAAGCAAGAGTGCAAGACGTTGGTACAATCTAGAAAACATAACTTTGATTGCTACTTTTATGGCAATATATTGATATAGTGAAAATTTAGAATGGTTGACTTTGGACCATAAGCTGTCAATTATTGTGACCGGGTAGGTAATAACACAGCTGGTATATGAGGTATTCCATCCGTATTTCTAGTTTTGCCGTAATAAAGCAAACCATATTCACTCTAACCAATCTTACAGAAAAAACCAATAAGATTTACGATTTCTAAAATTGGTATTGTGAAACACATTTCCATAGTGTTATTCTTTAGTGGCAGATGTTGATACTCTTCTATATAGATTTGGTCATATTTAATATAATTAGCACAATATAGGTTATTTACAAGTATGTAAAACATGCAATAATTAAATGACACGTGGAAATAAAGTTATCACAAATAAACAACATCCATACAATGTAAAAAATGTTAATAAAAATATGTGTTTCGTGCTCCACATCGTTTGTTAATTACAGTACAGGATATTTTCCTTCCTGTCATTTCTGTTCCATCCACATCACGATAACAAGAGGCGGATCCACAAAAGCTACTGACTTGGCATCAATGGGCCAATGGGTCATGCAAAATGATGTACTCCGTACCTACTAACAGATGAGTGGTACGTCGACCAGTTTTTTATAACAACAACGGCAAGGACATCATTGCATGTCTCCCATAGTCCCTTGGATCGCCCTCCCTCGTATGTATATTATATAAAGAGAAACAAAAAAAATCCAGTTGTCAAACAGACAAACAATTGACGAGATTGCCCGTTGTCACGGCCTTAATCAAGTGGGAGGGAGACAGAGCGCTCGTGATCCTCTTAATCCACATTGCGATGCTTGCCTTATTGATTCTGCAGTGTCGTTCTGTAAAATTGCTTACTACTACCTACGTTTTAAATTAGAGTTTGTTTGACTTTTTATCATAAATTTTATCGCTCGTTTTTTAAAAAAAATTTGTTAGTCAAATTTAAGTCTTTTTGAAGAAATTTTGGTAATAAAGCAAGACACCATAAAAAATAAAATAATTTACATAAAATTTTGAATAAAATGAGGATCAAAGTTAGTGTAAAAAATTAAATAAAATATAATTTAAAACAGAGGGAGTATATAAGAAACGTATAAGAAGAAACTAAATGACCGAATAATTTGTTTCCCGTCTGAAGCGCTCTGGAACTGGCAGCGAAATCGCATTTTAATACTGTAGGATGAGTCATGTGTGTCTCTGCCACCAAGACAAGTTTCACCCACGGCCACGGCACGCACGGTTTGGAGAGAGGGAGACGGCGACAGCGAGCTGCCACCCATGCACGGGTCATTGCCAACCACACCCACAAAAGGATGACGATTAACTCCAATTACAGCTGCGAAATCCACATTCACAAAAAGGATAACGATTAACTCCAATTACAGCTGCGAAATCACCGCGTGGTAACTCTCGCTCTACTCGCCAGCAGGGGGAGTAGCAGTGGGCACACATGGCTCGCACCTCCGCGAATTGACCGGTTGACTGGTTGCTGCCAGTCAGGCAGCCAGGCAGGGAAAGGGAACGGCGCCGCGCCGGAGCCGGGGCCAGTGAGCCACAGCGCCAGACGAGTCCGCCTCGGCCTGCCCCCACGTAGCCACGTAGGTGACTGGCTCGTGGTAGGCGGTTGCGGTCCGTCACGACTCGGCACGGGCGCACGGCATGGGGAGGTGATGCCAAAATCCAAACGCGCCTCCTCGTCTGGCCCTCCATCTCCCACCAACACACCACCACCCCCACGCGGGCCGCGATCCATCTCGATCTCATCCGCACCGCCGGCCTCGCTTGCCTCTCCCTGCCCTGCCCTCCTGCTGACCGGGGCGCCGCCTATAAAGGAGCCGGGCGGAGGCGGAGGCGGGCGCCCGCCATTCCCTTCCCTTCTCCCCCCTCCGCCGTCTTCCTCGGTCTCCTCTCCCCATCCACATTTGCTCCACTCGGGGAGTCGTAGCTAGCACACACTACCGCTGCCTCCGTGCCGTCGCCGCGCGGGGCCTGCGTCTGCATGGTGATGATGGAGGGGAGCGCGGGCTCACTCTACGGCCGCCTCAACAGGGCCAGCACGCGGGGGTTCCTCGCCTACGTCGCCGCCGGGGGCGCCTGCGCGGCCGTCCTCGCCTGCTTCGTCCTCTCCGCCGCGGACCCAAGCGCCGCCGCCGAGGGCAACGATGGGCTGCTGCGCCTCTCCTCCCGCTCCGCGCGCGTCTGGCCCGTAAGCCGTTCGCTCTTTTGCCTCCTCCTCCCCACCTTCCTTCCATGGCCGGTTTCCGTTCCGCTCGGCTCTGACGTTCGCGGATCACTGTGTGGTCGGTTTTCTCCAGGACCTCGCGTTCAACTGGCGGGTGGTGGTGGCCACCATCGTCGGCTTCCTCGGCTCCGCGTTCGGCACCGTCGGCGGCGTCGGCGGCGGCGGGATCTTCGTGCCCATGCTCAACCTCGTCGTCGGCTTCGACACCAAGTCCGCCGCCGCGCTCTCCAAATGTAAGCTACCTCCCGCACTCTCCGAACTGCCGCCGATGCATGCATCTGCCGATTTGCTTCTCGCTCACATGTGCTCGCTTGGTTCGGTTTGGGCGCAGGCATGATCATGGGCGCCTCGGCGTCGTCCGTGTGGTACAACCTCCAGGTGTCGCACCCGACCAAGGAGGCGCCCGTCATCGACTACAAGCTGGCGCTGCTCTTCCAGCCCATGCTCATGCTCGGGATCACCATCGGCGTGGAGCTCAGCGTCATCTTCCCGTACTGGCTCATCACCGTCCTCATCATAATCCTCTTCGTAGGTAATAGCTCTTGCCTTTGCGCCGCCGCCAAATTTGTGTCGCAAAAAGCGAGCAGCATGTACCTTTTTTTTTTTTGCTTGGTCCTGCTCCTGTGTGTCTGGTGAGATCTCTGAGATGAAGCGTGTTTCGTGTGATCAATTCGTTGCAGGCACTTCGTCGAGGTCGTTCTACAAGGGCATTATCATGTGGAAGGACGAGACAAGGATTCTGGTTGGTTTCTGTCACATTTGTGCTGTCTGCTGTCGCATTACAAGGCCCTTATGGTCTATGTTTTGTTACGGCTTGTGACCCCCTGTTGTGAATGATTGCAGATGGAGACGCGCGAGAGAGAAGAGCAATCAAAATCTGCCTGTGCCTCAAATGATGGTAAGAAACTCTACAGCTTGCATGATTAGTTTTTCATGCTTTGCTGATAGCAATAGCCAATAAACACCAGCTATTTGTACCTTTTTCATTTTATTATTTAACATGCTGTGGTTCGATTTGAACTGCTGCAGTCGTCATTGACCCGAGCTATGAAGAGCCCCTCCTGACTCAGCCTCAGCCCAAGGAGAAGTCTGCATTGGTAAGCGGAAGCCACAACTACCGCAAGTACCTATCATTTGCATTCGTGACTTACTAAGCAACTGTAGAGCTTACGACGTGATCATATAGTATGATGAGCTTTCAGATCCACGTTTGAAACCATGCCATGATTGGTTGACCAATATTAATCAGATCCACCCAGTGATTGTTGGCTATATATATACTAATGTGCTTATTAGGGCGTTCTTGGGTATATAGTAACATGGTTTGGACATAGGGTGATGTTGATAGATTCTTTGAACATGGATGAAAGCAAGAGGGAACAGAATAAAATTTGTCTGCATGTGATCTAATGGCTGATTGTCCTTTTTTTATTATTTCAGGAGACTTTTCTGTTCAATTTGAGGTGGAAGAATATCCTAGTTCTGATGTCTGTCTGGTCATGTTTCTTGGTGCTGCAAATCCTCAAGGTTTTCCTTCTACACTGAGAATATTTTTTTTTATCTTTCAACAGTAAATCTTCATAGCAATGATTGGTATCATAAAAAAGATGGTGGCCCCATTTCTCCCATGAACACAAGTACTTTTGGATAATTTACTATCTGTCCAAAGCTTTGCTACCCATGTGCACATGCGAATAGACTCCTTTCTTTCTCCTGTAGATGGAAATGGTTATTAACTGCGGTAACTTTTCCTTTCCTTGCAGAATAATTCGAAATCATGCAGCACGGTCTACTGGGTGATCAACATTCTACAGGTGATGATTATTTTACTTTGTGCCACTGTTGTCTAAACTAACATTATATGTGCCAGGTTGGCCTTCAATTTAGTATTAAAACCTATTTTGTCGTTGCGGTTTGAGCAATCATCTTTTCTGTAGACGTAGTATGTCTTCTCAGAACATAAGCCACGTTAGGCCTAGATTAGCACACTTGTCAACCACTTCCTGAGGAGCGCTCAACCCTTCACCAAACATCAACATTTGCTTTGTTGCACATGAAAACCTGGCTGTTAATTCTGTCACACACACGAATCAGAACACACGAAACCCTTCTGGTTCATAACTTTTAATGCTGTGCTTAAATGATTTAGGTTCCAGCTGCGGTGGGTGTGTTCCTGTGGGAGGCTGTGAAGCTATGCAGGGAGAGCCGTACCCGCCGTATGAACGGGAACTCGGAGTGTGTGTGTGAGGCCTCTATTGAGTGGTCACCAGCACAACTGATCTCCTGCGCCTTCTGTGGTCTCCTTGGTGGGACTGTTGGTGGTCTTCTTGGATCTGGTGGTGGGTTCATCCTTGGCCCACTTCTTCTTGAGCTTGGGTGCATACCTCAGGTATTTAAGTTGGCTCCGGTTTAATTCCAAATTTCATTTCATGTTATTTCAAGTATAATCAAGCTAAATTATATATTGGCATACATCCATACAGCATATTTAAAATGATATCTTATCACAAGGAGTTAGCCTTTTTCAATTGATACAGAACTAGTATCTTAATCACCAACAGTACAGTTATGGATGCCATAGAGATAGAAGTTCATTCCTATAGATCTTTTACCGGTACCTCTGCACTTTCCATGTCTTATTATTATGTGAGAATTGCAACGGCCAGGGCAGGGGACAAAACCAAGGGAGAGACAAGAATGTGTCTTGTCCTTTTCCATGTATAAGGTAGCTGTATGTAAAGCATCTCATGAACGAGATTGAACCAGATACAACTTTGCTGCTGCATGCATTTTGTCCGCTCATGTCATTTCTTAAATGATTTGGGGTAGGAACAAAAACACACTTATCCTTTTCTTAAATGCATGTTGCTGCTGCCACTTTTCATGCAGCAATGTCTAAAACGTTCCACTTGTTTCCCCAGATTTCTTTATCGCAATTGTAACTTTCTTATCGTATAAGAAGCACCTTGTTACCATAAATTAAGCTAACTGTAAATGATAGATCGTTGCATGGGTAGCATTATTTATACCATTTATCAATAATTATGGGTAACCTACTCACATGCATCATCAGTTAGGTTATACTACCTCCGGTTTTATTTAATTGACGTTAGGACAGTCATATTAGTTCAAAAATGAACTGAGTTAGCTGTCTTAGCGTCAAATATTTAAAAACGGAGGTAGTATTAAGTAATGTATTCAAATCTAAGATGTTGATGTGAGATGGGACATACATTAATTGCACTCTATTGATGTATGGATATAAATTAGATTATTAGATATGTTCATAAGTTAATTTCACAAAGGAGTGAACCTAATCATATTGACATAATATTGCCTTCTGTGAATATTACTATGGAACGATTGACTCAGTTACAATGTCATTGCTGCCTTCAACCTTTTTTGTGATGATAACCCAAGCCCTCCAATTTCAGTTGCATATGATAAAATAATTTAACTCATTGGCATGGCCCACGACACCCATCACACCCTTATATTTTACCTCAGGAAATAGGGATATCAATGTCATGAATAATTTGTCAAAAATATATATATATATCATGAATCATGTTTACCTGGGAGGCAGGTGGCTGGTACTTGTACAGACCCCATATACTTTATTGGTCAGTGGCCTATATGGTTACATGCTACACCATGATGGAGGGAAGATGTGAATGAGAATGTCATTATTTGTGTTATCTATTTTTCCTCAACACAGATCCATCCAGTTTCTCTCACTACAGTAGTGTTTGGATATCAAAAGCAATGTACAGATGATTTGGGCAAAACCTTCATAGTCAATTCATTTGGTTTTCTGTTGTTCACTCTGACATGCATTTGATAATTTTAGAGGAGGCATGTTATCACCACTTTATGCGATCTTCACATTCATACACTTCTTTCCTCCGTAAATAATGCTAAGATCAGATATTGCATTATCTTGCAGGTTGCAAGTGCAACAGCAACATTCGTGATGATGTTCTCCTCCTCCCTTTCCGTGGTGGAGTTCTACTTCCTGCACAGATTTCCTCTCCCTTTTGGTAAATCCATGGATGCCAATTCTGTTTATAAATTTCTAAATATTTTTCAAATTATGGCTGTTCCACAGTAACAGCGTGCATTTTTTTTCTCTAAACTGCAGCTGGCTACCTCATCTTCATTTCTGTACTTGCTGGATTCTGGGGCCAGTGCTTGGTTAGAAAGATTGTGCACGTGCTCAAGAGAGCATCGCTGATTGTCTTCATCCTCTCATCTGTCATCTTCGCCAGTGCTCTTACAATGGGTATGGGCCATTTCTAAAGCTCAGTGATTCGTTTGCTTCAACTCAATGAATTGCTAACCTCATTCTGGTTGAATTGAATCCATCCAAAGGAAACTAGTGTTAGTAACATGTAGAGGTTTTGTTGAAAAACATGGTTTGAATTAGTGTCGCTTGCAAGTTGCAAAAATGTCGTACTAGTGTCCATGTGTCTGCAATTGTAGCTCTGCTTGTTAAATTCTTCTACGTGTTTTAATTTGCAAGGTAAAATCCTTTTTTCATATTTCCTAAGACCTGTTGCTTTGTTGAATTTCAGGCGTTGTTGGGACCCAGAAGAGCATTTCGATGATCAACAACCATGAGTACATGGGGTTCCTCGACTTCTGCGAGTAACTCAACACAGCATCAGACTGTCCATACATCGGGGAGAACACAGGCCAATGCCTAATTGGCCTCATCTCCCAAAAATTAGAATAATAAAGTCGCCAAGCGTTTGCACATGTTAGCTCCTCGCTAACCCTGTGCTCATCTTGTTCGACAGAGTCGTAGTACGGTAGTAGTGAATTCAGCTCGTGTTAGCTCCTGGCTAACCCGGCGGAAAGTATTCTTTGGTCTTGTGGGAGTAGTGGGCAAATGCTGTCCATGTCATTGCACGGGTTAGCTCCTGGCTAACCTGCGAATAGGTGTACCGGTCTTGTGAGGGGTGCAGGACTGCAGGTTTTGTCCTGTCTGGTTTAGCTCCTGGCTAACCAGCAAGTATTTGTTGTCCATTCTTGCGCTATCTCCAGGCTAGCTAGCCTGCAAAAAGCGCAAATATTTTGTCGCGTGTAATACTGTAAATATCAGCCAATTGGGCATTCTGTCAGTGCAGCTGCGTGCGTTTCCAGCCGTGCTGGACTGTCATATTATTTGACATTTCAATCGTATGCAATTCGGCCGCATTGGATGATCATAGTAGACTAGTGGCCATTTCATAGTAGACTAGCAGGCGAGGTCAATGTTCGCTCAGGCGAGGTCAAATTCTGGGCATTGTATTCAGGTACATTCGGCAGTCCAGGCCTCCCTCCGGAAGTTTAGATAGTAATTCTGAGCTCAGGAGTGGATCAACTTTGCTGAAGAGTATTTCATTTCGTTTCTTAGTTTATGTATTTCAGTCGAGGCACTGTATTGTCTCGCAGGTCTCCGAGTATGGTGTTGGCTGCGGCGAAATTGAGGGCACTTTCCAACGTTCAGAAGCCCTGGCCTTAAATAATCTCACATGGGTGAATGAATTTACAATAGGAACACAGGACCACGGTGCAGGCTACAGTACATGGACATGGTACTCGCGTTATATTATCGGGTGGCTTGGCAAAGTTTCCAGCACCAAAAAGTGTTTCGTGTCATTGGGTGTGGATAGCAAATATGTCAAATTGGGGAAAAAGAACAAATTGGGTGTCTGAAGCACCTAATGTTGCCATGGTAACTCCCAATTCCCAACTCCAGGGCTTTCAACGCAAATAAATAAATAAACAAGTCATCAGCAGGCTGCAACTTTGAAGGAATCAGAATTCCCAGCTACACTTATTCTCAGTCACAAAGGTGGCTGAGATGTAGTCATGTAGTGCATATCAGTGATACTGAGTAGTTGCCTTGTTGGCATATGATTCCAGCAGCCCTCAAAGCGCAAACATTGTGTCCTACGAATGGGACATGGTCAGCATCATATCAATTGCAGTCTTGTAGCGCTGAGCGCATTTCCAAGCCGTTCTTGACTGCGATATTTGTATATGCAGTTCTAGTTGTCTGCACTGCTGGATGGTTATCCTATTTGGACCTAGAATATGCAGGTTCGCGTCCATGAAACAAGTGTACACTGGTTTGAGTTCAGGAGGCGAACCTTGGTCTAAATTAAAAGCCAATACCCAATGCAGGTAGTTTTATGTCATTTCGTTTCTGTATTTCGGTCCAGGCAGCGTATGGTATTTGACTGCGGCGAAACCAACACGACGGTTTCCGATGTTCAGAAGCCTGGCCTTAAATGGTCTCACATGTATGAATGAATTTACAAAGGGAAGACAGGACCACAAGGTACTACATGCTACATTGCTACAGAGTACACTAAAATACTAGGATGTGAGTACTTACATTACGTCACATCACATAGCTGTGGGTGGTACTAGTACATCGGCTGGTATGCCAATTCCAACACCAAGATTGTCCACAAGTCATTCTGTCCATGGAAATCATGTAAAATTGGCCAAAAAAAACAATCGATACCAATTATTTCGAGGGGAAAACAAGGATCCCAGCATAGTATTTGGCCGGTACTCACATCCATGAAGGCTGAAGCACAGAATCATGACTCGTAGACGAGTCCCCAGGGAACTGCTAGCCATACAAATGAAGCTAGGCTGCACAAAAAGAGCACACCTAGTGTTGCTATATTAGACAAGGGCTGTCAACTTGAAAACCCTCATCAGCAGGCTACAAGTATGCAAGCATCACAATTACAGCAACACATATTCAGGCATTTAGGTGGGAGAGATGGACATTTCATTGATAGCCTAGTTGGCATATGGTTCCAGCAGCAAAGCTTCTGAGCTGTGGATCCGCTATATTCTTTGCGGGTACATGCTACTTGTTCATCACTTTACCCAGATCATTACGATGTACTACAAGGCAATACAAAGCAGATATCTATCAAACTTTTACAAAAAGAGGGGCAACAGAGATAGCCTGCTTGCATTGCATCTCCGAGTCTAGGTGATGAAGAAACCAAGTCCTACGAACTTACAGGTTACAGCAGAGCCTAGTAAGAGAGATCTCCTTATCATTCAGGAACAACTTCTTCTTCACTCATTGCCCTGTTCATTATTTTGGTGGAGACATCCACATCTTCTTTGTGAGCATCTTCGCTCTCGACCTTGTTGTCCACAGGGGTGGAGAATGAGCCAGTTTTATTGTCATCTCCAGCCCTAGAAGTAGACTTCTGCCCATCTGTTACCTGAGCCAAGGTGCCATCTGATTGAGAATGCAACTCAACAGATGATGTCTGGTCAGTCAAGGGCTGTACTTGGTCCTGCAGCACAGCTGTTGAATTTACTTGCTGCTCTGGCTGACCATTCAAAGTTGAATTACTTTGCTCATGGTTGCTGGTCAAATTTGTTTGAGCTGGATGTTTCTTGCTTTCTGAGTCCATGCTAGGAATGTCAGCAATCTGATGGGAAGATGTATTATTTGGAGTAGCTGCATGTTCCCCGAAAGCATTTGATCCATTTACTCCAGGACCTCGAAATGATATTCCATTGGACAGATTTGTGGTGCCTTCAAATATCCTATCCATGGTGTTCAATTGTTCCTCTGGGAGAGGTTTTGTCACTTTGGCATCATGATCCACAGAGCTTGCCACATCATCGCCTCTGAAACTCTTCTCCCTAGCTTTGCGCACCTCCTCCTCCTTGCTTCCAAGCTCCTGGTTTTCATGAGGCACTGCCGTTGAAGCATCATCCACAAATAATACCTTCTCTTGGGCATGATGGGCCAGTTCATCTTGCTCAGATGATGGGGGGTCATGAGTAACAGCACTAGAAACATTATCACCATGGAAGCTCTTCTCTTGATCCTCCTGAGATCGCTCCTTACGCTCTTCGTCCTCAAACACACCCACATCATCTCCATCCTTGTCAGCAGAATGTTCACCAGGCTCAGGAAGATCATCATCCTTCTCCAGGTCTTGCTCATCGATGGGGTCCTCATCATTCTCATCATGCTTCATTTCTTGTTCCATTTCATCATTCTCTTCATCCTCAACCTTTTCATCCAAAGTCGAAGAATCAGCCTCCATCTTTGGAGGCAGGTCCTTCCTGCCTAATCTGATTACCTCCGCTTGGTCCTTATCATCTTTATGCAGATCATTCGCTTCATCTTCGCTATATGCCGCCTTCTTCTCATAAGAATGCTTAACTTGGTAGATCAACCAAACAGAAACCAGAACCAAGAGAATTATCTGGAGAGCCTTCTTTAGCTTCAGACCTTTGGATCTGTGATTTCTACTAGAACTCTGCCTCAACATTGTCAGGACAGAGGTAAAACAACCTCCTCTGAAATCCTTCTTTTTACTCCCAATATCCCCACTTGAACACTTGGTGGTTCCTGAAATAAGTTGTTACCAACATATAAGCATCCTTCTTGATACATTTGACCAAGGGTAAACAGTAGAAGATGAAATACTTGAACGAACCTAAAAGTAACACTAGATCGTTTGCTCCAATTTGAGAAAAGCCAAAAAAAATGTCATAAATACAAGCTATGCATTTGATATCTGAACTACCTCGAAAGATTTCAACCTCTCCTACTAGGTAGTAGGTAGCTTATAGAAGCTATGTAGAGTTGTGTAGTAGGGAACAAAACTAGCTTAGGATAACTGAAAACGGAACAAGAGGTAAAGCGTGCGGCTACATTTCTATAGCATTTTTACACCCCATGCAAGTAGATTAAATTAAGGCCGAGGTGTTCTAAGCAACGAGTTTAAACCATCAGTTCCTGAAGAAAAGGACACATAACCTGCAAGCGCAGTAGCTAAACCAGAGAAAAAGACCAAGCTTAGTACTAATCAGGTGAACTCCAATCACCCGAGTACCCGACAGCCAAACATTGAAAACACAATCTATGCTACGGACACACGGTAATCAAAGAAAAGAATCAGATTTTTGTAGGATAGAGCACTCCATAATAATTTTTCACTCCATCACGGGGATTTAACAGACTAAACTCCAGGCAAGAAACCACAAACTCGTACAATCTCAGCAGCACAGACATGAAGCAGCGGATTTTCGAACCCAAAGGGCTTCAATGAGCTCAAGAACCCGCAGGGCAAGGCCACTGCACACCGAAACGATTCGAGCTCAGGACAGAACAGGACCGGGAATAGCTCACCTCAGGATCCTTGAAACCGCAGTTCCTGCCTCGGCTTGGCCTCCTCTTGGCACCCCCGCACAAAAGATTTATACGACGAACACCAAGAGGTGGGGTAGAGCAAAAGATTGGTCAAAAAAATCAAGATGCTTGTTCACCTAAATCCACTCCCCCACTAGCCGCGAGGCAGGACCGGATCTAAATACACGCAGGCCCCTAGAGCAGACCGCCGCCCCTCGGAAACGGAACAGGCACGCGGGAGCTGGAGCTCGCGAACAAATGCGACGGTGGATTCGGGGCGCGTGCACCAGGCGGATTGGGGGATTGGAATGGCGGGCGAGGGGGTAGGTGCCAGGTCGGGGAGGGGGTAGGGATTGGGATTTATGACGCGATGTGGACGGAGAGGGCGGGCAGCTTCAGAGTCACAGCTCCCCTCGCAACACGGGGGGAGAACGGAGAAGAAGAGAGGAGAGGTGTGGGAAGAGGAGGAAATGGTGAGATTTTTTATCTCTCTGACTTTTCGGTGGTAGGAGAAGTACGAGTGCTGTATTTTTTTTAATTTTGGCGTCTGTGAGCGTGCGTGAGACCAGTCGACCTTGGGTGTGTTTAGTTCACAAAGTGGTTAAGAAAGTTCGGTGAAATGTCACATCGGACACTATAGCGCAATGTAATATTTTTCGTTTGTTTGTGGTAAACATTATCCTATCATGACCTAACTAGGCTTAAAAGATTCGTCTCATCGTGTACATTAAAACTATGTGCTTAGTTTTTTATTTACCTACATTTAGTATTCCATGTATGACGAGAGAGATTTGATGTGATAGGTGGATAGTAAAGTTTAGAGAGGCTGTGTTTAGTTCCAAAAACGAAAAGGAAAAGTTTGGTGAAAATGTCACATCGGACACTGTAGCGTACTG
This sequence comes from Echinochloa crus-galli, assembly GCA_900205405.1. NCBI lineage: Eukaryota > Viridiplantae > Streptophyta > Magnoliopsida > Poales > Poaceae > Echinochloa > Echinochloa crus-galli. The sequence goes on from OAMR01000161.1 coordinate 2,035,585, forward strand.
TAGCACTTTTCGTTGGTTTGTGGTAAACATTGTCCTACCATGACCTAACTAGGCTCAAAAGATTCGTCTCATCGTGTACATCAAAACCATATAATTAGTTTTTTTATTTAACCATGTTTAGTGCTCCATGCATGAGAAGAGAGATTTGATGTGATAGGTGAATAGTGAAGTTTGGCGAGAGAATTTTTGGGAAGTTTGGGAAACTAAACACAGCCAGAGACAATTTTTGAGTTTTTAGTGAAATTAAACACAAGGGCCGTGTTTCTTTGGTGTGGAAAAATTTTTCCACCCCTTTTGACCAATAATTAAGGGTATTAAATAAAGTCAGTTTACAAAACTAACTTTACAACATTAAACTATTTTGCGAGACCTATCTAATGAGGTCTTTGACCGTGCGATTAGAGGATTGTTACTGTAGCGCGACTGTAGCAAAATATGGTTTAATTAGGCTCATTAGATTCGTCGCGCAAAGTTACACTCATTTCTAAATGAGTTTTGCAAATAAACTTCATTTAGTACTTCATGCATACAGGATTCTTTTTAAAAATTTTTTCCCGGTAGCCTGTAAAACACGGCCCTTCTTGTGTTTGGGGTTGGGGCTTTGGCACCGTGTGGTTGGAGGTTGGGAGCAGCGGGCCTTGGAGGGCTTGCCGGCGTCAGGCCGGTTTGCCACTCGGGCAGGCACTGACCTCACCGTGGCCTGTCGATTTTGTTGCCTAGCAGCCAGCACCGCGTTGCGCGTTTCGCCGTTTCTTCAAGGGGGAAATGACCGCTTTTTTTCTCCGTTTAAAAACCATCGCTAGGCCTTTTTTATTCTCTGTCTTTTGCTAATTAGATTGACAAATACAAGATTAGTGTTGACAGATTAACAATGACATATATTTCTTTGTAATATAATACAATCATTGCTACTATCTTTCTTCAATAGACCACCCAGACTCTTACAACCCATACATACTCATTTATAAGGGGGACACACATAAACTCCACTCCGATGTGTATCTTAGAGAGTCTGGATCGACGGATGCTTAGGTTGATGAAATCGAGTGTGTTTAGTTCTAAAAAGTGGTAGGGAAAGTTTGGTGAAAATATCACATCCGATATTATAGCGCACTGTAGCACTTTTCGTTTGTTTGTGGTAAACATGGTCCTACCATGACCTAACTAGTCTCAAAAGATTCATCTCGTCGTGTACATCAAAACCATATAATTAGTTTTTTATTTACCCACGTTTAGTGTTCCATGCACGAGGAGAGAGATTTGATGTGATAGGTGAACAGTGAAGTTTGGAGAGAGAATTTTGCTGTGTTTAGTTCCAAAAACGAAAAGGAAAAGTTTGGTGAAAATGTCATATCGGATACTGTAGCGTATTGTAGCACTTTTTGTTTGTTTATGATAAACATTGTCCTACCATGACCTAACTAGGCTCAAAAGATTCGTCTCATCGTGTACATCAAAACCATGTAATTAGTTTTTTTATTTACCCACGTTTAGTGTTCCATGCACGAGGAGAGAGATTTGATGTGATTTGATGTGATAGGTGAATAGTGAAGTTTGGAGAAAGAATTTTTGGGAAGTTTGGGGAACTAAACACAGCCTTTGAAAAGTTTGGTAATTTGATAGGAAACTAAACACAGCGATCATCACACGTACCTCGCTATCGACTGACACATCCACCTATCATTGAAAAAATAATATGATTAAATTGAAAGGATATTGGTTATGACTTTTTAAGCGTGCGCAAATATATATTTTGTCGGGACAATAATTAGGGGTCCCCTAACGACGGGCTAAACACCCTTTAAAAAACGTAAAATAGGATATCACCCATAAAATCTCATGGACCGATAAAACCCTCTGGGCACCACGGCCCGATACAGCCAGACGCGGCCCAGCGGCCGTCCGAACCAACCCCTCGAGGACGCGAAGGGATCGCACCCCGTCTTCGCCTCGCTCGAGGGTCCCCGCTCCCCCCTCGAGCGGGCGCTGTGCGGACTCCGTCTCGCTCGAGGGTATCCGCTCCCTCGAGCGAACCCCGTCACGCTCTCGCCTCGCTCAAGGCCTCCCTTCGGTCTCCCCAACCAACAGCGGCATCTAATGCATGTCCCATCCACCGGGCGCCAAAGTCAAAAGGCAAACCTCCCCCACTCCACGCCGCTGACACCGTCAGGCACACAGTGCCGCCTGCTCCAGGCGCTGTGCTGACACTCCGCCACTGTGCGGACTGGCAGAGGTAATTCCACCGCACTGTGCCAACTGCCCCCGTCCTCTCCCCACTACGAGGCCCTCGGACGGGCGTGGGGCACCCTCGAACGGTGTACGGACGAAGACCAGGGCGAACCCTGGGCAGGGGCACCACGCGGGCCACTCAGGCTTAGTCATCTCCGCCAGCTCAGGCCTACTCATCTCTGCCAGCTCCGGCCACAGTGCCACCTACCCCCCTCAGTATGCGGACTCGGCGAGCCCTGTGCGGATTTGCAGTGTCATTCCTCTCCACTGTTCTAACTGCCCTCGTCCTCTTCTCACAGCACGGCCCTCGAGCGGGCATGGGAGGTCCTCGAAGGGGCGTACGGGCAGCGACCGGGCGCGGACCTTGATCGGATTCACCCGTACGGGTGACACGGGTCAGGTCAAATCTGCCAACTCCGGTCATTCCCTGATGGAACGAGCACGCCGACGCCTATGCAAAACAGCGAACGCCATGCCGACGCCTGTACTGCCAACTCTCGTCCTTCCACCACGGCCAGATCTTCGAGCGGCAAGGCGGCACCCTCGAATCAGCAAGGGACAACGACCAAGCGCTGGCCAGGGGCCACCCCACCCCTCGCAGCCACGCCAAGACAAGAACAGGTGCCACCACAACGCCCGCAGGAGCTGGGACTTGCCATAAAACCCCGCCTGAGCCAAGGACGGCGGGACACTCAGCACCATACTCTCCAGTGCGCGTCCCTGTAGCGTCCACCATATTTGTACTTATAAGCCCCTTCCCCTTGGCCTATAAAGGGGGGAAGCCGGCACCCGACCAGGGAGAGGGCTCTCTTTCTTCACTTTTACGCACACACACCCGATATTGGCACTTCGCCTCAATCAAACCCCTCTCAGGGACTTGGAGACTCCTTCTCCTCTCCCGCCTAGCTTGTAGCCCCCCACCGCAAGCACCCCGGTGCAAAATAGTATAGTGCCACGAGCACGCTCTGCTGGACGTACGGCCTCGCGGCCGGAACCAGGATAAACCCTTGTGTCATCGTGCTAGCTTTTGCATCGAGTATCGGAGGATAGAAACACAGCGCATTCTGTGTGGTGTGAGGTTGGTCGACCAATCTCGGCACCGACATATTTGTACTAGTGTTTCAAAAAGACTAACTACTTGTAAAAATTTCATCCGAAAAAACGTGTTGCTGTCCTGATATAAGAGATAAGAAGAACATGATGTTTTGTAATTACTAAGAGAAAGACAAATAAAGAGATGTGATAAAATTTGGAGAAAGAAAAGAAAAGGAAGACTATTTCACGTCTTCGCGGATATACTTTGATTGGCACATGATTAGCACGTTTAGTGATTTTTTTATGAAAATAAACTATGTCCAATAGAAAATCTGGTAGTCAAATCTAGAAAAAAAATGACCAATAACAACTCTAAATAGACTTATGTTAAAATTCATGTGAAGCCAAAATGAGGGGAAAACAGGATTTGTGAATGAAAAAGCTACTCCCTCCTTCCACGTTTATAAGGCGCACACGCAAAACGAGATTCAAACTTTACAATCTTTGACCAATAAAATACCTATCAATTTTTTTTATTTTGTCATATAAACTTGACATGGTTGGATTTGTAATCAAACGTACTTTCCAATGAGTATAAAATCATAACCATAACTAATATAATATAAAAGAAATGAATAGTCAAAGTATGATTTGGGAGACTGTGTCATGTTGTCTCATGCCTTATAAACGTGGAAGGAGGGAGTAGTATACAAGGAACAAACTTCTCTACGTTTTTACGTGTCTAAAAAGACTAAATGGCTATTGTAACTAAGAACGTTAGTCTTAGGATTGGCGGCTAGTAGAGCCCGGAGACTGAGGAAAACTTTTTCTATTTTTGGCTGTGTGTCGCTTGACAGAGGCCGGGATCTTTTTCAGACAGGTGTATCACCTCGATGTATCTAACTGAAAATTAATAAAGCATCCTTTTTTTAAAAAAAATTGTAACTAAGAACGTATACTTCATAATTTTCTCTCTTTCTCCCTCCAAATGGCATCGTGCTTAATAGCTAAGCAACTCAAGCGTGCAAAAGGAGGCGGGACGGAAAGCATCTTTTGCTCGCCTCTCTCTAATACAGTAATACACCTTTGAGTTGAGACTTTGAAAGCCAGAGCCGTGCTGATGAGTGACGAGCTCTTTTCGGCGCGGGTCCTAGGAACGGAAAAGGGGAGGAGCCCGTGGTTTGCTTAGGTGTAGCGCACGGGTTCAGGTTCAGGTTCACGTCGGGTGCAACTCCCATTGACCTCCTCGCAGAGTCGCAGTCTTGCCGGCCTGCCGCCAACACGTGCTCTCGCGTTTAGTCCGATGGCGTTGCACTGACAGTGAGGTGGTGTCGGTTAGGGCTGGACAAAATGTTCGAAGTTCGTTAGCTCGCTCGGATCGCAGCCGACTCGGCTCGGCTCGGTGCATATTCCTAACCAGCCGGGCAAGAGTTTTTGCTCGTTAGTATAAAATGATGTTATTGTTATATTCTATTATTATAGTATGATAGAGTAGATTTTAGATATATTAAGACCATTTAAATACTATAATTTTTTATATTATATATATTGTTGTGGCAATTTAAATTTAACTCTAGCTCAACGAGCTTAACGAGCCAGCTCGCGAGCTTAATGAGCCGAGCCGAGCTAGAATTTTTGCTCGTTTTCTTAACGAGCCGAGCCGAGCTGGCTTGTTTGACTAACGAGCTCGAACGAGCCGAGCCAAAATGAGCCGAGCTCGCTCGATATCCACCCCTGGTGTCGGTACACGCTCACAATCACGTACCCCCAGCAACCAGCATAGTGTTAGGCACGGGCCACGGAGGTAGGACGGTAGGCCTGACCTCATTGACTAGTGTCACTCCGACTCAAACCGCGAGGAGCCGGTAACAGGTGAGCTGTAATACTCCAGGAGTGTAGGACATGCCTGCCGTCGCAAGGGCAAGTAACAACGCCCCGGCGACATCCGTCGTCATGCACAACAATTTTGCAGAAATCTCCCTTGCAGCCCTCGTCTATGACTGAGCCGGCGCCTCCTCCGTCGACAGCACACGCGCGTGTTCTGAAGCAAAACGACAACCCCTGACGCGCGTTGCACCATCTCGTCGACGGCGGATCTAATGCACCGTGGGGGGGCACGCGCGCGCGAGGATTTTCTTTCGCGCCAAGACAGCGCGCGTATCTACCGGCCGCGCCCTGCATCCGCAGCGCCGCCCGGCCTGCCGCTGACGCCAGACCCCTCATCCGCCGGTCGGGCGTAGCTCCGTCCGCCTCCTCCCGAGCACGCGGGGCCGGCGGCGGAGCTCCCACACGCGGCAGCTGGGGCGGGCGTCGCGACAGCCAAGAAGAGCGCGCCGGGCCGGGCAGGGTTGCAGGGGCAAGCGACGGGCAGCGGCCGCGCTGGGAGATGGAGAGAGAGAGGAAGAGGAGGAGGAGAGTGTGTGGTCGGAAAGAGAGAGGAGGCGAGGGGAGGGGATAAGGTTGGGGACGGGCCCACTTGTTAGCCACTATATATTTTAATTTATGATGTATGCAACAACAACAGCTATAAAGATTAATTGTGCACTATATAGACAGCCAAACAGATAGACCATTATACAAGCTTGCTGCTCAACTGTCTGTTTGTATCAAAAAGACAGCAGCTGTCTCCATCGTTGTACTTGCCCTAAAGGACCACGCTGACGTTTCTCACTCTCTTTTCGCATAAAAATTAAACTGCATCCATCCTACAATATAAAGGTCATGTTTCTTTTATTTCCCGATTTATTTTAAAAAGGAATCTTACATGTATGGAGTATTAAATGAAGTTTATTACAAAATCTTTTAGGGATGAGTGTAACTTTGCGCGACGAACCTAATGAGCCTAATTAATATATGCGGTCAAATACTTCAAATGCAGATATCTAAATGTACAACATTGATACATGTTTAGATATCTGCACTTGAGAACTGAACTGACGAGCCCTTCTGCCTTTGCAGTGATGTATATGACTATATGCCGCGTGGTATATGGCCCAATGCCCATGGAATCAACAATCAACGGGGAGGGAAGTGGAGCAGCGATGGGTGCGTACGTCGTGGTACCGGTTGGTCAACAGCGTGACGTGGCATGGTTGACCGAGCACACACGGTGCATGCATGTTTAGGGCTTGTTTCTTATTTTTTAATCTCCTTGTTTGTTGATTGATACATTTTCCATCGCATGGCTGCTGGTGGCGAACGGAGCCGCTGACGACCGTGCACGGCCCGGGCGGCCACATGTGTGGCCGCAGGGGGTGCTGGATGGTCAAAGTTTTGTTGTGCTACGGTAGAAAACATGGGATAGGAATAGCCGAATAGGATGATGGTTGGTTGGATGGATGCACAAGCGAAACCGCGTCATGGCTTTGATCCTTGGATTCGGATAGGTTGCCCTTGCATTGCATCGGTCGGCATGGTGTTGACACGCGGGGATCTGAGGGTGACGGAGGGCTTTGATTGATCGTACGTGGATAAAAAAGAATTAAGATGCCAGAATGGAGAAGGTGGGATTCCGGATATACATGGCGCGACCAACCCAACCAGCAGATTATTAAACTGGAAAGATGGTCAACTCCCCAAGCCGACCAAAAGCCGGGATTTAAAATGGAAACAAAATGCTTTGTTTTGGTAGTGTCCGGAGAGTCCCAAACGTCACGCAGCACTTGTTGATTGGGGCTCTGCTCTTTTATCTCTCTCCTCCTCTTTGAGAGCAAGGTTGGGCCGAGCAACAATATTAGGCCGAAAAATAGCACGCGACTGGCTCTTTGGACTGGCCTCGCTATGGCCCATGGGCCTAGAAAGCTCGGCCCCCATCGCCAACGGCCAACGCGGCCGCATGCAAAGCTCCCCCGAGCCCCGGCGCATGCGACTGAGCATTTGGGCGAACGGTTGTTTCGGCAAGGAAACCGCGCCAACGCCCGCCCGCTCCGCCTCTCTCCTCCTCCGTCGTCGCCGTACACCTCGGGGCGGGGCCCCAGCGCCGGCGACTGACCGGAACTCCGCCGGGCGCGTCCCCTTCCGCCCGCGCAGGATCGACGATCCCAAGGTAACTTTGCTGCTCTCGTCCAACAATGCCGCGCTCGGCAACGCTACGCTAGGCCCGGGCCTCTCTTCCGTAATCGAAATGCCGCCGCTCGGGCAGCCGGATCGTGCCGTGGGGCGTGGGCGTCATCCATCAGCGCGCAGTGGGATGTTGAGAAATGGCTGGAATTATTTAGCTGCGGAGGTTGTCCATTTACTGTCCTCCAATCAATATTTTGCTGGGACGATCTGGCCACATTCCCCGTTCAAATTGAGGATTCGTTCCCCATGCATTTTGTTAAGTAGTAACACACGCATTTGGTTGATTTTATGTGCACTTTAGCTGTTAATTACCAAATCAAATCAGACATGACGGGATTAATTAGGATTTTTCTTCATTTTCATTTCACCTGCTAAGGGTTATACAGCTGAATCCCC
>OAMR01000161.1:2043340-2055337 GCA_900205405.1 Echinochloa crus-galli
TTCTATAGAAAGTATATAAAAATTAGTAAACCAGCAGAGCTAGTGCTGCCAGTTTGCACAAGTCCCATGTTGCTTTGTGACGTCTGGGGCGCTAGAAGCATCTGGTTGATCATAAGAAGGATAGTGAAATAGGTTGTTTGTTTCATCACTTTAGTCAGCCATAAGTAGTCAAATATAATGAATTTCTGTTCACTGATAGTAAAGTGTTTACTAAAGTTCAGTCTCTAGCCTAAGACTTATTTAATTAGTTATACGCTTGATAGTTTGTTTCTTCAGAGAAGTCAGGTATTATCCGAGTCAAACGCAACGAGATTCTGGTGTTGTCTCAATGGCATTGCATGGTAACTGCTTATAAGAGAATGTCTGGATCTTATCTTGTGAATGTGCAGTTCTTTCATGGGTAGATGGTCAGGATTCCAAACTGGTAGAGGCAGGGGATGGAATTTTCTGCCCTTCTGACTTCGGCGGGGATAAACATCGCTGTCTGCATTCTGTTCTTGTCCCTCTACTCAGTCCTGAGGAAGCAGCCTCACAACTTCAGCGTGTACTTTGGGAGGCGTCTTGCTGAAGAGAAGTTCCAGAGGCAGGACGATTACTTCTCATTTGAGAGGCTACTGCCTACTGCTGGTTGGATTGTAAAGGCATACTGGTGTACCGAAGAAGAGATTCGTCAAGTTGCTGGCTTGGACTCTGTTGTGTTCCTCCGTCTCTTCATTTTCAGGTTTTTCTCTTCAATGTTAATATTGAGTTCTGCTACATGTATAAATATTTGAGTGCGACTCTAATGTTGAAATCACTTGAATGAAAATTCATAGTTATACTCAAGTAGTAGTTTTTGTTAGTCAAATGGTTGTACACAAAGCATTTCCCTAATTAATATCACAGACCTGTGGCATTCCTTGATCAACGATCTCAGCATATATTTTAATTAACTGGTCTTTTCTCTATATCAAGTACACATGGATATCTCTTACTATCTTGATAATTGTTTTTATCAGTGACTTACAACAATATGTTTCTTGTCCTGCAGCATACGTATCTTCTCAATTACTTCTCTTGTTTGTATATTTGGAGTGCTTCCAGTGAATTATCATGGGAAAGAGATGACTCACAGTCATATTCCGGCAGAGTCGCTGAATGTTTTTACTATAGCCAATATCATAGAAGAATCTCAAAAGTAAGATTTACATCTTCATTTCATTTATTGGATAATGCAGTATTGCACCTTTATCCTATATCTGTGTTGGTATAATGTTTTTAAGATGGTCATATACGTATGAATATATGAAATATTACGTAAATGCATCAAATATAAGGAAAAAAAGACTCAACAAATTACCTCCAGCAAATCTTTGGAAGAACAAGAGAAGGGAGAAAAGAAAATGACCACAGTACCTGGCCTTGGGTGAAGAATGAACAATATTTCACCCTCATGAGTTGTTTTATTGCTTCTTTGGGCCCCACCATACTATCTATTTTCCCTTCCACCAGTTTGTTGTGTGTTTTGTGGGTTGTTACTTTCCATTCTCATGATGTAAAACTTCGTGTTTCATTAAAGCTATTGGGAACTTCATATGTTGTATGGCTGAAGTAAACTAATGATATTTCTATTGCTTATTATTGTGAAATATTATACATTTCATCTGATTCTGCCATACGATTATTTTGATGAGACTTCTGGTTCCTTGTGCAGGCTTTGGGTGCACTGCATTGCTTTATATATCATAACAATCTCGGCTTGTATTCTTCTGTACCATGTATGAGCTGTACACGATGTTCTTGTTCTAATGGTTTTACGTTAATGTTCCTGTGAGTTACAAAAATTAGTGCAGCTGATTTTAAGTCATCATGTTACAGGAGTACAAGTATATTTCGAGGAAGAGATTAGCACATATTACTGGATCACCACCAAATCCTGGCCATTTCACCGTGCTTGTCCGTTCAATTCCGAAGTTAGACAATGAGCTGCTTGACGACACAATCAGGAATTTCTTTGTTAACTATCATGGATCAAGTTACTTGTCACATCAAATGATCCTTAGGAAAGGACATTTTCAGAGATTTGTGGTGAGAATTCATATCAGTCGCAAAGATTAATATTGTTGGAAATATTTTTTTCTAACAAATTATGTGTAAAGGGGAAGGAGAGAATGGGAAGCCTTTATGATATTTCTTACTTCAGAAAATTTGCATTATACTTGTCTATACTTCCCCATTTTTAAATATAGAATGTTTAGGACAAGGAAATCAGTTCGTTTTTGAACTAATTATCTTATCCTAAACAACATTTATTCAAAAATGGTGGGACCGGAATGCCTGTGTTTTCGATGGGGTCTTGCCCAATGTTCATGGGCTCCTCTGAACAGTGGCTGAGGAGCCTAGCTTTTGGTGCATGGCTGGCGCTGCTAAGCTGCAAGAACTCCTTGTCAGGTAGCTTCCATCAGAACCTTAGGTTCTATGGTTGGTTCTGGTAGTCTTGTTTTCTCTTTAGTGGCACGCTTTTTATTTTGGGTTTTGTTAATATGTGTGGTGTGAGATTGGGTGAAGCTGTTTAGCTGTGTACCCTTTTTCTGCCTTAATAGAATGGCATGCAGCTCTCTTGCGTTGTTCGAGAAAAAAATTGTGGGAGTACTTCAGAGTTAGAATTCATTATAGTTAAACTTGTAGCATGCCAGCGAACCATGTTAAACTTGTACTACCTCCGGTCCGTAATTGTTGACGTTTCAGACAGCACTTTTAGCCGGTCCGTAATAGTTGACGTTTCAGACAGCACTTCTAGCCTAGAAACAGTTCTTTTTTATTGTCTGGAACGACAAATAAAAAGAACCCGAGGTAGTAATTTGTATTCACGTTATATATCTTTGCATAAGCAGCACCCCTATATCAGGATTATTTGCTCAGAAATGCTAGTTTCTCTCTGTAGGATAGAGCAGAGAGGGCTTATAGGAAATTTGTAAGGGTAAGGCTTTCTCAATCTGAGCGGAATGGAAGATCCAACATGTCCAGATGTGGTGTCTGTGGAGTAAGAGCTTCTTCATTTCAACTTTACCGCAATAAGTTCATCGAGGCCAAGAAGGCAGACCTCACAAATCCGGAAGTAGTGGATGCTCAAAAGGTTTTCTTCAATCTTATAATTTGATATAATAGAACTGCGTCTTTTCACCAGTAATGTTACATGATCTTGTCATTATCTCAGCATGTCATATAGGAAAGCATCACAATTGTGATCTCTGTGCATCAGCATGAATCCTGTCTTGTTTTCTGAACAGAACTGTCCAGGTGCCTTAGTATTCTTCAAGACTCGTTATGCAGCTGTCGTCGCTTCTCGAGTACTTCAATCATCAAATCCTATGTTATGGGTAACGGATTTGGCTCCTGAGCCACGTGATGTATATTGGTCAAATCTCTGGATCCCCTACAAACAGATCTGGCTTCGAAAGTTAGCAACACTTGCCCTTAGTGTTGTTTTCATGTTCGTGTTCATTGTCCCTGTCGCATTTGTTCAAAGCATGATGCAACTGGAGCAGCTCAAGAAGATGTTCCCAAGCTTCACTGGTCTCCTAAATAAGTAAGTCAAGAAGCCACCGTTAGCTTCTGTTCAAATTTGAGGTTTACAGTAACCGAGAGATCCTCCATATTTTCTTGCCCAGGAACTTTTTCGCCAGAGTTGTAACGGGGTATCTTCCTAGCGTTATTCTGCTGCTCTCCTTGTACACTGTTCCTCCATTGATGATGCTGTTCTCTTCGATAGAAGGGTCGATTTCTCGCAGCGGAAGGAAAAGGAGCGCTTGCTTAAAGATTCTGTTTTTTACCGTCTGGAATGTCTTCTTTGTAAATGTCCTGTCAGGCTCCGTACTTAATCAGCTCAATGTCTTCACCAGACCAAAGGATATGCCAACTATGCTAGCTGAACTAGTGCCAAAGCAGGTATTGATGTTTACTACTAAATTGCGGGGATCTTCATTTTACCCTACAAACTCTGGTGCATTCTCTTGTCCATGCTTGTCTGAAACTGAAACATGGATTTCTGACGGGTAGTTCTTTCGGCAGGCAACCTTTTTCATCACCTATGTCCTCACCTCAGGCTGGGCAAGCCTGTGCTCGGAGATATTGCAAGTGTACAACCTGGTGTATAACTTCTTCAGCAAATTTATATGCTGCTGCCAGCAGAATACGGAATACGTTTATTCTTTTCCGTACCACACTGAAGTGCCCAAAGTCCTCCTGTTCAACCTGCTTGGCTTCACGTTTGCGATAATGGCACCTCTCATACTGCCCTTTCTGCTCGTGTACTTCTGCCTCGGCTACTTGGTGTATCGGAATCAGGTGGGCGCATCGGTGTCTCATCACTGTCAATCCCTACTTTTGACCTTGTTTACTCGTTATACATCTCAATTCTCGGCTGTAGATCATCGACCTGCAATTTGCCGTGCAGATTCTGAACGTGTACTACCCGAAGTACGAGATGGGAGGGAAGCTGTGGCCGATCATGCACAACACCATCGTGTTCTCCCTGGTCCTGATGCAGGTCATCGCGCTCGGCGTCTTCACCATCAAGAACTCCCCGGTGGCGTCGGGCTTCACCATCCTGCTCCTCGTCGGCACGGTCCTCTTCAACGAGTACTGCAGGCACCGCTTCTCCCGCATCTCCGAGGCCTACTCCGCCCAGGTCAGTGCACAGACGCGACAGGCTTCTGAACATTGTTGGTTTCTCAACATATCTGTTGCGTCGGTGCTGCAGGACGTGATCGAGCTGGACAGGGACGACGAGCAGTCCGGGCGGATGCAGGAGATCCACCAGCACCTGCAGGACGCGTACAGCCAGACCCCGCCGGGGGAGGGCTCCTCCCGGAGCGGCGGCCAGGTGCCCATCGAGCTCATCCTGGAGGACCCCGCGCAGGAGGCGTCCGAGTCCAGCCAGGAGCTCTGCGACACCGTGCAGGAGGTGGAGGCCATCCACCACGAGCACATCATCGAGGAAGGCAAGGCACACTCCGTGTAGATGATTTGGAACGTGCTGTGCCGTGCCGGATTGTTCTCCGGCGGCGTACGTAGATGCGTGCTACCACTAGGGTCTCAGGGAGCTGGCTGTGCAGATTAGGAATGACTCCCGGTTTTCCCTTTGCCGTATATATGTGATGTAACACGACAGGGTTGATCCGTAGCATATGTAACAGAGTCGAGAAAATATTTACACACTTGAAATTATGCAGCACATTCACCGGAAGAATCCCATAAACCTACCAACGGCCGCACACCTGAATTTTGGTACGGCCTAACAAAAATCTGCCGGAGCTGCGAGCTCACAAGTCACTCCGGCAAGCCACTGGTCGCAGCTATCGCGACGAGCTGAGCTGGCCGCAGCTGGACCCGGGTGCAGCAGGACGGGACCCCGTCCGGAATTTAAAAGCCCCGAGCTCGTAAAATGCTAAGAGTTGATCGAGATGTTTATTTCTGAGATTGAAGCCGAGAGTTTTACAAGGAGCTCAATTTCGTCAGCCGTCAGTCCGTCACTGATAACTCAGGCAAATGGCAAAAACATTATTCTAGAGCATGAACAGTTAGCAAATGTGAAGCAACAAGTTAATTACAGCCTGACAACAGTCCTCGCTGCTTTTATCGCAACTACTGCTGCCCAACTATACTACCCATCATCTCCCATAGATGGACATGCACATCTGTACGCACGCATTGCCGATGCTAGACATATCAACACAGGGTCACCCGGCCAAACAGCTTCTTCAGCATTCATCATTCGCCAGAGCTATAGCTTGGTCGCCGTTTGTACTCTTTCTGGGAAAGACTCAGCAGAAAGTCAGTGAATACATGCTCGTACCCAGGCATTTTACCATATCCTGCGTGCAAAAAGGTTGTTCCCCATTAGTTTTAAGAAATGCGTTAAGTAGAAATGGAAACAGCAATTTGTGGCTTATATGGCTAATTGCTTGTAAAACCAAGGAATCTACCCACAAGAATACACGCTGAGCAGGCATAGCTTCGATGTGCCGGGTTCTAGCCAGTCTTTGGACTCCAAACTGTTTCTAAAAGCTTTAAAAACGATACATGGTACAAATGTCACAAGCAAAAGCATCACATACTCGTTTAGTGCTCCCAATGTTCAGTATGCTATCATAATCAATAGCTATATTGAGCTGATAAAGGAGCAGATACAGGAGATGGACTACCTCTTTTCAGTATTTCACATGAGAGCATTGCTCTGTAAATTTATAGACTTAAGCTACCAAAATAAGATATGAATTGGCAGTGAGATTCTTCAAGCAATAATGCTCAAAATGTACAAGAAGTTCGCTTGGATTAACAATATAAGGATAGGTCCAAGATGCTCAAGTCCAAATGTTAGATCACATACCAGGGAAATAGTTCATGTCTATAACATAAAACCGATCTCTTGTTCCGTGCTGTCTGATCATATCGATGTTGAACAATCTAAGACCCTGTCAATCAGATCGAAACAATGATCACTGGGAATAACTCGTGAGGAATCAGGAAAGAGGGGGCATGAATCATAGGTACCAGTCGTCGGCGCAGCTCTCGCGCCAATATCTCGAGCAATGGTCGTGGAGGAAGTTCTGATATGATATGTTTATAAAAATCAGTTGTCAATAGTGTTTTCCAGTACCAAGAATGAAGAATATCATTTACTACAAGGACCCAAAACAGGACAGGCAAGCGTACCAGCAACACAAGGGTCAAGATCTGCATCATCAGCACTGGCTGCAGCACAAGAGACCCTTGGAAACCGAAATACCCCAGCATTATTCGATAGGTCACCTTCATCAACATTAGGAAGTGAAAACCGTCGTACAACCCTTATTGCATCCCCTACAATGTAGACCTTAAACATGACACCACCTATAAATGACAACCCAAAACAGAAGGTTATTTTTCTAAAAAACAATATGGAACCGCTGGAGATTCCGAAGAAAGAACATGCACAGCAATGAATGTACCATGGTTAACAAACTCCTGAAGAACCAAGGGGGGCTCCAGCTTGGTCAATGAAGTTGAATCATACGCAAGAGATAGCTCATGAGATTTTGCTACCAAAGGTTTTGCCACTGCAAAGTATAACAAGGTTAAAGGCAGGACATGGAAGCCTCAAAACAGAATCCAGTCAACAATGATTAACGACTCCAGTCACTAGGAAGGATTTCATTCCAAAACATATCAAAACAGTTACTGTTCCCATTTATTGAATAAAATATGCTGCAAGCTGCTTTATTAAATAATTGTAAATATAGTAACTATATTTAGCAACAAGTCTAACAGCCAAATGGAAGAGCTAATGT
Source organism: Echinochloa crus-galli (assembly GCA_900205405.1). Classification (NCBI taxonomy): domain Eukaryota; kingdom Viridiplantae; phylum Streptophyta; class Magnoliopsida; order Poales; family Poaceae; genus Echinochloa; species Echinochloa crus-galli. The sequence goes on from OAMR01000161.1 coordinate 2,050,651, forward strand.
TTATGTACAATATCGGGTCAAAGTTATCTAATCTAACATATGAAATGAAGACCCGTAGGGGATGATATCAGAAGACATACATGACACACCTGCTCTAATAGTTACTACCTGTGACTCATGCTTTCTACAGTCATTTAGTCACTTAAGTTAAAGAGTGAGGGGACCCATGTCACTGCTTTCCAGAATACCTTGAGTGTAAATCTAAATCTTATATTGTGAAATATTTTAGCAGATACAACTTAGAAATAATCACTGACCACTAAGACAAGTAAAACAATGCATCACAAACAGCTATTAAGCAGGCTTACCTAATGGAAGAGATAGCCCAGCCCTTGTAACTGCAGCTGGTATTGACAAGGGATCCGTGTTAACAAATAGCTGCTTAGGAACACGTACTTTACCTGCAAAAGACAACTGCACCAGAATGATGAAATCAGCCTTTAGAAAGGTTCTAAGAACCATCTATCCATACGATGCTATACATCCTCCTAAACAGTCTAGGAAAGTCGAGGCACAAGAAGATGAATACAGTTTATTGCCAACACAGATGAACAAAGTATTGAAATACTGGGGCATCTGTGCATATCCCTTTACTGCCACATGCAAAAGTGAAAATTATCATACTACCTAGTAGTTCCACTCGAAGGATGCTAAAGTAGAGCTGAAACCACTGCTTACATAAGTTTACAGGAGACAGCATGCTGATTGCTGAATCCAACTAGTAAAAGTAAACCGATGGAGTGACTTCATAAATTCATTGCTAAATATACATTGGCATGGAAGATCCATAAATAAAAAGCATTACTTGAAAAAAAAACTATGTTTCCTCATGTTTATAATATTTGACAGATTAAGCACCGCAGTTAAAAAAAGAAAAAAAATGTAGTCAATATACTATTGGTGCATAAATTAAATGTGCCATTCACTTGTTTCAACTGACTATAGTCATCTTCTTAAAATAAAAGGCTGTCAACATCAGGATATATTTTAGAAATTGCAAAAGGAGTATCTAGATTGAAGCAAATTATGTTTGTATTAGCTGAAATATATAAGTGGAAGCCATCAATATTGTGATTGAATGTATCCTCCTATCTACCCCCTAAACCATTGTGTCAGTTTAATTTTCACCTCAACTGCACTACCATTTACTCATATACCCCAATCATCAATACTGGTGCAAATCACCCTAACTAATGTTTTGCCCTGCTGCGAGCTGGCAGCTCAATTTTAGCCAAAAAGCTCTGGTAGCAGCACTCCACCCAAACATATTTGCTACCATCACTTTTCGGCCCATTGCGAAAACAACATCTGATCCCATCCAAACTTGCTCCCCGCGCATTTAAGCAGTCACACACCCGATGCCTCACTTATTCTCTTCTGCCCGAATCCAACCCCTCGATGGGAAGATGGATCCAGAACCGCAGCATGTATGCAGGTATGGAATAGTTCCTCTGTTTTGTTGGATTAACGTGTGGAATTTCAGGCAAACCAGCTTCGAGTTAGGATTCTTTGAGGTGGTTTGATTTATCTTGATAATTCATTGATCCAGTAAGTAGTTAGTTTGTGCCTAACATACTCTAACTCTGCTGTCCCAGAATTGAATGTAGCAAAAAATTGTTCTGTGTTGCTGCAAGAGGGACAGTATTACAGGAAGAGGTGAAAGAAGCAAGGCACAAGGAACCGGATATGGAAAAGGCAGTTCATGAGAAATTGAAAAGGGTTAGGCATGCTAGTTAACAGAGTGCTAGCCGGGTGGCAATGCCTGGAACTGGATGACCTTTTTGCAATGGACCTGTGATGCTAGGCAAGCAAACCTGTTCGAGATTAGTAGCAACACCGTACCGAGCTATTTGGCCCTTTATTTTTGCTTCAGTGGCCAAAAAAAGGCATGTACCATGTGAGTTAACTCTGCTTAATGTTTTCCTGATTGCATAGGCAGATTAGATAATGTTGGAACTATCATAATACCGCCATTGAGGAGCTAAGTGCTCTGGTCTTGATAATTATGGAATATAAACTAAATGGTATCAACATTGAAACGATACAGCAAGAAAATATCTAATAGTGGTAATCTGGTCATAATTTAAAAATTCTTCTTCAACATAAATATATTCCTTATTTCAGAGTAAACATGTTTCTGTGTTGTTATTGAAGAGCCAATGTTTCTTCCTACATAAAAGAAATAAGAAATGTGGTATCGCATGGTAAAACTGATGAATTTCCTCCAAACAAAAAAAAAACTGAAAGACACTATTCAAAGAAATTACCGTAACGATCCGTGAGGCCCAGTTCTGAAACTTCTTGAAGCATAGACTGGCGATCAAGCAAATGTGCTATTGCACCAGGCGGATCAAGAACAGTGACGTCTGGGTGTGTCTCCCTATATTCCTACAAAATTTTTTTTTGAGGAAATACGGTTTATAGATTTTAAAATTAATGGACCTGATAATTTGAAAACATGTATTAGATACGCCTCCTAAGGAGAAACTTAGAAGTGGTTTTAACAAATATTGGATAACCCACCTCCAGCAATTGCTGCCAACCCTTTCCAGTCAACTGGGGAAAAAGAAGTAGCATATTGTTGTCAATAAAAATATCTTAGCCAAGCAACAATGCATAAAGTTTTCAAACTTATCTAGACTAGTAATATAGACAGTTGTATCCACATTGGCTAACCTTATGAAGAACAATGTCAAATGGACCTTGGTCGGACAATGGACGTTTTTGATCAATAGCGACAAACAAGATTCCTTTTTTCCTGCAGTATCGTTAAAGAAGGGTGAGAAAGCGACAATCTGGACATAAATACCAAACAGCTACCGAATAGGAAAACATTGGCAGCTAACGCAAAGATGCAAACTCTAGGTATGACAAGGTATACATAAATCAACACGCCCAAATTTTAAGCGTTTTTCCTCTTTCGGCAGCACCTTAAAGCAGGAGATTGTATAGAATGCTGTAGTCTTTTTTTCCTCAAGAAATGAACCCACTACAGATATGGGCTTATTTGCTTCTTTTTTTCCTTTTTCAGTGAACACTCGCCTTCCACAGATAGTCTCAATTCGCATTCAAACAAAAAAGCCCCCTCAACTGCTACTAGAATACAAGTCCTGAAAGGCTACAACTGATGGGACCGGACCGGCTTCCACTTTGCTATCGTGAAAAAGAAAAGGTGTTTCAGTAATGGCACGGCATTGGTGCTGTACCAATGTGGAGCACTAGAACATGCTATTTGTGCTATTGCCTGAAACATTTTAAAAAGAAATGAGGACAGGCTTGCACTGTATATAATCATCGAACAGACTGGAGATCCAACGCTGCGGGTTTGTTAAAAGAACATGTGGATGAGTTCAAGCATAAAAGGTAAAGGCGTAAAGCACATGCCTATCATGGGGTAATAAAGTATTCCTATAATACCATGCGGAACCTACATTGTTGCCATATTCAACAATTCTGTCGTCATTCGAAAGATGTATGTGCTGGGGTATGTTCCTAACTGTAACCCATGATTCCGGACGCAACAAAATTGCATTATAGGATTGCAAGTGATCGAGTAAAATAAGTTATGTTTTATATCTATGATGTACCATGCCATCCTGGATCCCTACAATTGCTTCCACATCTACCAATAACAGAAGCAGTCAAGCGTACACATAACCATTGTGCACTAAACTTTCAACAGATTGCTATCACTGGGTTAAGTCAAGAAAAGGTTGCTATCAGAAGGGATTATGATATGAGCACACGATAAGGAAGGCGCACCAATGTCGCTTTCTTATCTCAAAAGAAAATAGCAGCAACATGTATGTGTAGATTTGATTAAACAACGCACAGCTTGTTATATGTCACTGTAGACAATGATTCTAGAATCTAGACAATGAAGCTCCTCCAGTGGAATTGAATAAACATTAGTATAAGATTATTCCAAATAGTATAATAATCCTAATCGGAAAGGAACAGCAAGAGTGGCTCCACTTTGGCAGTAAAACCAAAAAGGCACGAACGTCCATGAAAAATCAAATCATATCACAAAGAGGAGATTCGGGTCAGACTTTTCAATCTCGAGGACGACGCTTTTTACCAACTTATGCACTTAGACTCCAGTACTCCACATAAAGTGCGCTCACATTATCCCACGTTTTATTCTCATACTGTATTTCTTCAGTTCAGCAGTTTACTAGTAGACTCAACTCTTTGAAACAATTATAAGATAAAGCCATAATCGCCCCCCAAACATGAGAAAACAGGGGACGGGGATCTCTATTTACAGAATATACCGAGACAGAGACAGGGGTCAATGAATTACGAGGTGGTGGTCCTAACAAACAGAAGGATAGAAGACGGGGTGCTACTGTTCAGCGTGTTATCCACTATTCCTTATGAAAAAATGAAATTCACTGTTATATTCCGTCCAATTCAATGAAACCAACATCAAAGGACAGCCACACCAAACGCTCGCCCCCAATGCACGCCATCCCAACCCCACCAAAATATCCCAGACGCGGCGCACTTTTCCGCCCTCTCCCCATCTCTACCTAAACCAAGGCGGAGCACGTGATCCCCCCGCAGTACCTGGCGAGTCCCCGGAGCTTGGGCTGGAGGAAGCTCTTGGCCTTCTTCGACGTCAGCGCGTACCCCACCACGAGCTCCCTCGCGGGCGCCGGCGCCACCGCCTCGCCCCTCTCCG
>OAMR01000161.1:2073477-2116819 GCA_900205405.1 Echinochloa crus-galli
ATGATTCTAGAATCTAGACAATGAAGCTCCTCCAGTGGAATTGAATAAACATTAGTATAAGATTATTCCAAATAGTATAATAATCCTAATCGGAAAGGAACAGCAAGAGTGGCTCCACTTTGGCAGTAAAACCAAAAAGGCACGAACGTCCATGAAAAATCAAATCATATCACAAAGAGGAGATTCGGGTCAGACTTTTCAATCTCGAGGACACTTTTTACCAACTTATGCACACAGACTCCACATAAAGTGCGCTCACCTTATCCCACGTTTTATTCTCATATTGTATTTCTTCAATTCAACAGTTTGCTAGTAGACTCAACTCTGTGAAACAATGATAAGATAAAACCATACCCGCCCCCCAAATATGAGAAACAGTGAACGGGATCTCTATTTACAGAATATACCTAGACAGAGACAGGGGTCAATGAATTGAATTACCAGGTGGTGGTCCTAACAAACAGGAAGGATAGAAGACGGGTGCTACTATTCAGCGAGTTATACACTGTTCCATATGAAAAAATGAATAGAAGGAAATTCACTGTTATATTCCGTCCAATTCAATGAAACCAACATCAAAGGACAGCCACACCAAACGCTCGCCCCCAATGCACGACATCCCAACCCCACCAAAATATCCCAGACGCGGCGCACTTTTCCGCCCTCTCCCCATCTCTACCTAAACCAAGGCGGAGCACGTGATCCCCCCGCAGTACCTGGCGAGTCCCCGGAGCTTGGGCTGGAGGAAGCTCTTGGCCTTCTTCGACGTCAGCGCGTACCCCACCACGAGCTCCCTCGCGGGCGCCGGCGCCACCGCCTCGCCCCTCTCCGTGGCCGCGGCCGCCTCCGGGCCCACCTCCCCCTCCGCCCCCACGCACCCACCGGACACCATCGCGGGGGGCAAACGGACACCAACGCTGAGACAAGCCGACACGGCCGGCACGCGAGAGGGGAGGGGAGGGCGATCGAGGCGAGGCCGAGGCCTGGCGGGCGGGCGGCGGCGAGATCGGGAATGCGGAGAGGGGAGGGGAGCGCGGCCGCAGCCCTAGCCTCGGGAGCAAAGCGGGGCGGGGACGGGGACAGGTGGTGTGTGTGGGCAGGGCGGGGCGAGGCGGCGAGTGGAGAGAGGGAGAGAGAAGAGAAGAGAGGGGAAGGGAGGTGGGGGCGCGTGCGTATTTGTAGGCGGAGGACGGGAGCAACTTTGCCTCTGGGACCCTTGGAACCCAAGTGCCTGCCAGATTACGGTTTTGCCCTTGTGTCTTCTCTTCGGTTTTTGTTTTATTACTTTTTCTGGTGCTCAACAAATCTTGTTGTACAATCCGTATGGGACTTGTATTCCAAAACGTACTCTCTCTCATACCAAGTATGAGAACAAAGTGTAGTTAGAGATGAGTGTAGCTGATGTAATCGAGGGAAATACTTGCGTGCAACTTAACTACAACCATACATATTGTTGACAGCCAAAATTGGCAGTCGCCCGGCCAAACCGGTCTGACCGGTTTGCCGAATCGGTCAGACCGGTTTTGATCTGTAATTCGAGTAGGTTTAGGATTCCGAGTTTAATCTCATATTGTAACCGACTCATAAGGGGTAAGACTTCCCCGGCCTATAAATATAAAGGATAGAAGGCCGATTAGGTATTCCACTCGAATCAAACACTTTATCTTCTATTTTTTGTCTCTCAAACCCTAATCCTTTTCCAACCCCATATTCTGTTCTTTGCTCGTCTCTACGGCGTTCAAAGGCGTTCTCTTATTTTTTTGACTAACCAACGCCGACCCTAGGGCAACCCTAGATTGCTCGAGCTCCGACGGGGTCCCTCCCGAGCTTGGGTTTCTAGGTCTTCACGACCTCCTGCCAGGAAGCGGTTAGACCGGTTTCATAAACCGGTCAGACCGGTTTCCCGAGGGAGACCGGGTGTTGGCCGTAGTGACGGCCTTGCTGCGTGTTCTGCGAGATCTCGAGTTTGTTGGCGCGCTTCTGTGTCAACACATATAAACGGTGAAAACCATTACAATAATGGATTTCCATCCAGACAATTTAAAAATTAGATCATGAGTAGTACTGGTGAACAAATAGTTGCAGGTGTGGCAACTATAAATAACAACCAGCAAAGCTACTAAATTTCCCATTGCACGATCATTTCCAAGCTGCAAATCAAGCAAGTAATTAAAGAAATGATTAGTGCCCGAATCGATGGCACAGTGCGAGCCAACTCGAGCGCCAAAACTACGGGTGTCACAGTGTGCATTTGCATAACAATATGCGCCGCTCTGCCTATGGCCCATTCGGAGCTGGCCGTGTAGCCTCCGTTTGCGTACACGCGGTAGCTTCCGTTCAGATCAGATTAGGACGGACACGCACAAGTTCAGACGAAACAACAAGCACCCGGAATACGGGTAGAGACAATACCATTTTGTTACTACTATATGCGTCAGCTAGTATGTGTAAATTAATGTAATATAGTGCGAGAAATATCAATTTGATGTGGCTTTTTTCTGAGACATATCCAAACTCTGAACTTCCAGGGTTGCCTCGCTGGAACGCAGTGCAGCAAAAGCAAACGGCCGGACCGAACGTTACTACTGGCTGGCATGCGAGCATTGTATACAAAAATGCTTATTGCTTACGTAGCTGTGTGTGATTATATATCAGATAATGCAGACGATTAAGCAACGCTTGGTGCGTGAAAGGGTGTCACACTATTGATATGAATATAGATCGCGGAGTCACGTAAGATTCCAACAATTCTTTTTTTATTAGTATTTGCGAAGCATTTAGCTTCTGCGACATAGTAGTTGTGGCCGGCAATCTGCCGGGCGCGCCGCCGGTCCGGCGGCCACTTTCTTCGCTGATGCTGAATTCCTGGTCGCCGGAGACAGTCAGAAAGCTCCATTAAAAACTGCAAGTGACACTTAACTAATCCTCTGTTGATTAGCCTGGCTCTAGCGTAATATGATACTATGATAAGCACTTGGGTCGTCCTTGCACAACGTACTGATTACTGAACAAATCACGTCTTTATAAGTGCTTCTTTCCACTTCCTTTTTTAAGGAAAGAAAAGGTCCTCTTGACGAAAGAATGTCTTCACCAAGTCCTCCCACGTAATCATTGATCTGCTCCTGCAATTCTGATTATTTCGCTCTCATGCTACTACTTGTAAATAGTTTTTTTTCGCTTTATACAAACAAATTGGATTTTTCGAAAACAAAAACTACGTTGAACACTGTGGCTCATGATTCATGAATCTCGTGGCTAGGACTGAATCTCGATTGTAAAAATGCTTCTGATTTCGCGTATACATGCATCATGCTTGCACTAAACACTACGCATGGATGCCGGTTCCTATTTGGAATATCCTTTTCTTTGTTTGCATCATGTCTTGTGATTTTAGGCACAAAGGCACACAGGTCGATGTGCTCCAACTCGTGCGCAGGAATTCGTCGAATAGCAGCAAGGAAGCTGCCACGGGATATTCTAGAATCGTTGCCCTTGCTCCTCCATGGACGGTGCAATTTGCAAGCCCATGCCCATCTGCAGCAGCGGCTCCCTGCTGTACCATACAGTAGTGTTCATCGAACTTCTTGGCATTCCTTTCGACCGGGGACTGAGAACCTGGACGAGAATTCTTGATCACTGAGACTATTCAATTCAAGTGGATGATCACTTGATGAGTGCCATTTCTACATGTTCGCTATCATCAGTGACCAGAGTGTCCTGTTTGCGAGGTGAATGTGACGTGGGAGGTTGACATCATCACTTGAAGTGGAGGCGTTTCACTGGCAGAAAAAACATGTTCAATTTGACGAGTTGTTAAGTGGGAGCTATCAGTGGGAAATAATTGTACAAAACTAACAGAATCCCTTAAGTAATTTGTATACATAATAAAGGCTGCATGCCTATCCTTTTTTTCGTTCCTACCTGCACTTCAAATGAAAAATGATTTAGGCTCCGTTTGGATGTCGATATTGAAGGCCTTAGCATTAAATTGGGTTCAATACCAAATCAGTGGCGCGGAGGAGGGAGGGACGCCGCGGGAGGGCGTCGGCGCGGAGAAGGAAGCTGCGCCGCGGAGGTAGCGCCGGCGCGGGGCGGAGAAGTCGTGGTGGAGAAGGGGCCGTCGCCGTGGAGGAGACGTGCAGCCACCGCCGGAGGAGGAGAAGGCGCATCTTGCCGCGGAGAAAGGAGGCGGAGGGTGCGAGGAAACTCGCCGGCAGAGGGGCGACGCGTCTCACCAGTAGAGAGAGGCAGGGAGGGTGTAGGTGCGGCTCGCCGGGACGCCGGCGGTAGGGCGGCGAGGGAGACCGCGGTCCACGGAGTAGGAATAGTGTCCGAGAGAGAGGGGCACGGGGACGAGATCCGCACAATGCCAGTGAATACGGAGGGGGTGAGCTCGGCATTGGAGGCGAGGGGCTGCGGGTGTTACGAATACCGGTTGGGTATTGAAGCTGATTTCCAATTCCAAATTCCAGGACATCCAAACAACCGGTATTCAGGGGGTTCAATGCCAATTCCCAATTTCAAGGCTGAATGTCTACATCCAAACGCAGTGTTAGTTAAAACTAAAGTAGCTGCACAAAAGGACATTGTTTTTTTTTTGCGCCATCTTTTTAGGTTGTAATAGACTGGGGCGCTAGTGTACAGTAAACAGGACCAGGGAGAAAGATGGAAAATTTTGATCCACGTATGTGTTATCTTGCCTTCACAAGTTCAGATATCCTTGAGCAACGAACAAGTCCCCAGTTGAATGTTTTCCTTTCTTTTGTTTAGCCCGGAGCATTTCCCTTACTCAATTATTGAATCCACGGGAAGAATTCCAGTATGAAAAATGGCATAGAACTCCTGCTCCTGGCACTATATCTTGTGCGCATTAGCTCGAGACATTCAAAATCAACCAACTTGCCTGTTCTGAACAATTTAAATAGAACACGAGTAAGGCAAAAACTGCATTCCAATCCATGCCCTGCATGATTGCTTCAAATATAATAGCCTGATGGATCATAAACTACCAGACCGGCAGCAAGGATCTCCCTCTTGATATTTTTCTGAAACGTCTTAATCTCGAGAAACATGCTAAACGTCCAAAAAGAAAACAGCGTAGCTTTTTCAATGGCACGTCATTTTCACTCGCGCGCCTCAAATCATGAAAACAGCACGGCCAGGAGAAGCGGCACATGTTTTTCGCTGTTTGCCCGTTTGATCTGGCAGTAGAGGACAACGGTGTGTCTGTCTAAGGCCTTCTCCAATGGTAAGAGTCAACATCTAGCTCTAAGCACTCTAAAAGACGGCTCCTCTAATGATCTAGCTCTTAGCACATAACTCATAACATGAATGACCCCACACGTCATCCTCACACAACCTCAAAATACGTATATGAGACTATCTCTTGATCAGGAGCTATCTCTTCACTTTTTGCTACTGTTTATGGATTAAAAAATTTTATGAGCTAGCTATGAACCAACCATTGGAGGAGGCCTAAGCACGGTCAGTGGATATGATCGGCAGGGTGATGCCACCTGGATTGGCGATCGCTTTGATTGGCCCTTCTGAAGAAAGAGGCTTGCGTGGCTGCTTCGGGATGAGACAGACAGGTGATGACAGTAATTGTTTGGCACGTTCGACTAAAAATTTGCTGTCAAATTACTCTTCAATGATAGACAGTGACATATTACACTCAACCATCTGTGAGACGATACTGTCGAAGACGACCCTAATGCACGATCACCAGCATCCAACAGGAGCTGAACCAGGCTCCGCACTGGAAAGCAACAGCGTTCACAGTAAGCAGATAAACGACGACGACAGAGACATACCAAGCCACAAGAGTAGGAAACAAATCGACACCAAATAGACACCAACCATAACAAGATTATTAATCCAGGAACAAAGCAGGATTAAACGGAGTTTACAACATAAGTTGTAAAGGACACGCGGCAACAGATTGTTCAAACCCAAACCGACACACGAATAACAAAGATAAGAACACGCCACACGGGCAGGTCACGGGATAACTGCGGCACACGGGCCGGACACGCAGCAGGAAAGCACCGTCTAGTACTCATCACCCTCATCACCATCCTCACCCTCATCGAACTCCGCTCCGACCTCCTCGTAGTCCTTCTCAAGGGCGGCCAGGTCCTCACGAGCCTCGGAGAACTCACCTTCCTCCATGCCCTCACCCACGTACCAGTGCACGAAGGCACGCTTGGCGTACATGAGGTCAAACTTGTGGTCGATGCGGGAGAAGACCTCCACAACACTGGTGGAGTTGGAGATCATGCACACGGCACGCTGCACCTTGGCCAGGTCGCCGCCGGGCACCACGCTGGGGGGCTGGTAGTTGATACCGCACTTGAACCCAGTGGGGCACCAGTCCACGAACTGGATGGTGCGCTTGGTCTTGATGGTGGCGACCGCAGCGTTCACGTCCTTGGGGACCACATCACCACGGTACATGAGGCAGCAGGCCATGTACTTGCCGTGGCGGGGGTCGCACTTGGCCATCATGGAGGAAGGCTCGAAGGCGCTGTTGGTGATCTCAGCAACGGACAGCTGCTCGTGGTAGGCCTTCTCGGCGGAGATGACTGGGGCATAAGATGAAAGCATGAAGTGGATCCTCGGGTACGGCACCAGGTTGGTCTGGAACTCGTTGACATCAACGTTCAGAGCACCATCAAACCTCAGGGAGGCAGTCAGAGATGAGATGACCTGCAGAACAACAGAGGTAAGAACAGTCAGAGATAGTTACAATACAAGGCCTTCCAAGATCATTTACAGCACATACTGCAACTGCAACTGACAGCAAACAAGACAATACCTGAGACACAAGCCTGTTGAGGTTAGTGTAGGTTGGGCGCTCAATGTCAAGGGAGCGCCGGCAGATGTCATAGATGGCCTCATTGTCAAGCAGGACAGCAACATCAGTGTGCTCAAGGAGGGAGTGGGTGGACAGGACACTGTTGTATGGTTCAACCACGGAGGTGGAGACCTGGGGAGATGGGTACACAGTGAAACCGAGCTTGGACTTCTTGCCATAGTCAACAGACAGGCGCTCAAGAAGGAGGGAACCAAGGCCAGAGCCCGTTCCTCCACCAACAGCATTGAAGACAAGGAAGCCCTGGAGACCAGTGCAGTTGTCGGCAAGCTTCCTGATGCGGTCAAGGCACAGGTCAACAATCTCCTTACCAACTGCAAAACAAGCAATCACCATCGTTTGAGTCAAACATTCAATGAAGGACGGATACCTGGAAACAGATGACTGAAGGCCAGATCAGTTTACTTACTGGTGTAGTGACCACGGGCAAAGTTGTTGGCAGCATCCTCCTTGCCGCTGATGAGCTGCTCAGGGTGGAAGAGCTGGCGGTAGGTGCCAGTCCTCACCTCATCGATCACAGTGGGCTCAAGGTCAACAAACACAGCACGTGGGACGTGCTTCCCAGCACCAGTCTCACTGAAGAAGGTGTTGAAGGCATCATCACCACCCCCAATGGTCTTGTCACCGGGCATCTGGCCATCAGCCTGAATCGAACAAGCAAAACAGAATTAGTGCTGCAAATCATAACAGGAAACAATAGATAATCGTATTGCAGGTCAATAGATATTGTCGTCAGTGAACAGTTCACGCCATCTAGCCTAGTAGATCAGACAGATCTACAACTAACAGGCATCAGAACACATGACTTCATAGATAACGGTCCAAATCATCAACAACTATTTAAGCATCGCACAACAAACGCCTATATGTAAACAACTCGAGCCGATCTAGACCAAAAAGCATCGCACAACAAACGCCTAGATGTAAACAGACCTAAACTAGAAGCTATTTAATTGAATTAGTGGCGTTCTAACAGGATATTCTTAAACCAGAGAGCTATATTTTTCAGATCTACCAGAATAAAAAAGGTTAAACCTAGAAAAATCAGGACAGTTACACTAACACAACTAGTGTTTTCATCAAAGCAGGGTAAATAATGAGCTATTTCGGCTAATTTCCATACAAATTCTCCATCTACGAAGCCAGATCTACAATAATCACGACTGTGCACAACAATGATTTTACCTGATCTACGAGATAGGCCTAGAAAATTAGTAATCGCGCGGATCTGGGCAGCCACCATCACAGACAGCCAGATCCGCAAGGCTCTACGGATTTCAAATATCACTTTCTGCCACCACTCAGATCCACCAGATCCCGCACAAATCAACCCGAGAACCAGACATATCGACCACAGATCTACCACCACAAAGCGAAAATGGAGGCGAAATGGACGGATTGGTACCTGAATGCCATGCTCGAGGCAGTAGAGCTCCCAGCACGCGTTTCCGACCTGGATACCGGCCTGGCCGATGTGGATCGAGATGCACTCCCTCATGGTGTCGTCGGAAGGGTGGTCGCCGGCGGCCGCGGTGGGGAATGGGGTGGAGGGGGAAAGCTTTGAGTCGCGGAGAGAGGCGAGTACGAAGACGCCTTTCTCTGCGGTGCTCGGCTAGGGTTCGTCGCTCCCACTCGGGTGGTTTTATATAGAAGGGGACGACAGCCTGGGCCACGATGGAGTGCGGGTGCAGGGCGGAACGGGCGCTTTTGCTTCCGAGCCCCTGGGCTTCGGTTGTTTGCAGGGTTCGGGCTCCTCCGCGGGCGCAACGGTCGGGTGGGTGGGGTGTATGCCAGGCCGGGTGAAGTTTGAGGATCTAGAAGAAAAGTATTTTCAAATTAGCTTACTTTTTGTTGGTACCTGTCTTGGGACGACCCGCGAGCGCTATGGTCTGCCAAATGGGCCCGAGATAAACATTTGGACTTTTGGAGCGGTTTGTGCGTGTACACGTTTGGGTGCGAGCGAACGAGATGCGTGGGTCTAGGAAAATCAGTTGGTGGCCCGTTCACCTCACGTTGGGTGGTGCGGCGGAAAACAGCATCGCAGGCGACGTCTCACTTGCCGGTGGGCCCATACAGGTGGTGGGACCCGCTTTTAGGTGGGTGTGGTGAGACGTGCGGCGCGGCGGCAGATTTGGACGGGTTCTTCCGGCTCGTCGGTTGCCGCTGATATTTTCGAATTTTGAAATGGGGGAGCGGGAGAACAGGCGAACAGCACTGTTGCCGTTGCGCTGGCTGTTGCTCGGTTGTCGTCGACGTCTGCCGCATGTCGGGCGGTTTGGTTGGGCCGACGGGCCGACGAAGGGATTTGGTTGTGGTGGTGGACTCTTTGCTTGTTGGGCCATGTGCTGCAACTTGTTTTGATCGGTGGGCTGATAACTTGTGTGATGACATCCTCTGGAGTCTGGAAACAGAAAGTTGTGTTAAAGCAGTTTATGCATTGGGCCTACAGATTTTTTTTGTTCGTGTGTTTCCTGCGTCGATAGACCTGAAAATTCATCCACGAGACTTTTTTTTTCAGTTCAACCTCTTTTTTAGATAATGAGTTGAACCGGCAGAAGCCTTAAAATTGTATAGTTGTATCGAGTTTCAAGAGAAGGCTTGATGTCGTTCTATCCTATGCTATGGCAGTTGGCAGGATGAACGGCGAACTTCGTATGTCTTTGGCTTTTGCCTTTCAGTGATCTCACCCGAGTCAATGGCTAGGGAATATTTTTCCATCTAAAGATAAAGAAGAATAAATTAGTCATTACCACCTTAAACAAAAATTGACAATTATTATCACCGCTCCTTTGCCAAAATAACCTCGACAATCAACACGCCTTCTGGTTTCGCATAATTGACCTTCCACGATGACATGTGCCGCTTGCACTAGCTCCTCTTCTTCCTCTCTATTTTTCACATTTCCTACCTTGAAAGCGTCTTGAGTTTATAATTCAAATGTAACTTGTAACTTGGTTGATTATATTTCTTTTTTGACCTGCTCACTAAGTTTAAATCATTTTTTTGAAAACTAAGTTTAAATCATCGACTAAGTAGAAAGTACATGTTCATTTTATTCTAAGAATTAACTATTAGACAACATACAAGATCCGTTATATAAGTGAGTGTGCATTCGCACAACCTACATCTATAATGCCTTTCATACAAAAAGAAAAAGGCAGTACCTCTAGTTATAGGCTTATAGTAATCTACTTGACAACTTTAAGCCTGTCCAGGTGGTAGATAACTTCTCAAATGGTCTTAACTGGCTCTAGTTGCTTAGGCTAATCTCAGTGGTGAGTTTCACTTTGCAGTCTTCAACACTCCATGTCATTTAAAAGGTTTTTGAGTTGATGGATGAAGTATGTCTTCGCAGTGCATAATTTCATTGCACGGTTTTACAGATTGACGATAGCGTTTAATTACAAGGCACATGATTCGACGTAGGCGGGGAAATGAAACTATTTAGCCCCCCAATGCTAGTTTCAATGGGTTTCATAATCTTGGAAACCATTTATACCAAGTTTCATCCTGAAACTCATTTTCTCTATCTATTAATACTTCGATATTTTATCACATATATTGATGTGTCACCTTATTTAATATGCATAAAACTCATATGAATCTTGCAGCGAGAATAGCCTTAGAAACATGTTCTAACTCTAAGCCCGATTAAAACATATGTTTATTTATCGCATCAAACACCTTCTATGCTTTTTATTAGCCACCTGCAGCTTTAGTCTTGATTCGCAATTTAATTTATATAGCCAGTCTCTTGGTCAAAGAGCTAGATTTTATTTCTCCTTATTTTTTTGTTACGAACATTTCTCCCTTTTCTCCTTATTCTCACTCCACATATATAAAAATATGATGAGCACCCCTATGTGGATACAAAAGGAGCTAGGTGGACAAATATTTTCTTGGTTGGTCACGAATCGAATCAAGCTATTGGAGCATGCAAATCTTTCCAGGAGAGAGGAAGAATCAAACTCAAGTTGGGAGTTTCTTAATATTGTGCAAGAGAACGTGTGGGAGGAAAAAAATTCTCTTTCCGTGCAACGTATGTAGACATGGAGTAGCTCCGTATGCTATAGCCATAGTTTTGCAAGCGAGGCATGTAGTTTTGTTCATCCAGTATTTGATTTATACACGATTTGACATGGCTGCTTTTTTTCTATTGTATCAACTCGAAAGGAGTTTAAGTTGGTCCAACCACGGAAAAGCTAAACCATCATTTTCTTTTTTTGCAAAAAAGACATATTACCATACCATGCATATCTATACATCTCCAATTATAAAAAGTTGTATTTATGGGTCAAATAAATAACCATCACAGATAGGTGGTGCAGATACAAAGTGTACCGTAACAGACTAACAGTTTTCATATCAACGAATATATCGAAGCTCTGTGTTCCAAGCTTCCAAGTCAAACAGCATTTCGATTGGCATGAAGTTGAGAACAGACTGACCAGTATTCTTCGTTCAAAAGGAGAACTATTCCGTAGTATTATTCTTATGAGATCCAAATAGCGGTATTCTGAAGCTTAATTCCAATTTAGCCCCCCTCCTCCAATTAAAATGGCTTAATTCCAATTCCAATTCTCGATCGAATGAATTGCCGCCACGAACCTAATGGGCCCGTATAATAGTCAAAGCCCATTTACATCCCCAGTCCACTCCTTCTCTCAAAACCATTCACTCCAATACGCCACCGGTCCACCAAGCCGCACCACCGTCTCGTGGAGAAGCCTCCTCTCAAAACCCCCAAACCCTTTCGATCGGCGGCAATGGCGGCGCCGGCGGCCGACGATGCCTCGCCGTCCCCAGGCTACGTCCTCCGCTCCACGCTCTCGGGTCACCGCCGCGCCGTATCCACCGTCAAGTTCTCCCCCGACGGCCGCCTCCTCGCCTCCGCCTCCGCCGACAAGCTCCTCCGCGTCTGGTCCTCATCCGATCTCACCCCCGTCGCGGAGCTCGCGGGCCACGGCGAGGGCGTCTCCGATCTCTCCTTCTCCCCCGACGGCCGCCTCCTCGCCTCCGCCTCCGCCGACAAGCTCCTCCGCGTCTGGTCCTCATCCGATCTCACCCCCGTCGCGGAGCTCGCGGGCCACGGCGAGGGCGTCTCCGATCTCTCCTTCTCCCCCGACGGCCGCCTCCTCGCCTCCGCCTCCGACGACCGCACCGTCCGCATCTGGGACCTCGGCTCCGGCGGCGGGGCCCGCCTCGTCAAGACGCTCACGGGCCACACCAACTACGCCTTCTGCGTCGCCTTCAGCCCCCACGGCAACGTCCTCGCCTCGGGGTCCTTCGATGAGACGGTGCGCGTGTGGGAGGTCAGGTCCGGGAAGTGCCTCCGCGTGCTGCCGGCCCACTCCGAGCCCGTCACCGCCGTGGACTTCGATCGCGATGGCACCATGATCGTGTCGGGGAGCTATGACGGGCTCTGCCGCGTCTGGGACTCGGCTACAGGTCACTGCGTCAAAACCCTCATCGACGACGAGAGCCCACCGGTGTCATTTGCCAAGTTCTCGCCCAACGGCAAGTTCGTGCTCGCGGCAACACTGGATAGCACCCTGGTGAGTTGTTTGAAACTGATTGCTCCTCCTAAAATTTTCCATTTTACTGTTGTCTTGCTGTTCCAGCTTTGGTGCATATGTGAAAAACTGAGATTGCCATTGTGCTGTTATGGTGGGCCTATATGATTGTCCATCTTACAACAAGATTGTAAAACTTGAGCATTAGTGGTTGTAGAGAAGCAATAGCGTATACGGGGGAGTATGAGCCTGGAGGTTCAGAGCAGCATAATGCTCTGAACTTCTGAAGGATCCTTGGTGGCTAGTTATATGGAGTGCCCCTGTCAGTGCTAACTTGCCTGGGTCAGGATGATATCATCAGCTCTCTGCTTGCTATCACAATAAGCTTTGCTCCCCAGATATTTTTGACATATCTTTCTACCACAAGGTTAAAGTTCTGTTATGTTACATATAGTCCGTGAGTGTGTTCGTTACTTCAGGAGCATCCAGGGGTGCCTCATTGATCCCTGAGGCAACCCCATGATTCTATCTGGACAAAAAAATTTGCTATATGGTTACAGAGTCATTTTGTTGTGGCAAGAGTTAGGAGAGCCCCACACTAGTATCTTGCAGTAATCTACTAGAGTTAGATTCTGCGGTAGTGTGATCTGCATAATGACTTCTAATAGCTTGAAACTCTGTTCTTATTTACCATATTGTGCCATCCTGAGATCATGAATGGAAGTACATTTATTTATTTTTTCTGTGTGTTTGTTTACACTTAGACCACCTGGAAATGTCAGCTGTTCTGTGCTGTAATGCACTAATGCTGAAGTTTTTCTGTAATGGCTTATTTCAAATATGAGTAGGCGAGCTTTAGCGAAGTTGATGATGCATTTGTTATTTTGTTATGCCAGCAGTTCAGTTGCTTCACATTGTCAAGCTGGCTATACTGGGCAATCAATCAAAATTTTATTTATTTTTGGCTGAGTGAGTTCATCGACCTGGCTTATTGGGGAAGAGGAGAGGGAGGATGAGTCTGCCGGCAGCTAGGATAGAAGCAGGGGGTAGGGTGCACGGGGCAGGAGGGGAGATTGGGTTTTACTTCTTACTTGCCCGATAATGCTACGTCTCCTTTCGTTATATGGGGAGTCTGACTTGATTTTTCCAAGCAATCTTAGTATATTAGACCTTTTGGATTCTTTCCTAATTAAAGATAACATGCTGACCATATTGGTGGGGCCAGCAAAGGCGTGGGCAGTGGCAGGTGCGGGCGTGCGGCTGCCCTTCGGCTGCCTACACGCCTCGTCCCTTGACTAGAGCAGCAGCCTGGGCTGGGCTTTAGGCCCACAACAGAATGTAATTTGATTTTTGCAATCACAAAAACGACACAACTGAATTTGGTATGTTTCGCACATGGTTCAGTGAGGCAGTGACTTTTGTCTTTTAGGATTAGCAACAATTGCTAAATGTTTAGCAGTATTGGTGATATCTTTATCAAGTATGACATGATTTGAAACGTATTAATAGGGAACCAAATTATGTTCTTCAAGAAACGTACTCTTACTATATCTGTTTATGCATTCATAAAATTTTAGTGTATTGTGATTCCACCATTATTCCAGAACATGAATCGGTTATGCACGAAGCTGTTGTCGAGGTGTCAAATAGGTGGTAAGTTGTACCTAGGTTGCCTCAGGGCAAGGTGTCACCCACCCTTCGCTGGTTTAATTTTCACGTCACCCACCCTTCTCTGACTCGATCCCTTCACCGCACACCCTTCTCTGGCTCAATACCACAGTTGTTCACTATTTTCTGGTTTAGTTCTGCCTTGCAGCCCTCTACAGCCTGATTCATGCATCTTTTGTTCCTGTCCAACCACTGGGGGAGGTGGCATGGTTGCACAGGAGGTGGCGGAGCATCGGGAGCACACAGGTGTTGGTTGCTTCTAGGGAGGGAGGGGCTGGAGGTGCTTATGGGGATTTAAGATTGGATTTGGGGTTTAGTGTCTATTGGGCTGTGCTTGACAGTGGTAATGGTCCATGTATATTCCTACTGTCCTTTGTGTGTGTGTGCGCGTGCGTGTGTGTGTTGCCTTGCCTTGCATCTTAGGTGTCTAGGTGATAGGAAGGGGGTGGGTTTCCTTGCCTCTCCTTGCCCCTTAATGACCATGTATGAAGCCAAAGGTGAGGGGTGTTAAATGCAGCAAGTAAACATATACCAACCTAGCTTGCAGCATATTTTTGCATTGATCATAGACTGGATCATGTTTTTGTAAGACGCCATAAAAGCAAGGGATCTTACATCTGCCTATGTCGGGTTTATTGGCCCACAGCGATTCACACATGGCAATTTGCAGCGATGTCAAGGCTTTAGGAGTTAGGATGCTAAAATGGATGGAAAATAAGGAACTAAACTTATCACCTCACATTTTTGTAAGATGCTTTTTTATAAAGGTTAGATGCAGATGGATTTCATAAGCTTGATGAACATGGCATTTCTGTTTTTATTTGTTCCATTTGCTAGGAGAATTGCTGTAATTTAGCAGTTCATACTATTGTCTTTTGCCCCAGGCACTGGGTGTCTGTTCTGCACTGATAACTTTTAGACTATTACATGTGTATTTATAATCATATTTGATATTTTAGATGCTACTTCAACTTATTTTCAATTCACCGGCTTATCGTTTAATAGGCTTTTGAGTTCCAGATGATGATATTTTACATACTATAGGTATGCTTGTAGGTGTGAATGCACCCAACGCTATATGCAACTATCTGTTAACAAGGAACATCTATCAATTTTATTTCCATTACTGTATAGCAGTTAACTTAAATAAATCAACAACAGCTTATGAGAAGACATGCTCATGCAATTGTTTATTTTATGCAGAGGCTCTGGAATTTCTCAGCTGGAAAGTTTCTGAAGACGTACACTGGCCATGTTAACACGAAATACTGCATTCCAGGGGCATTTTCAATCACGAATGGCAAGTATATTGTCAGCGGTTCGGAGGACAAATGTGTCTACCTTTGGGACCTGCAGTCAAGAAAAATAGTGCAGAAACTTGAAGGTCATACTGATACTGTCATTGCAGTTTCATGCCACCCCAGGGAAAACATGATCGCTTCAGGAGCACTTGACAATGACAAGACGGTCAAAGTCTGGGTCCAAAAGGAGGATCAATGAGCTGCCTGATATATGCTTGTCTGTTTTGATTGTCCGTGAACCTGACTAATGGTAAGTAAGCTATTTGGCTTCCCAAGCAACTAAAGATTGCTGAAGTGGAGAATGTAATGCTGCTGGGATGTGTTGGTGTAACGGAGTGTTTGTGCTGTCTGCTCAGCGGCGCGGCGATGATTCAAGTAAACTGAATATTCTGTAGATCTATTCCTGGGATGATGTAAGAAAAACTGAACCGAACAATGCTTAGACTTTGTTGTTTACTGATCTTTATTTTGTTATATCTCGCTATATTGCCGCTGTCTTTTGGAATGTCCATGGGGGTGCTATAGGTAGATTATGCTGTCTTTATTTTTTTTCCGCCAAGAGAAGTGGTGATGTTGCTTATGGTGGTGCATCTGACATTCTGACGTGAGATATTTCTCGAGTTTGCTATGTGGGCTGAATTGGGCTTTGAATGTATGCAGGAGATTGTGTCTACAAATGTGTGCTACTTTCCTTTTCTTGTATGGAAAGGCCCATAACTCGAGAGATGGCTGAGCCCGTTATCTAAGCCTGCAATGGTGGCACGTTATCTGTTTGCAGCTAAATGCTGCATGAAGCCTGTTATTGTCGATACCAAAAAAAAAACTGTCATTCTCGCTCTACATTTTATTACTCCCTCCGTACTAAAATAAATACAATTCTAGAGTTCAAAATTTAGAGTTTAAAATTTGTTCCACAAAAAATGCAACTTTGACCTACCAACCAGACAAGAGTCTTCGGAAGTTTCTCGTACAAAAGACAAGCTAATGTCTAGATGTTTCTTACAAAAGACAATGGGCAATTTTGTAATTTTACACCTAGCATTAATTTACGTGCTCGGTCTTAAAATTGCATATATTTTGGGACGGAGGGAGTAGTAAAAATTTTTTGTATCGGGCTATGCATATAGCTTCATTTGTAGCTAATCAATCCATCGCATTGCTGTTCTTAGATAATGGCCTAGTTTATATACAACGCTTGCCCATGTTCAGACTCTTGTATTGCCTTCTCATTCTGCCTTTGACTCCTCCTGACACTTTGTGTCCCACTTTAGCGCCGTGAATGACATCCACATGTTTTGGTTGGTGAACTGAAGGTCTTGTTGATCCCAAATTTATCTTCCAAATTTACTATGCAAAAAGAAGATTCCTCATCACATCAAAATGTCATAACATGCATGGAGTACTAAATGTAGATGAAATCAAAAACTAATTGCACGGTTTTGTTGTGCTTTGCGAGACGAACATTTTGAGCCTAATTAATTAATTTTTGGATAATTTTTCACAAATACAAATGAAATGCTACAGTGACACAATGATTACGAAGCGACATCAAACTCCCAAATTCAACCACCCAATTTCAACATCTAAACAAGGCCGAAGCATTGTGGCATGCAATGATGTAAACAGCTTTTAAGAGTTCCCATTTTTTGTTGTGACTTTCGGCCTTGTTTAGGCGTTGATATTGGGTGGTTGAATTTGGAAGTTTGATGTCACTTCGTAATCATTGCGTCACTGTAGCATTTCGTTTGTATTTGTGAAAAATTGTCCAAAAATTGATTAATTAGGCTCAAAATGTTCGTCTCGCAAAGCACAACAAAACTGATCAATTAGTTTTTGATTTCATCTATATTTAGTACTCCATGCATGTTATGATATTTTGATGTGACGGGAAATCTTCTTTTTGCATAGTAAATTTGGGAGGTGAATTTGGGATCTAAACAAGCTTCATCTGTTCCCAATAATTTCGGAGCTCTGGTGCCCATATTTTTCACGTCACCCCACTGCAGTTATGCTGTGTGGTAATTAATAGTTTTGCATTGCTGTAGGTGAACTTGGGTGTTAGTTAAATGGATCAATACGAATTTATGACAACTGCTGTAATAGATTGATGGGACATACACATACTCCATCAGATCCTTATTTCTTAATTAGAAAGAGCAGTGGTTTTTGTGTCCTTCATGAGACTATAAATTGCTAAAGAAATATTAAAACAGAGGTGTTAATGGACTAATATTGCATCTATCCACAAGATTCTTTATTGATATCAATTGACAACTTTCTATTCACCTTACAAACCTGGCCAATCCAAACCTTTTGATTGTTTCTGGTCTTTTCATCACGTTTTCTCTACATTACTTGCGATTTTTTTTATTGTTCTGCTGTGGATTGTTGTCCCAATCACAGGAATGACCTGCCATTCTTCTCGAGCTGGATGGACGTGCCTGGTGTAGCTGTGTAGGTGAGTGGAATCCAACAAGATGTGCGTCAAGGCATTCTTGGTTTTGTCCTGATGCTTGGTGGCTCTCATTTCTTTCAAGTTTTAAGCGCGTGCCTTTTTCATCCTTGCAAGCAACCTTGATTGGCATTGCTTAGCTAACCTGCACGTGTTACACAAAAACACAAGTGATCAACGCCAACCTGGAGTCACTTAGGCTGTGTTCAGTTCCAAAAAGTGTAATGGAAAAATTTGGAGAAAAAGTCACATCGGACACTGTAGCGCACTGTAGCATTTTTCGTTTGTTTGTGGTAAATATTGTCCTACCATGACCTAACTAGGCTCAAAAGATTCGTCTTATCGTGTACATCAAAACCATGTAATTAGTTTTTTTATTTACCTATGTTTGATGCTCCATGCATGAGGAGAGAGATTTGATGTGATAGGTGAATAGTGAAGTTTGGAGAGAGAATTTTTGGGAAGTTTGGGGAACTAAACACAGCCTTAAAGTGCCGCCCAGTGGATATTCTATTGCCACGTGCCATAATGAATTGACCTCGTGCACATACAAAATCGTATGTATACTTCTTTTGCGTGTTTACGCTGATGGATAGGCCTTTTGTGCTATGTGATAATATTTCTTCCGTCACATCTCGAAAGTTTTGTATGATTGTATCTCAAAAATATATATATACGAAGGGACAAAGCCTGGCTAGGGGAGAGGGGAAGGGGGTGTAAGACCAAATCCTCAATAAATAATCCATACAAAATCCAAAATGAATTCAGATAAGTCATACTAAATTTTGTATTTATCAGATAAGACAAAAATTATATAAGGCTCACAACCTCAAACTTAGTATCAACTTTGCAAAAAAAATAAAGTGTCTAATGTTGATGGACTGTGATTTGCGCTTCACGATAATGTCTGGCCACTCAAATCTTTAAAGGTTATGTATATAAAAAAAATCTGATATGAAGTTGCGTCAACAGAAAATCCAAAATGATCTCACGCACCTCAAACTTTTCTAAAATTTGTATTTATCAGATAATACAAAATAGAGGCTTACAACCTCGAAGTTAATATCAAATTTGTAAAAAAAATATATATCTAGTGTTGATGGATTGTGATTTGCGCTTAACAATAATATTTGGTCAGTCACATGCATCTTTGAAGGTTGTGTGTATAAAAGTGATATGAAGTTGCGTCAATAGACAATCTAAAATGATTTCATGCACCTCAAACTTTTCTAAATTTTCTATTTATCATATAAGACAAAATTTATGGCTTACAACCTCGAACTTAATATAATTTGTAAAAAAAATGTGTCCAATGTTGATGGATTGCGTTTTGCACTTGACTATTTAATCAGTCACATCTTTGAAGGTCATGCCTACAAAAATCTCAGTGACATGAAGCCGCGTCATAAGGCTGAGAAGGATATAATGGCATGATTTTGAGACCAACTATACTCACTACCAAGTCCTTTGCAAGTATTCAATAGCAAATCCAAAAATATTTTTGGCGACGGATGGGCTCGTTCCAGATGACGGTGCAAGTTGCTTGTATGTTTGATCTGGCTACTGCAAGTTGGGTTCCTTGTGTTATGGGTATATAGTATATCCAGGAGATATGCCATTAACCTCTGAACAAACCATAAAGCCAAAAACAGGGCCATGTGTAGTTGCTCAGAGCAGCAAACGTAGGGCTTAGATGACAATCTATCAGCTGTGCTCCACTGGCTGTCCTTTTTTCATTTCTGGGATCTGCACAGCGATTCAGGTTAATATACTGTTAACGAACAGCGCCCTCTGGGCTCCAGAATCCAGATGTGCTGATGCTCTGGAAACCAGGCAACCAACACTGCAAGTGTGCCACTGGTCACTGTGCTGGTACAGCATCTGGATTCAGGAGCACTATGGTATGATCTGTCACACGCAGACTGAAACCGTCCCTTGGTTCTTTGCCCTTTCGGTGACCCTCCTGCCTTGCATCAAGTGCAAAACCCTTTTCTGAGGACATTGATGCTAGCCCAAATGGCCTTGCCCAGAGCGTTGGGATTTCGTAAGAATTTTGCCTGAAATCATGCAGCTGTCAGCGTGGTTTGGCCGTTTGGAGTTTTTCCTCGTTCGTTAACCAAGGGTAAAAATAGCTGCGTAAAGGTCAAGAACTCAAGATCATGCGTTTCTGCACCTGGTTGGAAGGAGTTGCATTAATCTCAAGGGTACCTGCCCCAGATATACATCTTCCGCGCTACTAGTGGCCAACCAGTCCGATCCGGCCCTAGTTAAGTGTCATCGTCGTATGAGTCGTTGATACGCCACATGCATCTCCCGTCAACGTTAACACCGGCCCTGATCGCCTTCATTTTTCGTAATAATATGGGGACAGATCGAGACGTTAACGCCTGGCCCGCCGCCGCCTGATCTTACTTCACTGCATCTTTGCGTCCTCTTGCATGGCGCTGATCGAATATGTAACCAAATCAAAACAAGACATGATCCGCCAGAGTAAGCCAAAGCTAGCGGTATTCATACGCCTGAGGAGATTAACATGAGGACCCTCGCTGCAGCCACTGCTACTTGCAGACTAGACGAGCCGGGCAGGCATGCAGCAGAGCTGACTCCTCAACAGACCGAGATATTTTTGGGATGCATGAAGGACGAGCTAGCCACGCCGACCTATGGACCTGCTGAATGCCTGATGGTCACACAAAATGTGCAGACCAAAAATAGATCACAAAATTTGATAGCCACCTGATCGATTTATTCCCTCTCATGAAAATATACTCTATATATGTCTCCGGTGGTGCCAACACACACGGATCTTATATTTCTCCAATATCATCGTAAGAAAAAAAGGAAGTCTCCTATGGTCCCCTGTTGAACATGTAAGCCTCGAGAAAGATACAAATTCTTGTGCTAGACGTTATTACGTTCTTGTCAGAAAAAAAAGATTGCATCGAGGAAGATAGGAGAATGACCATATATATGCACTATCGATTCCAAGATTCTTGGAGGAAATCCTATATATATATTCCTATTTGCCACAAAATTTTCAGCTCGACGTTCTTGTCAGAAAAAAAGATCACATCGAAATCTGCATCAGTATCTTGTAACAGACCAATGATACAGATTGTGCTGCATGAATCGCCAGCATCTCTCGCTGAATCCTAAACCATATCGTGGTCGTCGTCCTCTCCTTTCTCCCCCAAAAGCAAATTTCGTTCAAGTTGCGGTTAAAGAAACCGACTTCATTCTGATGTCTCTAGTAAGTACTGCCTCACTTGCAGATCAACTTGTTAATCACTCTGTCAGGTCTTTCTTATAGATTCCAGGGTGGTCAGTAATGCACACGGCCACCTATATATGGCCTAGTCCTAGTCACCTGATTCTCTTTTGGCACATGGATCAATGTTCCACTGTGCCCCAAGCATGAGGCCCAACTTGCCAACTTAATCATCAACACTGCACCTGCGCTAGCTCTGTTGCCATGCCCCCTCAACTTGCATTGCCATCCCCAGATCACACTTTGCCCTAGAAATCCCCTCGTAATGAGGTGTTCATGTGGTGTTAAGCGTCAACTAGGGCAAACATGGCAACAAATTGCTGCAACTTGGTTAAACGACGCAGCCAAATTGCGCTAATAAACAAAACGACCTGACACGCCGGCTCGCCAAGCGGAACTGGTAATAAATCCAGTTGGCCTGACACACAAGCATCAAGATTTCCAATTAAGCGCATCTGTTTTCGCAGTTGAATATAGTTTCCTCTATATATCTATGTTATCTGATGAATAGAAATTTCCTTATTCATGCTAGTATATTGGAATAGTTGCTGTATGCCAAGATTTGACTATATAGAACATATCTCGAACGTTGCTGACACTCCAACAGATGATAGATGCTCCGGCCAGCTCGCCAAGCTGTATACAACTCTTAAGAAAACTGGCATCCACGGGGGCGCTTAGAAAATGGTTCAGTTGTTAATCAGCGCTGGGTGATCTCCAAGATCTGCTGTGATCTCTTGGACTCGAAGGGGGGGATCTTAATCAAGAGCTCTGATGATTCAGCTTAAACAAGTCAATCTTGGGTTGTCCCGGAGATTAATTACATCTAACACCTCGCATTGTTTAGTGGCAAGTGGGCCAGTTGAAAGCAGGGCATGTTGCCATTGGAGGTACGGCATACAGAAGCAAGTACAATTATGCTGCATATATTAGTATATATGGCTGCGCTTAGAGTAAATGACATGTTACGTGCAGTGTAAATGATGCTTTAGGTTTGAGCGCACATGTTTAGAGATGCCCCATGCATGCCTTTGGGTCACCACACCCTGTGGTTGCCTCTTTCTTGTCACATCCCTAGTAGCCAGCATGTGTCATGAGCTTTCCTCCAAAGCATCATGGATCAACTTGGAAGAAAAGCTAACTAACGGAAATTGTAGGAATCTAGCTTAGAGATGCCCCTAAATTGCTTTGGATGAGGGTTATAAGGACCTACACAATTAGGAGGAATATGGATATCCAAATCCTCTCACCCTAAAAATCTCCTGAGAACTGAATCTCCCTAAATTTCCATTTCTTAAATATCAATGACGTATACTCAAATCTTTGGCCTAAAAACTTTAGAGAGAACCTCAACTAGTGCAAGCTCCCACGAATAAAGGATATGCAAATTTGTTCACAATAAGGCATCATGTCAATAGTCCAAACTCAAAACAGATCACCTTTGCTGAATCTGCTATAACTTTGTTCGCGAAATTGAATGGTCAGTCATTTATCCTCGTGTTAATCGGATGGTTCGCAGTGGATCGGAGCTCACATGTTAGCATCAAGGAAGGGGATTAGAACGCACCTGATGCCACTTTTCTCAGTGCAGTAGCATGTGAGGGTACAGTTACTAATCATGTTGGTATACACTGTCAATCTTTATAAGGCAAAATGTGTTTGGTTTTCTTACTCAAAGTAAACTATCAAGTGCATTATTCCCACTAACCTACTTTTGAGAAGTACTAATGCCATTGTTACATATTTGTACTTGCCAACAGATTGCTGATGTGGCAGAATGTTTATCAATTCCTTTCCTCGACAGTAGGATCGTTGTACCTGAGCGCATTATAATGGCATCTTCCGTGTACTCATGTGATAGGTACTCAACTAAAGGACTATGGCTTAAACAATAAGATCTGCACACGATCCTGTCAATTAACAACTAGGCAGGATTAGCGCTCCAAACTCCCATTTCTTGGCTGTCTGAACTATTCTAATCCCTAATTGCATTACCTAATTATGCAGCAACTCAGTTCAAGGCTACAGCTCGATCACGTCGAGGCCAAGTGTGCGGCACATATACGCGTATAAGTACCGGGAGATCGCTAATTATCTGGCAGAAATACTGGCAAATTGGGTCCCCAAACATCCATTATTGGATCTCGCAGATTTGACTAGAATTCCATGCCAGTTGTTTGTTCTAGGCGATAATATATGGCTTCTCTATATGCATGCATGGTCTTATTACACATATGGATACATGGACTTTGTCGTCGTTTGTCCTTTTCGATAATGTGCCATTCCACACAAATTTGCGTCTATAACGAGATTATGCACAATTAATGTGTCTGTAGGATTTTAAAAAGAAACATCACTAAAGGAATTATCTTGAAAAATACATAGCCACAGAAACTATATGAAACAATGCAATTCCTACATTTTAATTGGGGAGTAAAGCTGGTTCAGCTCTTCTATATGTATTGGCTATTCTTTGTCCCATGCATTTTGTAGAAGGTATGTCTAAATCAATCATGGTTCTTATTCTGTTCATGACTTTATTTAGATATAAGAAAGACAATTTGTTAGTGATGTCAGGATTTGCTTCAATCGTCCTTGATATACATGTGCAGGATATGGATCTGAATTCTCTATTAAAACGACTAAAATGTCCCCATGTCAAAGAAAAAAAAAGAAGAAAAAAAATGTGGAAGTGTTATAAAGTGAATTGATGCCTATCCATAGCCATCCAGGGGATAGGATACAACGTGTTCGTTCCCTTCTACAACTTTAAATTAGATTAATGAAAATCCCTTTCCGTTAGGCCATAATTCTTTCTTTTGCATTGTGGATCTACTTTGTCCACTCTAACTTTTTTTTTATCAGCCCTTAAAAAACAGTAATGGCAATATAACATTTATTTTGCACAGCTAGATGTTTCAGCTTTCAAGAGGCAAGATTTATTTTTTTAGGCAATGACAATATGTCCTTGTTTTTTTTAATACGGAATAAACATAGCCCCAGTATATTGTTTCCAGAAAAGAGACGTCATACATGGCTCACTTTTTTTTCTTTTCCAGCCAGCTCTTTGAGTGCAATTTTTAGGGCAGCACGTCCGATTTATTTATCACAAAGTGGGCATCCTTTTTTAAGGAAAAACAAAATCAGTAGCAGATGTGTATTTCATAGTAATCTTGAATATTCATTTTTCTATTTTCAGTGTGTCACAACAGAGATTATAACTAAAAGTTGGGATTCCAAGTCTAATCACAACTGTGGCCTTTTCGTTTAACCACAATATAAAGGAGCCCCATGTCCTAAATCCTAATAGGTAATAGCCACTAGATCGTGCGATCTATATACTGCACTTACAACAGCCGTGTGTCAAGTGACATGAGAGAGAGTCCCTTCAAGATTGCTCCCTGTTAGCTTGCACGGCTGGCTGCTAGCTCCCACCCAAATTTCCCCACGGGTGCCTAGTGCTAATACTAACAAATTCCACCCGTACATGTGCATCCAACCCAAAATTCTCCCTGAAATCCCCGGCCATGTGAGCACATCGATCTCCCAACCATTTTTAAGCCAGGAGGGCTGGGCATCCCATCTCTCTCCCGCCGGCACAGCGCCAAAAGGTGGCGGTTGGCCGCAGTGCGGTGCAGTGCAAGGCTACAAGCCCAAGCAACGTAGATAGATGGAGATAAAAAGACATGGATGGATGATGGACTGGTTGGTGTTTTTGGAGATCCGGCGCCAGACAGCAGATCGCGGCAGCTCTATTTTTTTCTCTCGGAGGACACGACGACGAACTCACGAACCGGGATTCCTGGGATTATATAGCTTGAAGGCTTAAAATTCTATTGGCCGCTGCTCTTGTTTCATATTATGGGCTCTTCGTCATGTGACGTTGTGTGTGTGTGTCTTTTTTCCTGTTGCTTGCTTGGTGTCATGTACGGCTATATATGAACCGTCAGATGGAACAACGGAGAAAATGGAGGTGGAGAAGCTACCAAGGTGTTGGTCTACTCTCGGCGGGTTTGTTCAAAAGTGGAATAACCTTTTGATTTCAGATATATATAGCTCAAAATGCAAACTTAAGTAATAAATCAAGGAATTGTGGCCAATGTGTTAAGTACAGTTCTACTGGACGAAAATCTTAAATGGGACTCACTGGCTCTGGCCTCTGGTTCTAGGTCTTCTTGCAGCACAACGAAGAAGAACATCGGGCTGCATAATAGAGTCTCCGGCTATGCGTTTTTTTTTTTTTGCTTCCGATGTGTGAAACTTTATTCATAGAACTGGGCAATAAATTGGAACTTCTGAAGAAGCCATGGTTGCTTTCGCTATAAGTTAATTTCAAACTGATGCCTCTTCCATGAGAGGAGGTTGAAGCCAAAAACATTTTTACATTGCCTAAAAAAAGAACATGAGACCAGTGAAGTTTCCATAAACGCTAGAATATAGTGATTGAAATAAGGGTTAACAAGTGACAAGAGTGAGAGTATTCATTTCCACCCACCTACTGTGGGAATAATATGCTAGGTTCAGTAATTTTTTCTAATAAATATTATGCAATAAGAATATACCAAGTCCATTACGTACAGTTTTATTAATTTGTCTTATCTGTATCGATCTTGATTTATTTGGGTTGGTGTGATTTTGAACACCTTAATTATTTTCGCACAATCGTAGATTCGTAGCACAAAAGTATGGTGCATGAATACCTTAATGCTTGTTGGTGCATGGTGCATGTGCATGATGTCGTTTTTGGTTGCCGGTAAGAGGAGAAAATAAGATTTGATACTGGAGCTAGTACTACTGATTTGATTTGATGACGATTTCTGTACCAAAAATAGCAACTTGGCAATAAAAATCAGTGAATATTTTCCAGTCACTATAGTGCGCTAACCAACAAAAC
Source organism: Echinochloa crus-galli (assembly GCA_900205405.1). Lineage (NCBI taxonomy): Eukaryota > Viridiplantae > Streptophyta > Magnoliopsida > Poales > Poaceae > Echinochloa > Echinochloa crus-galli. Next base: position 2,099,448 of record OAMR01000161.1, read on the forward strand.
ACAGGCGTCTCCATCTTTCCCTTTCACAGAAGTCAATGAACTTCAGTGACAGCCCCACTTAAGTAAGTACTCGACTGATGCAACGATGTGAGGCTTCAATTCTTCGAAAACTAATGTATCCATACAGGCAACTAAACAAAGAAAGAAGATCCAATATAAAATTTGGCCTTCAAATAAAAAGGGCAAAAACCAATCCCACATTTTTTTATATATCTTTCCCAATTGAAACATGGCCCTTGGAGCCAAATTTGGGTTAAGCAACATCTCAAATGGCATCGATTTGCACACTTGCGTCTACAGAGGGAATGGGATGATATCAAGGTTAGAGTGTTAGACAGAGCTAGTCTGAAAGTAGGACAAATATTAGTATACAGAGAGTAGCAACAATTCTCACGATACAGTGAGTATAGCTTCTTCTTCTTCTTTTCAAAAGTGAAAACTTTGATGTCGCACTCTCACAAATCCAAAAATTTCATGTCGGCACGGGCTACACTGCAAAGTGCAATCTCCTCTCACGTCCCTCCCACACGAAAACCTTCTGGATCAATCAACCAAACCAAATTTCAAGACCTAGTACACCGTGGGCTTAGAAATTGACAGACCCCAGGTGAGAAAGTGGCGGACTTTGCAGTCACAAAATCTGGTGCAATCACCCTGTAAAGTTTCGTTGTAAAGCTCACTTTTGATCGAGCCGCAGGCCCGCAGTACTACGACCGGGTCTAAAGGCCGCTCGCGGATGGCGACCGCGTGCGGCCGAGCCGAGCTGAGCTGGGCACCTCCCGCGCGCACACGTGACGCGGTCGAGAGCCTGCCCCGCCCAAGAATCCGGGAGATGCCACGCCGCCGTCTGAACCCGTGCCGGGCTCCCCCGCAGGCCGCAGCCGCAAAGCCACCCAGGAAAACGTGCGCCACGCCGGAACCCGACCCGGCCTATCCCCCAACTCCTCGAGCCCACACGCTAGCTAGCGCGGGTGGCTGGTCAAGCCAGCCAGCCAGCCCAGGCCAGCCAACCCGCGCCCCAGCCGTACGCCCACCAGGCCGACGCGGCCGTGCGCCCGGGCAGGCGGGCGACGCGTGCGTGCGCTGCGGCCGCCGCGTCTGGCGCACGCGGGATCTCCGATTTTTTCTCCCTCCCGGCCGCGATCAGGGGAGCGGCGGCGCCCAAGTCCGTCGTCGTCGGGTTGGTGCGTGCCTCCAAGATTCTCGCGGAGGCTGTGGCCACGGACCCGGTCGCAGCGTTGGTTTCCTCGGCTTTCGGCAGTGTCGGCCGGGCCGGACGGGGACGGGGAGCAGGAGGTCGCGGCCGGGCCGTGTGATCTGATCTGGTCTCTCGCTGGGAGTGGCTCTGTTCAGTAGCCTCGGCAAGCTATCACGGTCCATCTATCACGTATCCGTCCGGCTGGCCGGTATAACTCAACTTGGCTATGGACCTGTCATGGCAAAGTGGGGCGGGGACAGAAATGATGAGAAAGGGACAGTCACTAGAAAACTCACAGGAGAGGGAAAATGGGAGCCACAGGTTTGGTGACTTTGATCTACCGGTTGATTGGCTAGATCGGTACGTTTGCTGCCCAGCCAGCCTGCCTTCTAGATGGTCCAGGACTTTTGACCGTACCGTGCTATCACCTCATCATTGTCGCGAAAGAATTTTGGTGCAAACAAGGGGATCATTGGACACGAGATGCTGGAGGTATAGGACAAACATCTCTCTGTTTTTTTTTGAAAGAATATCAGTGTTAAAAACTGAGGAACGTGTAAGCAAGATATCCACGTATTGTTGGTCACATTATTCTGATTTGTACTCAAGATGGTGAAACATTGTCAAGAATTTCTCAGTAATGTTCATGTTAGTATGAAACCATACAAAAGAACGAGATATATAGTCCCTCTCCCTATTCTCACATGCAGCTACTAAGAATTTCTTTTATTAGACACCAACCAACGATCCGTTGAATTTATTTGAGCTGCTAGGTGGTCATAAACTATAGCCAAATCTATAAAACTGGGAAAGAATAATGGAATTCCCTAAATAAAAGTATAGTCCGTTGCATACCAGCCGTTCTTTGACTTGACCATTCAAGCAACTTTTCCTCTTGCCCCCCTTACTTTTGGTGGATTCGTATTTGAAGCATCCATGAATCTTCCTCGCACTTAACAACGCTGCAAATGCACACGCATAACGTGACCGAATAGATTCACCATGTGCCCAATGCAACAAGAGTTCCGGTTGCCTATGCTAGGATGCACATAATAATGATATATCCATTGATCCGCTGGTGTTGGCATGGTGGAAAGAAAAGGGAAGGCACTGCGCCATCATCATGGTGAAGTAGGGAAGATGGTGGATGGATCTCCAGCTTGCTCAAATTCTACATTCATGAAACTATATTTCTAGTATTTATACATGGTATTTAATTTACTACTATGAGCTAGCAGCGTCATATAAAACTTTTCATAGGCCAACATTTTCTGACTTTTATAGGCAGACAATGCAATGTCACAAGGAACTCCAATTCGACTGACATGGACGACCCACGAAGGGTAAAGTGCTCAAGGGAACCATGGATAATAATGATCCATCCATCCGGATATGGTACCACTCAGAGCGTCTCCTAGCCCATGCATCACTGACAAGGTCCACAGCATGATGTTGCATGGTCCAGTCAGGTCTGAGCTTGAGCGGCGCGGCCTTTCGAATGGTAGTTCGATCTTAGTGACAGAGGGGGTACTTGGGTCATTTCACAAATAAATTTTGGGTTTAAGTAGAAATAAATAAGGTAGAGCGAAAACCAACAATTTTGAGCGAAACCTTGCATAGAGAACTGAAGCTACTGCCAGGCGATCTGGGCGTGGTGCTCTTGTTTATTACCACATTCCAAATTCCCAATGCAATTCACACCGATTGGCATGTGCCTTGAGAGGATCCGAGCAGGAAGTACCAAATGCTCAAACCATCCGGGAAGGTGATGGGATGATAGCTTCGATCAGGAACAAGGTGACGCGCGACACATGCAATAATGTGAATATTATATAGCATCTCTGTACGCCCTTGAATTTTATCTTGGGGGCAGTTGAAGCGAGTTATTGGTTGGGTCTGCCGGTCACGCATTCAGATAGATGCAGGCAAGCATGCATGGGTACCCTTCATGGAACCTAAAGTTGGAGGCATGGGGTTTCTTATCAGGATGAAGCGGCATTATATTGCTGCTCTGCTGTGTCACAGATAAGAAGCACGCCCATTTGATCGACAAGTAGAGCTCCAGCAGTACGGGTCAAGTGGCTCGATCTGTCTTGTAGGCAGCACGAAATTATTGTTACCCTATCATTCAGATTTGAGTTTCCAATTACAATGTACTGCAATCCCTGTTACAGATGAATACACACTAGGATATTATACTGGATCTCGTAAAATACAAGGTTTATTCAAATGAGTTCAACTAAAACATAAGAATTTGGATCTATACCGCAATCATAAATCATGTGTAGTTTTGACTTGCCCAAATCGTAGGCTCAACCTTGTCGCAGTAAAAAAAAAACTACGTCCAACCAGGGTTCCTCAATTGCACCACAATTTAGTCAAAAGTGAACTAATAACTGGAAATTCCAGTCATCAACCATGGTCCGACGTATAGGTGGTCCCACATTCCCACTAACCAGGAAATAAACTAAGCCTTTAATTTGCTCGCACAAGCAAGTGCAAACCATTTGGCCAACATGGTAATTGTTTTCTCCCGTCGTCTATCCCTGCAGTAGTAACTCTTACCCAAAAGTTGGGAGCCAGATCGTACTTTTTCCCAACGGTTCCTATAAAATTCTGCAAGTCTCCCTTCCTCCTTCCCACGAAATGGCGCAACGACGACGACGCACCTAGCTACGGTTGGGAGTCCACCCCAAAGCCCGCAAATCTTAAAAATAATCTTGAACAAATCTCGAGCAAATCTCTTGATTAATCCATCGTTAGATCATTTCATAATCCCCGCTTGTCTAATCATAATGCCTGAACACTGCTAGTACTTTACATCCAGTGGCCCCATGTGAGTTGGGCCCAAGTCATAATCCACCGAGGCATCTTTCTGGCAAACAACAGGCTGCACTGGAAATAAAAATATATTCGGAGCATTAATTTGCGCAAATGATTAATTTGTTGCATACCGATCGAACGATTTATCTCGGATTATGCAGCTTTCAGTTTTTGCGGTGAGTGCTGGGTAGAGTAAAACAATTGTGGTCGGTTTAAACGACTATAAAGCATCCGTGTAAAGTATAAAAAAAGCATCCATGTAAGGATCAAACTAGTGCAAGTCCTGTCGAGTGTCGAGATATCATGTTGATGAGAAAATATCTCCAAAAAGTAACAATGAGTGCCTCAAGAACTAACCTAAATTGGCCTGTTTCATCGTTTCAGATATTGCATTATTAGAAACACCTAAAGAGCTACATTGTGTAGAGTGTATATTGATCCAAAACTAAATTATGATAGCAATTATTGCCTCGAATATATAATATCATTTTCTTTCTCCCCTTTTCGCTATGCTGTGACGGGGACAATTTTTTCACAAGACTAACGAGATGCTATGCAAAGGTTTCACGGATAATTACATGAAGGATGCATGACCAACGAATTGAAGCAAGGCAAAGTGGACGGAATCAATTGGTGTTAATATTCGAATGACATCTACAAGTTAATTCCAGTACGTCAAGAATTAACACATCACTAAATAAACCAATGAACTTAAGGGGAAACAGCAAACTACAAAAGCCGACAAAAATATTTTACTGGTAGCAATTTCTATACAATCGCTGGGCGATCTCCATTGACATCATCATGAAGTCACGCCATCAAATAAACATCACCTACCTGCCCGGATCCTGTACAATACACAGATGCAGAGAGAGGCCATTAAAGTATGCCTCGTTCATACAAGTAGAACAGGGGATGGAATACTTTTAGCCACCATTTGCACAGTCTAATCACGTCTCAAAGGAACGAAGGAGGGAAGGAGGGTCGAGTAGTTCACATTCAGACCCAACCAAGAGGCCTTAAAATAATCTCGCACCCCCAACCCCAGAGGTTATATAAGGTGATGCAGCGTGTCCCATTCTCCCATCCCCATTGGTGCTCAAGAAAGGGACCAGGCCTCACCCAATCTCTCCAATCTCCACAGGTTGGTCTCACTCTCCTCCCATGCCATTCAATGATGTCACACCACACCACACAGAAGAGCAGCTGAATCACAGTCACTCCAGCTATGAGGAGTTGATTTTTTTTTTCACATCACTTGCACAAGTGCAATGATCTCCTGTCTAAACCATCTGTTTCATGTCCAGGACTTGTTGAGCTTCAAGCAGCTAGTAGCCTACCTACAGCACTAGCAGTCCTTTGGATTTCGGTTTGGAAGAAAGGCGTCCCAATCCCAGCAAACAATCTGCAGATGGCGACACAGTGGTTCTCCAACATGGTGAGAGTTCATCACCAAACAGCCATCTTGATCGATGTGGATTGCCTGATGATTGGACTCTGCAGTTTGGCACCTGTGGTGTGTGTGCCTGAATACTGATGGGTTTCTTGGCGCGCAGGTGATGGACGAGCCAAGCTTCTTCCACCAGTGGCAGTCTGACGCGCTGCTGGAGCAGTACACGGAACAGCAGATCGCCGTGGCGTTCGGCCAGGGGGAGGTTGACGTGGACCAGGCGGCGGCGCTGATGCCGCTGCAGCAACCCGCGGCGGCGGCGGCGGAGCACCGGCCGCGCAAGGCGGCCAAGGTCAACACCAGCTGGGACTCGTGCATCACGGAGCAGGGCTCCCCCGCGGACTCCTCCCCGACCATCCTCTCCTTCGGCGGCCACGCCGCCGCGTTCGCCAAGGCGGAGGTGCACCAGGTGCCCAGCGCCCCGTACTACGGCCACGGCGCGCCGCCCGCGAAGGCGCCCAAGCAGGAGGTGATGGACGCCGGCGCGACGGCGTTCCACCAGGACCGCCCGGCCAAGCGGAGCTACGACGCCATGGTCGCCGACGCCGCCAGGGCGCCGGCGCCGCTGACCACCCGCCCGGCCTCCCAGAACCAGGACCACATCTTGGCCGAGCGGAAGCGCCGCGAGAAGCTCAGCCAGCGCTTCATCGCCCTCTCCAAGATCGTCCCCGGGCTCAAGAAGGTACACACACACACACACACATACTCCCAAATCCATGGCGACATGGCCGGCCGTCCAAATCCAACTAGCCCCAACTCCGACGGGATTAGCTGAACTGTGAACTGATTGGTGTGCGTGACGTTTGCTCGCAGATGGACAAGGCGTCAGTGCTCGGCGACGCGATCAAGTACGTGAAGCAGCTGCAGGACCAGGTGAAGGGCCTGGAGGATGAGGCTCGCCGGCGGCCAGTGGAGGCGGCGGTGCTGGTCAAGAAGTCCCAGCTGTCTGCCGACGACGACGACGGCTCGTCCTGCGACGAGAACTTCGTCGGCACCGAGGCTGCCGGCACGCTGCCGGAGATCGAGGCCAGGGTGTCGGACCGCACGGTGCTGATCAGGATCCACTGCGAGAACCGCAAGGGCGCGCTCATCACTGCCCTGTCCGAGGTCGAGCGCCTTGGCCTCACCATCATGAACACAAATGTGCTACCCTTCACCACCTCCTCCCTCGACATCACCATCATGGCCATGGTGAGTCAGCTCAACCACTCTCCATGCATGGCACCTTCTTATTCAGTTTGCAGTACCCATGTGCTAAATCATCTGGTGATCTATTTCTGCAGGCTGGTGACGACTTCTGCTTGTCTGTCAAGGATATTGTCAAGAAGCTAAATCAAGCGTTCAAATCATCTTTCTGAAGAGTTTAGCTCCTGATCAGACACAGCTTAATCTAGGCCAGCTTTTTCCCATCAGCTTTGAGGATTCAAGGCTAATGGTTAGGTCCAAAGGTTCTTCCTTGCCATGCTTGATGCTTCCGAAGAGAGTTGCTTGCAGTCCCCCCCAGAGTGCCCCCCCAAAGATTAGCCATTTCCACTGGTTTTTGCTGCATGGGTGCAGAGATTACCTAGCTACCTACTACCCTCTCCTATTTTCTCTCCCTCCACTTTTTTACATGGTTTGATCTTGTCACTCCATGTTTTTGGGAGGGAGCAGATTGTAAAAAAAAAACAGAGACCTGTCTTTTTCTAGGGCTTATTATCTAGGCTGGGGAGTTTGACATTTTACCACAGACTAATTTTTCTTTCTCCCCTTTGCCAATATGTTGCCCTTTCACCTTATTTTTCCATGAGAGGATATTGTTTTTCAAACACAATGCCTACCTTTGCCGTCCTCTCAATCCTAGTCACACTGTTCCCAAAAAAGCTTCGATTGTGGAGAAAATGGTACCATCTTTTTTCAGCTCTGAGGGGGACTTTGCAAGCCTTGATACGGAAGTACAGTAGGGGTGCCTCTTCGTTTCGTTTTTTGAGGGTCCTACAAGTTGGGTTAGCCACAACTTGATGGATCCTTTGCTTGTAGTTTTTCACATGTGGGTTATGTTGTCAGCTGTCACAGGATCAAGATGTAGTTGTGCTCTCTTGTTTAGTCGCATACAAGCATAAAAATAAATAAATGTGCTCCGTTGTTACCTTTCATGGCTTTCTTGGTTACATGTCTTTTCAGCTTACTCAAGATTTTGTTTTTGGTTATTGTTGAAATCTTCACAAATTGTTGATGGAATGAGATTGTAACCAATCTTTATATATATCTGTCTTAATCAACTTATCCGATGTATAACTTGTCCACAAATTAATAGAAAATTGGGTAAAATAGAAAGCAAAACCAGCACAAGGCTTATCTCCTACAGAAATCGATTTTGATCTGCAAATAAACAAACAGTTATCGCCATCGCCAAGCATGCTTTGAATTCAAAGATAAAGAAGAAGGACATTCAAAATAAATATTAATTGTATAGCGACCCCTTCACTGTGATTTGTTATTTTCCAAATGGATACACCCTTTTTAAAAGATGATAGGAAATTCTTTGGAAATGTGAAACCACTATTATCCCTCAGGCCCTCACCAAGTTACCCCAACAATTCATCTCCTAGTTCTCCATGACTACAACGTTGGGAGCTTGTTGAAACTTGAAACCGACAAATCTTCAGCATGACAACATGATGCCCTAATTTCCATGTGAACTCCTTCGCAATTGCAGCTATGGAAAATAATGCTAATAGTACAATCATATTGTCTTCTGTATCACAGCACATCGTAGACCTAAGTGCCTTGACAACTAAGTTGCATTAGTCAACCAGAGCCTACCTCGGCTACCTTGCTCTGGTGGTAACAATTAAGACTTGTTTGTTAGCCAAAGCATCTGATCTCCTCCATTCCACGGATTTTTTTTAAACAGTTGCAACCACTAATCCCAGCAAGTGGGGTCTCTGTAAACCCTGCATACAAATTTGTCTTCTTGTGAGAAATTTTACATGCATGATTGAGGTGGCAAGATCCAAATCTTTTCAGGCCAATGGACTTGAAACGATCTGACTGATAGCTTGCCCTGGGATCTGATGCATTAGGTTATTGAAATTTTTCAACAGTCTCTCTCAAAACCCCATCATTGATTGAGACGTTGTCCCCTTGAAATTACCTGCTCAACCAATCACAATCAAGTCCCTAATTATATGGCCGGTGCCAGCATAATTTTGCTGCTGAAAAGTTAGTAAAAAATTCCTCTCCGGAAACTGGAACAGTTCATCATAATTTTGATGTCAGAAGGAAAAGAAATTGCGCAATCATGCTAGCTCTCCTGGTCAGAGAAAGATTTTGTGGGAGAAGACCGGAGATGCCGAGTAAGGTGATTGCGCGTGGCGTAATGGGGGGCGTTGGCAACGGCGTTCGTTGAGGGCATGAGCAAAGCAATCAGAACGCTCCAAGAACGGCGCCAGGGTGTTTTCAGACGTGTAGTCCGTTGCAGTTTAAGTTTCAGGGCAAGGCATGGTCAAAGGACTAATTGCCATGAGTTGTTCTTTCATAATGTCACCTGAGAAAATTATTGTAAGCTTGATACCTTTATCTAAGAAAATGATTTCCAACGGAAGATATAATACTTCTGCAGGTTGGTTTAAGCCATTTTTCGTGAAAACAGAGAATTACGGCTTTCAGTCGTAAACTTACCTATCACGGTATCACAAGCGTGATATATATGAAAATAAGTTGATAGAGATATTTATCGGAAGAAAAAAACCCTTTGTGGAATGAGACACGTGGCATGTATTTGCGGAATACAAAATACTCCAAAGTATTGAGTATTCATACATAGCAGCCTTCTAGAAACGAGACTGGAGTTACACACGCAGGTTTAAACAAAATGACTTTAGGAGCTTGACCTCGATTTTGCCAGTAGATGTCATTTGGTTAACATTTTGCACTAAATACACCTGGTGACTGTTTTCTGAGCTAGCTGAACTATCGGTGTGAATGTAGTTTGAAGGACACCAACAATTCAACACCGAAGAAAGTTTGCATTCTGCTAGCCCTAGCCTGAGTCTACAGACATTCTCCCACAAACAAGCAGCTATGTCACTACAATCTAGTGAGTTCCTCTCTACAGAGACAGCTATCCATCAAGGTAAACCCCCTGCAACTGAGATGGTGCAACGGAACATGTCCGGCTACTCTATCTCATTCACTCATCATCGTCCGCGGCATCTTCATCTTCATCCTCATCCTCATCCGGTAGTTCTATATCTTCACCATCAAGCGTCTTTCCTGGCTGAGAGCTTGACTCGTTTCTATCAACCCCTGTAGACAAAAAGTTGAGAAAAACCCAAATTACCAGAGGCTCGAAGCATAAGTGACAATATCAACTATCTCTGGAGGAAAATACAGACATACAGTACCAACCACAGCCAAAACTTTGTTGATTCTCGCCTTTACAAATATGAAATACAGTGCTTAATATATAGAAATGGTGTTAACCATTACCAAAAGACACACCCTCAGAATTAGATGAGTCCAGCAGATATGGAAGTTCCAGAAGCTGGAGAAAAGACTCTGTTTGTGGATTCCTGCAAGTTCCTGTGTATAAGAAAGGAGAAATGTTTTAGACACAAGCCAGAAGTTCCATAACAAAGGAAATAGATCCAAACATTTTTTTTTAAAAAAAAAGGTTGCCACAACTGTTTGAAAGATAACTGGAATTGCTTAGAGTCACATATGAACTTTGTGATAGTTCCGACTTTTCATACAAACACAGTTGCATCAAAAGGAAATACGTGATGCACCAAACTAAAGGACTGGGTGGAAAGTTTGACTCAATAAAACAATTTCAATAGAAGCTGGCTTGTTTATGTCTCATAGTTAAGATGTGAATAACCTACCTGTTAAGGAGGAATTGGGGGCTGGACCCGAAGGGTTGAAAGACGGTGCAGTCTGGACAAAATCAAATGGCTTAACCCCTCTAGTATTCAACTTGCTCCGAACCCATAGTCGGTCATCTTGAGTGTCAAGCTGTTCATCCCTTTGGTAAAAGAATTAAACAACTCCACATTTAGCAATGGCTAAAATCTTTCAGAGTACTAACTATATATGCTAACAAAGAAAGACATTATATGCACCAACCGCATAGTAAATCGCCTTTGAGTTAAGGGGAAAATGCTATTGAATCTTCGTGTTATTGCAAGCCATTCTTCATCATACTGTATTTCATATGGTCCTGGATTGGATGGAATGTCTATAACCTGAAAAGGAATGGTACAATCTCAGAGACAAACATATAAACAAAACTTTATTCATAAAGATAGAAACTATCCTGAAAGGAATAAGAATACCTGCAAAAAATTCCGCCCGGGAAGGCACTTATCAAGGGCAAGAAACTTTGTCGTAGGTCCATTCTCTCCGTGCTGGATGATAGCTGGAAACTTGCAGTGCAGGTGGGCCGCGAACCAGTATGGTGGTTTTAGTTTGTTCAGTAATTCAGCTGCAGGTTTGCTGCCTAGCGTTCTATTGTTAACCTGAAAATAAATGAACATTTGACAATAATAAATTCAGATGCAACAACATTCGAGAAGATATATGAATATGAGTTAGGTAAGAATGAAACATGTATTATTAAGAAAGTGAATTCACTCAAACAACGTACCAAAATCAAATCAATACATCTTATGGTGCGAGATCGTGATGCCATGCCATTAAGCTTTAACATAAGGCAAGCTCCTAAGCCAGTTGGACATTACCTCTTCTTCAAAGTTCTTCTTCACCCTAATGAGCTTCTGCCAGTTCCCATACTCAGTAATGCCCAGAGGCCAATCATGTGACAAGAATATATCTAGTGGCTCCTTCACATGCATGAGCTTGAGAACATCATAATGCCTTACATGGTACACAGACCGTATAGTATCTTCATTGTACGGAGGCCTCTCGTAGTGTCCTGCACAGGTAGCAACAATTTTGGAGAACACAATGCATAAGACCAAAGTTTACAGTTGGATCATTTTGCCCGAGTACAAATCCAAAGTGTCCCATGTAAAATAAAAAAAATACTTGCCTGAGTGATAATTGTGTTGCTTGTGTATTCCTGACAGTCCACCAATTCGGATGTTTCCAAACTTAACAACACCAGCAAACCCCAAAAAATATATGTTAGGCGCTGCCCATCCTCCATAGTACCTGATAATAATAAGAGCACCGCACAAAATAGCAGGCATCATACCATGAGCAAAGAAACACGGCAAACTTAGATAACAGCACAGTTCAATTGTACTGTTAATATCCTTGTTATTAATTTTCTAAATGAATTTTCAGTTAGAAGCAAAAGAAAGCCTAGTCTAATAACAACCAAGAGTGGGTTCAATCCCTTTACATGCCAGTATTTTTTATGCAGTAGATGCAATGACTACAGGCAATACTTGAGTTATTGCTAAAAAAGATGTTCATAATACTAAATTCAGTTTGCACAATTCTGTGACAGCCATATCTAGTTCTTTGCAAATGACATGAAGATATGTTACAAAAAAAAACTATGGCCAAAGGGAAGCCACAAATTAGAGAAATGGCAAAGACTCACAGTTCCCACAGATAATTCGATGCTTCATGATTTCCACCGATAAAGATGGTTGGGTACGGAGCAACTGCTTGCCCTGAGTAGTACTTCCAAAATGAGTTCATGGTACGATACTTTTGTGGGACATTAACACACCGTAAATCATCCTGATTCCTAACAGCCTGGGAAAATGCAATGTTATGATGTGAGATGTGTTAACATCTAGATAACTACTACTATCAGACATTATTGAATATCAAAGCCATTTCTCCCAAGTCCCAAACAGCGAAACAGGCGAAGTGACAGTATGTCACGCAAACGTCGAATCACTCCCCCGGCCACAAGCGAGGACGGGGAGCACGCACCTGGAAATCCCCGCAGCAGAGGAGGAGGTCGATCTTGGTCCCCTCGGCCTCCTCGAGCTTGCGAAGCGTGTCGTAGACGATGTCCAGCTCCCCATGCATACAACCCTCCACCGCAATCTGCACGGGAGCACCCGGTGAGCCATTACGTCGAACACCTTGCGCCCGCGGAGAAGAGCAACCTTCGAGCCCCGAATCGGCGAATCCGGAGCGGAAGGTGCAGCGAGATTATGCCAGTATGCCAGAGGCGTCTCAAATGGATCGGAGAAGTGCAGCGATCGCTTACCTTCATGGCGACCGGACTGGAGCTGGCGGAAGGAAGCCGGCGAGTAGCGGCCGCGGAGCGAAACGGCAGGAGTCGTGGACGGAACCGTGGTGGACTCGTGGGGAGAAGTCGGGGAGACGGAGACTTTGGGGATATTTTATGGTCCACGCGGCCCGCTTGAGCTCGGGACTCGGATTCTATGGGCCACAATCTAAACTGGATTCAGAATTGGTCTCCGGTTGAGATTAGGCCCAGAACTGTTAAAGAGGATCCTTTGAAAAGTCAACTATGGTGTTTCGCTCTGACACACTGACGTGGCACCATGGAGGGATTCTTGTCGCAATTACTCTGATACTTGACACTTTGTTGCTAATTTTCTATCGGAAAAGAGATCAGGCACTAAGTCATTGCAATGCTAGCACAGTGCCATCGATTTCATAGACAAGCTTAGCGCTGCAACTTGAGATGCGAGTACAAAGAAAGTGTTAATTGGTTCACCGTCGCCTAACCAGCCGAAACTGATTGAGAAGGCAACGAGGAGCGCACGTAAATCTCAAGAAAAATAACGACAAGGAGCAGCTACTCAGCAAGATTTTACAGGAAGGATATGCACAGATCAAAAGAGAGTAAAAGCAGCAGTTAGCTACAGTAGCATCTTAATTTATCTACACACTAGTAGCATAGTTCGAGAACACAGGGAGGAGAAGGAAGCAATCCGCCTGTTCGGACGGAGCCAACCAGCAGTGTCCACGACGTTCAAGAAGACCAGCAGCTGAGGCGCAGCGCCTCCTCGAACTTCTCCTCCAGTTCCTTATTAGCCGCCGCCGACGACGACGACGGCGACTTGATCTCCTCCAGTTCCTTATTCCCCTCGGCCGCCGGCGCCGGCGTCTCCCTCCGCCGCTCGAACATACCGAGCGAGAAAGCACCGCTCACACCGAGCCGCAAGCGCCCCGCGGCGGTAGCAGCCTCCTTCCGCGGCGGCGCCTCCGCCGCCGGCTGGTGGAGCTGGTGGTAGCTCAGGAACAGCATCGACGCGCTCGGGGCCATCGCCTGCCTGCTCGCTTGCTCAATCAACGACGCCTGCGAAACGAACAGGACACGGGTGACGGATCGATTTGTACTCGGATTGTTTGGTCGCGGTAACGAGTTTCCGGTTACGACCGGGCGGGCGCCGGGAAATTTATAGACGCCGGATCGCAGGTGAGGAGGAGAGAGGTGGGTGGGTGGCGATCGGATACGGTGGGTGACGTCGTCGGGTGTGCCGGGGTTTCGGGGGGAAACCAGTGGGCTATCTGATTCTCTGGGCCGCTTTTGGAAACTGGCGACTCGGCTCGTGTCGGTACGTGCCAACCCGTGGGAGGAGACCGGGTGCGCAAGCGCCAGTTTTGCTTTTGTCATGAAGGAATCAAAGCAAGGATAAGGCTGACGGAACATGTTGGAGTTGAACCTGCTCACTACCAGTAGCTAGTAGTGTTTAAAATTGAGCAAGCAAGCAACAGCGCAAAAAGATTGTTTAGAGTATTCACTCACAACTATGAATAAAAATGTTTTCCACTAGTCCTGAATCTGAAGGAGGCTGCTGCCGTGGGGAATCCTGTGCCGGCGCGTGCCGGCACACGCCCGAGTGCTGGCAACTATTTTTGGGTGATCCTCGCGGTCAGGGTTCGCCCTCCGCCGTGGGTTGGCATCAAGCACGCGGCGGGACCGAGGCAAGCACGTTGCCCCACAGGCCGCTGCGCGCTGCCCACTGGAGCACACGATGATTTGGCTGGATGAGGAAAACGAGAGAGATCGCTCACCAACTTGTGGCCGAACCGGCGCCCCGCAAACTTTGGTGGTGTTTACGTTAGAACTGGGTGGTTGAATTTGGAAGTAAGATGTCACTTCGTAATTATTGCGTTACTATAGTATTTCGTTTGTATATGCAAAACATTATCTAAAAATTAATTAATAGGTTTAAAATGTTCATCTCGCAGAGTACAACAAAACTGTATAATTAGTTTTTGATTTCATCTACATTTAGTACTCCATGCATGTTATGACATTTTAATGTGATGGAGAACCTTCTTTTTGTATAGTAAATTTGGGAGTTGCTTTTGGGATCTGAGCAAGGCCGAGAATGACCTAACTCTGCAAAGTTCACCGTTTTCCTGCTCCTTCGAGTAACTACTTGGTACCAGCTTTACCTAACCGCGTTAATTACACCTTTCATCTCATATTTTCTTTCCACAACGGGGCAACCCAACGAAATTTACACCAACGTTACACCTTTCTCAATCTTCCATTTTGAAAGGGCAAAATAAAGATCTCCGAGTTTAACTCGATCCATTACGCACCGACTAATTCAGGTAGACGTTCCTAGCTTTCCTACGCTGTTGCTTTCTCACAGCTGGGTCTGAAACAGACAGCAATACTCTCAAATGTGTAGCGCACATAACAAATGCTACCTCACCAAGAAATGATCACTCTTTTTTTTTACCACCAACACCGTCCATGTCATGTGAATGTTTCACACCCGTATATACTCTTATAAAAATCCAACATTTGATCTAATCACAACTTTTTTGCAATCTAATAGTGCCACTAGATTAGATGTCATAATAGTCGGAAAATCCTTCAAAGCAAAGGCATAGAAACAGGTGCCTCGGTCTTCGTCTCATCATCAGGCTCGTGCCCGTGCCTGATCGACCTCTGATTGAATGCGCGGATGGGGATTGGACCAAAAGGTCAAAAGAGACAAGGCCAACAAACCAAAAGGTCGTCTCCTCCAATAGCAGTATCGATCCCCTTCCCTGACGTGCCGGGCAGTGTCGTCGTCCCTGCCATGACACCACGGCGGCGTCCATTGAAAACGCCGGCAAAAGCAGCGTCACCGACAGTCCGACACATCCTCTTCGTCAACCCTTCCTGTTCACCAAAGTATTTTCTTTTCTTTTTCTTTCGATCTGCTTGCAGTTTCCACAACTGTTCTAACTTATTTGTTCTCCAATGATTGATCATATGCACAAAGCTATAGCACTTTGTTTGTGGTAATTGTTGTTCTATCATGACCTAACTAGGCTCAAAGGATTCATCTCGTCGTGTATATCAAAACTATGCAATTAGTTTTTTTTACTTACCTACATTTAATGCTTTATGTATGTATTATTTGCTATATTTAATGTTTTGATGAGATGTCGATGTGATGAAAAGTTGAAAAGAACTGAACACACAGCCAGTATCGTTTTCTCTTACAAGTCGATGCAATCCCAGCCACACCTCAACAGATCCTGTCTGTTGAGCTGTGTAGTCTATCTACTCTGCTCTGCCTCTGCCACTGCATCGCCCTTTCCTTCCCCGTGTTCGGATTGGGTACGGTGCCACAACCACACACGATGGTTTGATCATGCCCCGTCCGTGCAAAGAAGATGACGATAGATAGATAGATAATATATAAATTTTGCCTTTGGCATGTTACACACATGCCTACAGTTGGTACAGAGGCAGCAGTGCACATCAACTCGGAGCCTGAAACGCGTGCACTGCTCGTTAACTTTTCCCCTTGGGTTCAGCTGCTGCACGGGCTCAAGAAATGTTCAGAGACTTCTTCAGGTGTGTGGACGCTCGCTGTGAAAACGTCATCCACCGACATCGCTGGAGAAGCAGAAATGCGATGATTCTATCTTGTTATTTGTGCCTGCAGGATATCTATCGATTACGTCCACAGCGCGGTAAGATAGATGGCGGATTGGACCATTGGGAATTTGGGATTGGATGGGTGTTTGTTATCAGGCCTTCATCATTACGCAGAAAGCAAAAGAAAACGAACCTAGGACGACCTGTCACCGACCGTCAGATGTCCGCCAAAGACGGCTCACCCTCTGCAAAAAGGGCTGGTGCTGTGCACAAGGTTATATTGCTTGGGCCTTGTTTAGATCCCAAATTCCACCCCAAAGTTCACTATGAAAAAGAAGATTTTCATCACATCAAAATGTCATAGCATGTATGTAGTACTAAATGTAGATAAAATCAAAAACTAATTGCACAATTTTGTTGTACTCTACGAGACGAACATTTTGAGCCTAATTAATCAATTTTTGAACAATTTTTCACACATACAAACGAAATGCTACAGTAGCGCACGCACTCCAAAAGACCCAAATTTAACTCCCAATTTCGGAAACTAGGGCTTGGTGTCGGACGTTTCAAAGCTGAAGCACAAATCTCTGCAAGCAAAAGGGAGACGAAGAATCATCCCATGATGAACACATAATTCAGGGTTAAGACGAACTGATGGTGTTGCATTGTGTGGTCCGTACCATTGTGCGTGTGTCACAGCTTCTCCTCCTCGATCACCTGGCAGTTGGCACGCGATGGGATGGTCCATGCAGGTTCTTGTTGGCTGGCACCACAGGCATTTATCGATTCAGAGTTTCAGACAAACAGCCTTCGCAGTCTCTATGCACAGTTGTAATGTCCTGCATGTGTTCGAACGAAGGTGATGCCTTGTTTAGATGTTGAATTTGGGAGTTTAACGTCACTTTGTAATCATTGCGTCACTGTAGCATTTCGTCTGTATTTATAAAAAATTGTCCAAAAATTGATTAATTAGGCTCAAAATGTTCGTCTCACAGAGCACAACAAAACCGTGTAATTAGTTTTTGATTTCATCTACATTTAGTACTCCATGCATGTTATGACATTTTAATGTGATGGAGAACCTTCTTTTTGTATAGTAAATTTGGGAGTTGCTTTTGGGATCT
>OAMR01000161.1:2117701-2128501 GCA_900205405.1 Echinochloa crus-galli
AGTAAGCCGCCGCCTTTAATTGCTTGTAATTTTTACTTTTGATTTTATGTACTACAACATTGAATTGCACACCAGATAGTATACAGACTTGATAGATTTTCGTGGACCCTGTAGGTCCTTATTTGAACCAATTGTCTTCACCTTTACATGTACATGATCTGCACGCCCTATTTATGGGCCTCGAAAAATTGTCTAAAAATTGATTAATTAGGCTCAAAATGTTCGTCTCGCAGAGCACAACAAAACTGTGTAATTAGTTTTTGATTTCATCTACATTTAGTACTCCATGCATGTTATGACATTTTAATGTGATGGAGAACCTTCTTTTTGTATAGTAAATTTGGGAGTTGCTTTTGGGATCTGAGCAAGGCCGAGAATGACCTAACTCTGCAAAGTTCACCGTTTTCCTGCTCCTTCGAGTAACTACTTGGTACCAGCTTTACCTAACCGCGTTAATTACACCTTTCATCTCATATTTTCTTTCCACAACGGGGCAACCCAACGAAATTTACACCAACGTTACACCTTTCTCAATCTTCCATTTTGAAAGGGCAAAATAAAGATCTCCGAGTTTAACTCGATCCATTACGCACCGACTAATTCAGGTAGACGTTCCTAGCTTTCCTACTTCGTCTCGCAGAGTACAACAAAACTGTATAATTAGTTTTTGATTTCATCTACATTTAGTACTCCATGCATGTTATGACATTTCGATGTGATGGAAAATATTCTTTTTGCATAGTGTATTTGAGAGTAATTTTTTGGAAACTTTTGGGAACTCAACAGGGCGTTTGTGACCTAAACTAAACTTTTGCCAAATATGGTGTAATCTGGGTGGTAGGGAAAATTTTCGAGCGATGCTAGCACATATAGCACCAAGCTTATAGGACGTGGGAATAAATTCCCAAACAGCAGCACATATAGCAAACAAGTAATCTGCAGGGCCAAACTTCAATCAGGTTATATCGTGCCATTCTAAACTCTGTATGATTAGCAAAATTCCACATGAACCAGTTACATTGATCGCTAATCTACAAGTAAACAATCATATCCTTTCATCTAGCACTACCTACAGGTATATATATCAATATTATTTTGCTCCATCCAAAATATTCAGTGCTGCAGCTCTACACTACAAACTCCCTTGCTGCATCCAGCAACTCATGCACGACAGTTATGTTTATCAGAATGTACATGACTATGAAATATTAAGCATACAAATTAGTGGCTATATTCTCATCATCTATTGCTTCTGCAGCCTTATCACATAGCAAACATCCAACCACCACAGGTTGTAAGTAACTCACGTTAATACAATAGTGTTACAAAATCCAGTGCTTCCAGGCCACCTGCACTTCATATGAAGGCAACTTGAAGCAGTGGCGCTCCAGCTTCTTCAAAATGTGCTCAAGCCGAATCCAGCTACTCCGAGGCAACTGCTGCTCATAACAGCCTCGGAACACTATCCAAAGTACAGTGGCACCAGTAGCCACACATTGAGGTCACCGGAATTATAGTGGGAAAATGGATGGGGTTAAGTACAGTATCCAGTTCCCAGCCACAAAACAACTATGTAAGTTTACACGTACAGGTATAAGTTAAACAGTGCAACCATACATCAATTCAACTTTCAATTATAAGTATAAGAACAAAAACATGCAAAGTGCAAGCATCTGCCATGAAATCTGCTGAAACTTCTTCAAGTAGACATGTCGTTCCAGTTCAACTAACTTCCAGAAGTCCATCTCCTCTTTCGAGCTGGCCGCTCTGGCTTCACTTCTATATCAGCAGCAGCCAATTCATTTTGCGGAGGTTGCACTTCGGTATCCACCTTTTTGCTTTGTGGTGCATCCTTCTCACCAGGCATGGGAAGTTTGAAGCGCTCACTTCGTCTCTTGAGCCTCTCAACTGTGTCTAGATGTCGGTCACGCTCTTCAGTCATCTTATCAGATGTCTGACCAGTATCAACACTGCCCTTGATGTCTGAATTGCCAACTGCAGCAGAAACTTCAGATTTACCTAACTCATCGGCAGTGGGGGCTTGAACATCAGCTTTGATGGTGGGAAATGTCTGCGTACTGTCATCATCAATAGTACTATATTCTATCTCTTTGTGGCTCGTCCATCGCTCCAACTTAGAGCGACCCCTTCTAGAATCCTCATTATTTTCATCATCTGATAGGGCGTCTTCTTCCACTTGATTCACCAATGAATTATCTGGCTGGGGATTCTGGCTCTTCTTGGATGATGTTGCATGACCTCTACTATTCTCTTGCTCATTCGCTTCTTTTGTTTCAACCTATACAGAGTTATATTTTCACAACTGTTGAGGAGCAAATATGACCAAAAGAGCAATTTTTATATAAAAAAATGTAAAGCCAAAAGTAGTAAATTTACTTCATACGCATCTCGTACTCATTAACGATTCAAGCCATGACTTCATATTTATTAGACACAATTGCTAACAACAGATATAAATCCAAGGAATACACATATGGATCATGCCCACTACTGACCAAAACAGGGGTATTGCACTAACTGCACCAAAATCAGAGCTATGAAGGGGAAAGTTAACTATGCGATGTGCGTGTACTTAAGAAATCCTGGAATGTTTCAAAATTATACAACAGATGATGGGCATAGTCTACACTTTACATACATTGTTAAAGACATGCATGTTGTTTCAGTTTGAAAAGAAGTATTAGTGGCTAAGTCAATTAATGAATGTATCCATCTTCTGACTTTGCAAAAACTTCAATTGCATTACAAGGAGTCAAGGAAACAAGGGGAACTAACGTTTAGTTTAGTTGCGTAGAACAAGGAACCACTGCTCAACAGGTTTGTTTAGATTGCCTAATAAAAAAAAGGGGGGCAACTAACATTCCAAAAAAATATATCAACATACAAAATAACCCATAGGTTTAGTGTGCACGTAGTTTAACCCACGGGTAAGATCTTCACTAGCCACTAAAAAGTTAGATAATAATGTCTGCTCTCCAGTATCCACCTGTAAGTCCAACGTGACGTTGATACATAGATAGTCCAACTCCCAAGGTAGAACATGAATATTGGTTCAACTCTCCGTCGTACTTAATTGATCCCTATTTTTCTACATTTTTTGGGTGAAGTGCAAAAGTACTCCTTCCAAATTATGTGTAATTTTGCGCACCTTAACTGATTCATCAATCTCTACCAGAATCCTACAAATTGAGCAGGAAAAAGAAGTCTGCACTGCACCAAAGTTGTGAAGCCTAATGATGGTTCCCTTTTTTTTGTTACTGACACTAACAGTGAATGGTGTAACTCCTAGAAAGCCCTAGAAATTGCAGTTTTGTTTACGGTCGGATAACTAGACTAGAAAATCTATTAATATGATTTACGGTCGCATAATTAGACTAGAAAATCTATTAATATGATGTATAGGAACACAACATAGATGGTCTATCGGTCTAGTTCAAATGTAGAAGAGTTGGGCTGCAAACCTGCCACAAAAACAAATGTTAAACACAAGGCCACTAGTAGGTTTGTGCTCCTAGAAAGAACTAAGATTGCTCATATCTTGCTGGAGATGCATCAGTATATTGACTACAACTGGAATGAAAAGAGACACTCAGAGCCCTGACAGTCTGACAGGTGCTATTAACATTTCTAACTGGTTATGGGCAGTACGGCTGGTGGACGATATCAGCATTCTGGCATGGTGCTAGGGATAGATCCAACTTATATGCACACAGCTTAATTTGCCACGGCAAATATAGACTCCCCTTGACAGGTAACATAATGAGGAAGGTCTTAGTGAAATGGAAGCATGGACACTCAAGTTCACAACTGTAACAAACAAGCACGCCCATGGGCCATGAACTGGTCCGGCTTGGTGAGCTATCACGTGCATTTCTCAATACTGTAGCACCTGTTACTTGAACTCAAAGTGGTGCATATACCATACCAGATTTTGGTTTCAAGTTACCTTACTGGATGGAACCCTAAAAAGACCTCCAGTCTTTACGGTTCTTTACTTTTTGGGGGAGTTCTATTTACTAGCGGCATATCACTTGTTTTAGGTGTTAGTAATTAGTAGTTGTAAATTAATGTATTTATCACTATTTGACTGTCTGTAGACAGTCCCCCGTACCGTTACAACCCCAGGGTAGAGCCAGCAGATGGTAACTGGTAAGGCAGCCTTATTTTTACTTGGGATTCTTCAAGGTTGAATAATGAATGATGCATAAAATACATCAGAGTACCCCATACCTAGTACTTTACTGGCATAATGCTTCTCGAATGTCATTAAGTCAACATATAAAGTTATCATGACAAGCATAGGCTACACAGCAAGTGTCGCTATTGTTTTCTTAAAACTAAAAAATATTGGGAGACAAAGCACGACCACTGTGGTACTAATCCAAATTATACAATAAATCTAAGTACTCAACTCGTTAAGTGCATTAACAAGGAAACAGGATCCTAGCATGTTGGGATATCTGACCCCTTTTTTTAAAAAAAAATAACATATAGCTTTATGCAGACAATTTATCACTGGCCAGATAACTGAATAACCACCGACTTGTCAGCACTCATATATGATGTAAACAATCATCTCGAAGCACTGAAGACAAAACTTTAAGTGCATCTCAAGATACAAGATATATACTCCCTCCGTCCCAAAAAAGAAGACACTTTAGAAATTATAGGACAAATTAAGAAGAGAGTTTGCCCCTGATTATCAGCCATATTTGACACTAATTGGTTGTTGCATGCACATGCACTTACTAAATATAGTAGAATGACTTGTTTTTTGGGACAAATTTTGAATGCTAGAGTGTCTTCTTTTTTGGGACGGAGGGAGTATATCTTACCGGTATATTACTTTTCACTTAATGACCATACACAGCAAATTCCAGTTTGTCTATCTAATTTATTTTTCAATTTCTAGTAAGTTGGTGCATTACAGCATGAATTTCTAATGCTGTAGGAGCACTTTCCAAATAATTTCATACCTTCCCAGTGCGATGGCTTTCATGGTCTTCACGTCTCCTTTTGCTTGATCTGTGGATATCATGCTCACCAGGCTCCGAACTTCTGCCCTTTCTTGTGCTCTCCCTATGCCTATCTCTACCAGTGTGGCGAGCATCAGAACTGCCAGATAGACGATTATTGTTTTGTTTTTCTTGCCTGGAGTTCCTCTCACTGTTTGAATTGTCATCACGTTGATGTACATCGGAACGCCCTTTATTCTGCAAGCTGCTTTCTTCTGCACCCTGACCTCTCCTCAAAGGTCCATTTTGCCTGGTACGCTCTTGGGTGTCTTTGCTTAATACCGAAGATCTCGGTTCGTCCTTCTTCCTACCACCACTGACTAACTTATCATCCATAACCCGACTACCCCGACCAGTTCCTCTTCCTTCTTCCCTCTGAAGGGTTAATGCATTTTCATGCTTGGGTCTCTGTCTGTCCTCTCTTTCTCTCTGTCGCCAGTTGTCGTCTTTGTGTTTGGCATGATAACGATCATCAACCTTCTCCCGCATTCTACCACTATCGTCTCTTCTTTTCTGATCAACTCCATCATCCCTCTCTCTTTTTCTTCTGTTATTATCATCCCTTGCTCTGTAACCATGCACCATGTCTTCGTTTTCAGGCTTCATTCTCCGCAAGCTCTCATCATCCTTATTTCTCTTGATATGAGAATCGTCCAAACTTTCACGGCGATTCAAAACTACATCACTACGCTCTCTTTGTCGAGAGCCCCTCCAGTCACCATCATCCAAACGCTTCCGTGAATGAAGATCTTCATCTCTATCACTCCTATCAATGGGTCTCACCTTATTTCTATGCCTTGCACCACCTTCAGCATTGTATTCCACCCTCAAATCCTCCTCTTTACCTCGTCTATTGTGAACACTATCTTCTCTCCTCGGCCAAATTTCTGTATCTCTTACCCTATCATAACTTCTCCGAATGTCAACCCGATCTCTGTTTGCATAAGACTGGTGGATATCTTCCCTGCCTCTGGAGGGCAAATGTGATCTTTCTAGATCTGGTTTGCCATCTCGAGAATACTCATCTTTTCGTCGGAGGTTGCGTTCTTCCACATCATGATGCCTTCTTACATCATTTGCCCTCCTTGAGTGCCTATCTTGAAGAACTTCTTCACCAGATTCAAGGCGTTTCTGCTGATCTTTGCTGCTACCAGACCTACCTTTACTATTTTCACTAGTTCTCAATTCATCAGGTTCACTGCTATTGTGTGCAGCAGGTTGCTCAACCATAGATATAGATTTCTGCTTTTTACCAGAGTGGCCCAAGTTATCAGCCTCATTTGTGTCACTAGCCGTATTGGGGTCTGAGGTAGCATCATCACCGTCCACTTCGACACTATCACCCAATGCAAGCCTATCATCATCATCATCATCAAAGTGATCTTCTGTACTCAGCTTATCGGCCGCATCATCAGCAGAAACAAGTGACCCTTCTGAGTCACCCTTAGTTTCTGGCCCCTCAACAGGGTTCTCTCTCCGGGAATCATGGCGTCTCTTCAAGGATGATTGACGAGGTATTACTTCATTGGAGCTTTCAATTTCTCGTACAGAGTTCTGACCCAGTGAGCTTCCTTTCAATGACCTTAAAAATTTGGGGACAAGTGTTAGAAATATAACTTCAGCAAAAATGTAAGGCTGAAGGCACCAATGTAAATTACTGTTTAAGAGAAATCAAAATGAAGCAATGAGTGCATATGACAATCACAGAAGAAGTGTGTACGCAAAATGAAAAGAAAACATAGAAATTGTCTGAAGCTTGCTCCTCCTTTTGAAAATGATTACGAAACAGTCGGATATATTTTTGTAGCATAAAATATGACGTCAACTATGACTCTGCAAAATTCAAATTTTATGAGACGTATAAGAAACTTTCATTAGGGATTAGATTGGACCATTTCAAATAGCTTAATGAGCCGTAAAGAACATTTTGTATCAGCAGAAAACGTTTTTCTATTTTATAGTTGACATAAACTTTTGGAGGAGAAAATTCAGGGTGCAGATTCTGGTGGAACAGCATATTTACTATGTTCCACCCCCTGCAACACTGAAAACAAGGAGATTCCCATGAATTGTCTCTAGGTCACAAAAAATATTGAACAATTCAGCAGGTTCGTTCGGGATTAATTTTAGACTTTCAGTTGCCCAGACCAATTCACTCTTTTGGCGTCAGCTCAACTATAGCCCTCGCCACTGTCCCAGCTCAACAGCTTTGTGCCCAGCTAGTCAGCTACCCCCTCCAAACAGCACAACAATGTCACAACAAGTGGCATAGCTGATCAGTTTTTTCACAACACCAACTCCCACGTAGCATGAGATCAACGAGTAAGATGAGCAGTATGTGCAATGACCTCATCAACGAAATTTACACAGATGGAATCACAAAAACATGAACAAGATAATGTGTTATCCTGTGTGCTTAAGTTCAACAGTACGGCATACCTTGCTCCACGAGGAGAACCTTTTGTTTTGTAGCTGGGAGGAGAGTGAGCATTGACATCCGTGGACAACATATCACTTTCAGATGAAACTGGTAACTGTCTCTTATGCTCTGTCTTCATCCCCAAATTTGAGTTACGACTAGAATTATTATTCTTATCTGATGGATAGTGCTTGCCCTCCTCAACATCATGGGCTCCTTTATTGCCTCCTTGAGAATGCTTCTCATTTTGGTCCACTGTCTCATCATCCATTGAATCACGGCCCTGGCACACAATCTAGAAAGAAAGGAAATGTTAAGAGTGGCTAAACATAAACTAGTCCAAACCCAGGTTTCGACGCAGAACAGATGTAACATGGATCGGACCATGAAAACAATTTACCTCAATAACAGAATCTGACTCACGCATTCGATGTGGACGTGAATCAACAGATGGAAACCGATCCGTGTAATTCGTTTCAACTTGTATAGGTCTCCCTGTCATCTGAAAAGCAAACTCATATCACTGCATATGTAAACAGGTTGGAACAGAAAAATAAACAGTATGTGTGTGATAAACGACCAAAAAAAAATATCTATGAGGATCAAACATAAACCCACACACGTTCAAGTAAGGGTTAGGGCTATGGAATTTACATAAGCAACACCCACATGTACTAGTAGATAAATAGGAAATTACTCATAGATGGATGGCTGTTAATGATGCAAATTCAAGTTTGCTCTGTTGCAGAGGACTATAAAAATGAAGCACTGGATTGATCGTGTGGAATACCAATATGTGACATATGGACAGCAAGATATATCAATACTTGCAAGTAACGATCTGTTCTACATTCACATAAAACTATAACATGAGAAAACATACCACAACAAGCAATACTTAAAAGCAAGCATGAAACAGACAAATTCCAGAGGGGGAGGGTAACTCATTTACCACTGGTGTCCGCACGTTTGCAGCGCCTCTTCCTTGGGCACCGAAATCTGTATGCCCGTTATCCGTTTTATTGCGATTGTCAACAGATATGTCTGGATGACCAGTAGCAGCAGCTAGCTCTGGTGGCAAATCTGGATCATAATCCTGGATGCAAATCAATAAAACATTGTTAGTCATCACTACAGATAGAGCAGGATAATATTTCCATAATGGGATCATATTTACCTGTTCTGAGCGACCACTTTCATACACCCGTATTCTAGATTGCATTGTGGACTCTATTCGCAGTTGGTCCTGATGATAGAAAATTTTATTGTTTAAATGAATGGATATAGGGTAAACAAATATATGCACTGCCAAATGTAAGAAATGGACTCACCAGCTGCTTGCAAAAGTCTTTCCACTTCTCTTCATCAAGGCCAAAGTTAAAAAAGTCTGAAATGTCAGCACCAGGGTATTTCCATGGCTTCTCCTCAAATGCAACAAAAAAAGGACGTGCAATTTTAATTAGAGGTGATTTGTTCCTTTTTTCAAATATTGGGAATAAATTTATCAAATATTGTCCTGATTCAAATAATAATCAAATCTTTACTATAATAAATAAATAATAAACGAGCATAAACTTATTTTAATGTAAAACAGTGGTGATCATTTCGAAGTGTGCAGATAGAAGCTTAGGTAACTGGGTAAACACGAGGCGTTTATTCTCTATTTTTCTAGAGTTCCGAGTGTCTGACCCAAAGGTTGGTAATTTATTAAAAAAAAAGAACTCTCTTCCGACTAGTACATTGTCAATAATTTCACGAACTCTAAGAAATCATACCTATATGGCATGTTGCAAGACACAAGTTAAGATGAGAATCAATGTCACTGTGTGCAACAGATATAGCACTGTGTGCCTGAACTGACATAATATGAGTGGGAAATCTGCACTTTCCAATAAGAAATACAAATTCTCCCCTTCATGCATTCTTGACATGTGCACTATGTTCTAATAATAAACGCAAATTCATGTATCCCTCGTTTATCAAAAACACAATTTGATTAGACCTGGTTGATCACAGACACAGAGCTACATGTACATCATCTGCCCCATGCCCCATGCATAAATAAAATTTTCAGGCATTCGTCCTTGGAACAAGGTATTCCTACTAGTTTTCCCACCACAAAATACTGCCCATGTGACCATAAAAGGTTTGATGAATAAATTAGTTCAAGTTCACAAATGCTAATACCAGAACTTCCCACCCCAAAATAGTTCCAGGCTGTCACCTTCCATGTTAGTGAAAAATCATTCTTATATAAACTAATGTCACCCTCCATGGGGTTCATTAAGAACAGCCACTACTATGCATCATCATATAATATGATATTCACAATGTGTATAATTTAGTCATTACTAACTGTAGACGCCCTATGCTAGTCTGCACAGGATATATGTATACAATGCAGCCCATGGAAGACTTGGTTAATTATAACCTCAACCATGCACAAGCTAAGTGTTTATAGCTGCCTATTATATGGACTTAAGCCATACAATAAAAAAATTACAACTACTACAGAATTATGATAAAAGATGGAACAATCAGTAAGATATTTGCAAATGTAAAAGAATTGAAAGTAAACGGGTAGTACTGTATTCTGAAGTATATTCATTTCTGTATCAGTTAACTTACTTGTGAGGAGGAAGTGTGAAATCTAGTCCACCACCAAAGCCACGCCCTGAACCACCCCATGGAGAATGAAAGCTTTTATTCATGCCCCGACCACCAGCAGGCCTCCAGTCACCTCTCCCACGACCAGAGAAAGGGCCTGAAGGCCCAGGAGGGCGGAATTGACCAGGACCACCAGGAGCCCCACCTATTGAAGCACCAGGTGCGCCAGGGCGTACATACTGCAACAGGAAGAAAGAATCAACAAGGCGAACATGGAATAACTTTCAAAAAGTACAGCAATAAATCCTAATATAGTCCCAAGCAAGTTGGGTAGCTTAACTTTCAAAAAGTACAGGTAAGAAAACGGGAGAACAGTTATTGGAAGTAATCAACAGAAAGAACAGGACAAAATCGTTATTCATGAGAAACAAAAAAAGGTTAACAGTTCTTGCCCAAGCAAACATAGCCAAATATCATCAGTTTGACAATGTGCAAGTCATGTGAATAGCTCATACATAAAAATATATACCATGCTGTGAATGAAACAAACTTTAGCTGCTACATCAATATTAAACTGACACTTTTGTACACATACAATTGTTACTTTTCCCTGCATAAGAGATATTGTAGTTTCAAGAACATTATGTGAAAATAATAGATAAGGACTGTTATATTATCCAATATTTGTAGTTTCACCAAACATTACGTGAAAACAATATATTAGGACTGTTGTATTAT
>OAMR01000161.1:2132968-2169239 GCA_900205405.1 Echinochloa crus-galli
CATGTTGCAAGACACAAGTTAAGATGAGAATCAATGTCACTGTGTGCAACAGATATAGCACTGTGTGCCTGAACTGACATAATATGAGTGGGAAATCTGCACTTTCCAATAAGAAATACAAATTCTCCCCTTCATGCATTCTTGACATGTGCACTATGTTCTAATAATAAACGCAAATTCATGTATCCCTCGTTTATCAAAAACACAATTTGATTAGACCTGGTTGATCACAGACAAAGAGGTACATGTACATCATCTGCCCCATACCCCATGCCCCATGCATAAATAAAATTTTCAAGCATTCCTCCTTGGAACAAGGTATTCCTACTAGTTTTCCCACCACAAAATACTGCCCATGTGACCATAAAAGGTTTGATGAATAAATTAGTTCAAGTTCACAAATGCTAATACCAGAACTTCCCACCCCAAAATAGTTCCAGGCTGTCACCTTCCATGTTAGTGAAAAATCATTCTTATATAAACTAATGTCACCCTCCATGGGGTTCATTAAGAACAGCCACTACTATGCATCATCATATAATATGATATTCACAATGTGTATAATTTAGTCATTACTAACTGTAGACGCCCTATGCTAGTCTGCACAGGATATATGTATACAATGCAGCCCATGGAAGACTTGGTTAATTATAACCTCAACCATGCACAAGCTAAGTGTTTATAGCTGACTTAAGCCATACAATAAAAAAAATTGCAACTGCTACAGAATTATGATAAAAGATGGAACAATCAGTAAGATATTTGCAAATGTAAAAGAATTGAAAGTAAACGGGTAGTACTGTATTCTGAAGTATATTCATTTCTGTATCAGTTAACTTACTTGTGAGGAGGAAGTGTGAAATCTAGTCCACCACCAAAGCCACGCCCTGAACCACCCCATGGAGAATGAAAGCTTTTATTCATGCCCCGACCACCAGCAGGCCTCCAGTCACCTCTCCCACGACCAGAGAAAGGGCCTGATGGCCCAGGAGGGCGGAACACCAAAGCCACGCCCTGAACCACCCCATGGAGTATTTCCATAGCCTGAATGAAAGCTTTTATTCATGCCCCGACCACCAGCAGGCCTCCAGTCACCTCTCCCACGACCAGAGAAAGGGCCTGAAGGCCCAGGAGGGCGGAACTGACCAAGACCACCAGGAGCCCCACCTATTGAAGCACCAGGTGCGCCAGGGCGTACATACTGCAACAGGAAGAAAGAATCAACAAGGCGAACATGGAATAACTTTCAAAAAGTACAGCAATAAATCCTAATATAGTCCCAAGCAAGTTGGGTAGCTTAACTTTCAAAAAGTACAGGTAAGAAAACGGGAGAACAGTTATTGGAAGTAATCAACAGAAAGAACAGGACAAAATCGTTATTCATGAGAAACAAAAAAAGGTTAACAGTTCTTGCCCAAGCAAACATAGCCAAATATCAACGTGCAAGTCATGTGAATAGCTCATACATAAAAATATATACCATGCTGTGAATGAAACAAACTTTAGCTGCTACATCAATATTAAACTGACACTTTTGTACACATACAATTGTTACTTTTCCCTGCATAAGAGATATTGTAGTTTCAAGAACATTATGTGAAAATAATAGATAAGGACTGTTATATTATCCAATATTTGTAGTTTGACCAAACATTGCGTGAAAACAATATATTAGGACTGTTGTATTATACTGTAGAAAACCAACTTTCCTTCCAAAAAGAAAAAAGTTAAGTCCATGCAAAAATTATCTTGGACAAATCAAAACCACAAATTAAGATGTCATTCAAACATGCCTAAGTCACAAACAGTATTCACCATATTGGAGCTCAATATGAGCAGTGAATGCTCATGGAGAAATCAATGGGAAATAAAATCCCCGGTGATAAAATGCTGATTATATATTAGCAATAAGCATAACATTTCAGTTCCTTGGGACAAAAGGTTACACCAACTTGTTCTGTTTGGCTCTTATTGGATTTCATCTCTAGCCTACTAAGACCTTATTGGTACATGTGGCTCGTTGATGTTATTGTTGGTGTTGATGAATTACAGTTACAGCTACATTTAAATCATTTAGCTCGAGCAGCATGCATATGGCCATACAAGCCTACAAGGTATAACCTCCAGACCTCCCTCAAATGACCAGAATGTCTAACAGGCTCAGTATGGTTCATCATGAAGTCACCAATTCTAGGTCAGCAGGACCGTATCTGTTGGTGGAGAGGAAAAGGAAACATATCCATCAGCAGCAAATCTTCAATTTGCTTTTCGGCTCAACACTAACAAAACTAACTCCCTTAGCAATCAAATCCTAAACCTGCAGCCAGGGAGACTAACTTGAGCACATACAGCACCATAACTTTGAGTAGCCAAAGAGGCTAAGATTTTTAGGACACTGCTGAAGTTTTGAATTAATAGCAGCTTAGCAAGCATGATGATGCACTTTTAGCTGGATAATATCAACTACTCTGCCCCTATCAGTTATTAGACAGCGATGATATTAGTGAACTGGGCAAGCTGCACGCCTCTGTACAAATGAAAGAGTGGGATCATTCTTCAAAACAGACAGCTTTGCACAGATCACAGCTGCATCTGTAGACTGAAATTCGATTACTGACTTCCGATTTAGCCTCGTTAGCATCGTGATAGCTACTCCAGCATCGAGATAACCCGTTCCAAGGGATGAACGTTTGAAGATGTTATGTGAAAGCACCCAATAAAAAATGCAAGATCATTGGTTTTCTTCCTTTCTTCTTCCTTTATATGCTATAATAATGCATTTACAGTTACAATGGTAAGCAAAGGATTGTAAAAGAAAACTAAACTTGACAAGAAATTTCCAAAAAGTAACACAGTACAACATAAAGCATAGTGAGTTGCAACCAGGTTAACGCCGTCTCCCTCTGCAGGGGTGGCCAGAGCGCATCGTACGGCTTCTTGGCCCAAATAACTGACCTTGAACATAGAATGGTGCTGCGGATGGAACCCTGGGCCGCCGCCACTGTACCCGATCCTCCCGCCCGGTGCTGCTACCGCCTTACCAGGCTCACCTCCGTCCTTCCGCTCCCCCTCAGCTCCTGCTGCTGCCGGGTCCTCTCCCCAATCCTGCTCCTCCATCCCCGGTATGTGTGGTCCATCGGCGACGATAACGAGGTCCTCGCCGTCCTCGTCGTCGCCTTCGTCCTCCCCGAGCCCCCGGCGGCCGTCGGTCTCGTTGAGCACGATCTGGATGTCATCCTCGCTATCGCTGTCCCAATCGTCGCTGCCGGCCGCACCAGCTGCCGCCGAAGACGAGAGCCCAGGGATGGCCGGACCGGAGTCGCCCACACCGCCCCCCATGAGCGGATCGAGGTCATCCGCGACGGTGGGCGGCTTCGCGGGCGCAGCAGCCTCACGCTTCGCTGGCAGCGCGGGTGCGCTTCCATCGTCGTCTTCGTCGGCCCAGTCGCCTGTCGGGTCGACCCCGGGGATGGGGTCGCTCCCTCCTAGGAGCCAGTCGTCGTCGTCTTCCGCCGCCGCCGCCGCCGCCGCGGGAGTAGGATTAGGGTTTGGAGGTGGGCGAGGTAGGGTTTCGACGGGAGCAGGGTTGGATGGTGCGGAGGTGGAGGCTGGGGTCTGGTTGGGAATGAGGATGTCGGTGTAGAGGTCTCCGAACTCGTCATCGTCCTCCATAGCGGCGGCGCGGCGGGATCCGGGGAGGCGGGGTGGAAGGCGGCGGCGTGATGCGGGAGGAGGACGAGGCGTCGAGTTCGCCCCGCAGCAGCCTATTAGAAGCGCCTTGGCGCAGTGATTATTCTTCTTCCCGTCCGGGCTCGTTAAACAGAGAATTAGGACATTGCCACGTTATTACTGCGTATTCTAAATTACCGTTCGTTGTTGACTTTTTCATTCAACGTTCATCTTAAGGTGTGTTTAGTTCAAAAAAGAGTTAGGAAAATTTGACGAAAATATCACATCGGACATTGTAGCGCACTGTAATATTTTTTTTTGGTAATCGTTGTCCTACCATGACCTAACTAGAATCAAAAGATTCATCTCGTCGTGTACATCAAAACCATATAACTAGTTTGTTTTATTTACCCACGTTTAGTGCTCCATGCATGAGGAGAGAGATTTGATGTGATTTGATGTGAATAGTGATGTTTGTAGAAAGAATTTTGTGAAGTTTATGGGAACTAAACACAGTCTTATTCAAAAAAATTCACAAATATCATTTATTTTGCATGTGACTTGCTTTATCATCGTATATATACTTCAAATATAACTTATTGGTTTATATATTTGAACAAAATTTTTGAATAAGATAAATGGTCAAAGATCATGGAAAAAAATCAACAACGAATAATAATTTGAAACGGAGGTAGTACAGTATTTGGAATGGAGGGACTACCAGCCATCATCAGTACCCAAACAAATACATGACTTACTCTGAAAATAGTTTTGGAGGAATTTTGAAATCTTACATAAACAATATTTCTTATTGACAAGCTTTCAGTAGGACTAACAATAATACTACCTTGTATATTTTTTTGTAAGTAGTGTAGAAAATACTTCTGTTTGAGTTGCAAAATGAGGACTGGTTGACTACTGTACAAAGTTTTTCTTTAAAAAAAGGTCATTTTGACTGGCTGAACAATTCATTTGACCTATATCAAAGTATCGAATTATTGATTCATATTGTTCAAATAAATACAATTTATCCCCTTAATAGCATTTATTTCTCTCATTGTAGTTGTGTTTCATTTCAAATTTAGTGGGATGATGCTGTCCACGTGACTTATGTTAAAAAGGTACTTTGATAATTTGTCGATTATTTATTAGGCATCTTCATATCTTGATGGATAAAGTGACATCAAATGCTCTAAAACTGTTGCGAGTAATTACAACAAAAAATTAAGATCATCCTTGGATCCACGCTAACTAAATTTTAGCTACCTAAACTTGATTAGCTAACTAAACGTTAGCTTAGAGGGTTTGGATCCTCTAGCTAATTTACAGGTGGTTAAAAATAAATAACTATATTACCCCTCATTAATTGCACTATATTTATTGGGTTCTGATTTTTTAAAAAGGGGTGAAGGGTATTTGTGTATTTAAATAAGTGTTAGGTGTTATTAACTATATCTTTTACCAGCTAAGGGATAATATAGGGTTCCAATTAGCAAGAAGGTCATTACATGCTTCTTTAGTGTCTGTTTTGATCAATTTGATCCCTAATTGCCCTGTTCGTTTGGATTGTTTCTAGCGAACCTACAGTGTTTTTCTCTCAGTGAAAACCAGCGCTAGCCACCAGCCACCAACCAGCCAGCAGTGTTTTTCTCTTAGAAAACCAGCGCCAGCCACCAGCCACCAGCCAAACGAACAGGGCGATAGCTAAAGTTTAGCTAGTGGATAGAATCATAGCTTAAATTAATTTCGTTGCATAGGATAAATTGAATGCAAATTGCATATCATACAACAACAAAAAAAGGACGTGCAATTTTAATTAGAGGTGATTTGTTCCTTTTTTCAAATATTGGGAATAAATTAATCTTGCACTAGACCTGATTGAGTAGAAAGTGGAAGGATCCTGGAGGACAGAATGCACGAAAAACTCTCTTATACAACAAACCAATGGTGCTCCAACTAGAGAAAACAATCTCAACCCGATGGCTCTATTAGGAGATGCGAGTACAATTGCGAGTTTTCGGCAAAACCAAACCAAACAAGCCCCTGGTGCAGGAAGGGCCTGGCTTAGCTTCCGGCCAGAAAGAGACCATTTTTCAATATTTTCAAGGAATATATTTAATTTCACCAGTAAAAAGACGGGTATTAATGATATTGCCACGGGAAAAGAACCATAAGGTAAAACGTAGCTCGATTCCTTCTTCAGATTTTGTAAGCACAGAATTGTCAGTCTGAATATGTTGTCTCAGTAACTTGCCAGAGAGAGAGAGAGAGAGAGAGAGAGAGAGAGAGAATAAAAGTTCTGAGTGAGCTAGAAAACTGCAGAATATCTTTGACACGACGCCCGCTCACATCTAACACCTCGATAACCCCTTTTGTTGCAAACCGAATAACCGATCACTCTGCCTCTGCTTCCAGTGATTCTCGAATAAGCTTCTCTGTGAGCACTCTTGGAAGACCTCGAACGCTATCCGCCGTACCGACCTAGGCAACCAACCCATACAGAGCTCAGAACAAAGAAATGAATTCATTGTTCTTCGTCTGCTAATTAAGCGACTCTTTGCTCTTCTTGTATGTGAGATAGAACAAAATATAGGAATACAGAGCTCAGAACAAAGAAATGAATTCATTGTTCTTCGTCTGCTAATTAAGCGACTCTTTGCTCTTCTTGTATGTGAGATAGAACAAAATATAGGAATTGCTCACCAGTTCTTGGATGTATGGCAATACTGACGGATCTGTCAGCTTAAGCCCGCCGGCCACGCAGGTCATGTCGCCTTGATTAACCTGAACGAAGATGCCATTTCACACTCTTGCTTGTACTTTTTGTTGTGTAGATCGCTAGAAGCAGAACAAACATACCACTCTGTCGATGAACTCGTCCGGAATATGCCGAAATTTGATCTGCAGAAAGCAATGCAGCACAAAACCTGACGCCGTTGTGATTTATAGGACAAAGATATTGACATTTCAGTTTTGAGAAATATCTTGACATCTCATTGGTTACCTCAGGTATGTCCCATCCTCCTTTTGTATCCCCAGTGCTCAGGTTGGTCACAAGAACAAAGTTCACGGCAAATGCTCGATCATCCGAATACCCTGGCGATGGAACGAAGAAGATGCATAACATTTCCCTCTGAAGCTGGCATTTCCTTTCAGTCACGACTCATGACGTGTCCGACGACAGTAGGGATAGCCTCTCACCTTTGATAAATTCCCTGGCTTCTTCTGCACTCCGTGGCCTTTCCCTAATCATCCCTTTGCTCACCATGACCTTTACACGCATACAAACCGATCGAAAATGGTCAGGGGGTGTTAACATCCACACAAGTACGTACAGAACTGAATCCACCAAGAACCTGAACATCCATGCCTGGTCCGAGGTGATCAGAAGGGTATTCTGGTTTCTGTCTACAGCAGAGTCGCCATGGAGCTTCAACTTGATGGCCTCGGCCTACAGTTGAACACACAGTTCAGGTTGTGCTACTGAACTCACAAAACCGGTAAGAACAATAGTAACCCATGGATGGTTTCCCATATCCATTGCAGCAACAAGCTTCTTAAACTAGTATCCCTGTAAGCAGTAGCTAGATGTTGGTATGAAATATACACAGCAATATACCTTGGCTTCAGCCAATGCTTTGACCAGCTCCTCTGGCTTGTCCTTCCTAATGGCCTTCTCGTCAATGTCGGCACTCTGACAACAGAGAAAATCAGACATAACAAGCCCGAAAATGAAAAGAAACCGGGAGATTCAACAATCTGGACTAGTTTTACCAACCACGACGGTGAACTCGTATCCCATGTCGGCCAGGATCGTACGGCGCGCCGGCGACGACGATCCCAGTATGATCTTCAGAAATTGTTGGAGGAAGCAAGAAGCTCAGAGGATCGCATGGCCCAAATGTCCAGGAAACAACCAAACCAATCGGCGCAGAGCTGAGAGACGCACCTTGAAAGGGGAGGAACTGGCGCAGATGGAAGCCATGTCCATGCTTCGTTCTTGCACACAGCTGAGGTCTTGAGAAACGGAGATCGACGACTGTGAAATGGAGGCGGAGAGGTTGTTGAAATGATGATGTTGCTTCCTTGATCGCCAAGGCATGTCGTGATCAGTTGATCGCTAGCACTAGTAAAAGGCATGTCGTGATCAGTTGATCGCTAGCACTAGTAAAATATAATAAGAGAGAATTCAGAACTAGGCAGCTAGCTGATGAGCGCCGTTGACTCTAGTGTGCTTTGCTTTGACCGTTGACCAGTCCGACGTGGCAAACGGTTGCAAGTGCAGCGTGGCGCTTCCAGAGGTTTCCGCATATACAATGCTTTCGGATTGAACGAAGATGAACACCGTGCCTGCGAATTGTCGAGTCTATTTGCCGGAAAAAAATTGGATGGACTCCGGCTCATTGCTGCCAGGATGAGCCCCCTCCCTGGATACACGACGTGTGGCGCGACCCGCATCATACGGAGGCCGGAACGGCTCCGCGTCGCAGCAAGAAGCGCATGATTTTTCTCGGGCTCGGCTCTGTCGGCTCGCTCCCCTTTCCCCCACGTCGTCGCGCCTTTGCGACGCTCCGGTCGTCGCCACCGGATGCTCGAGCGCGTGCGGGTCTGCGCCCGGAGGTGGAGGCGGCGGCGAAGAGGGCGTGGGAGAGTGCGGAGGACGCTGTGGCGGCAGCTGCGCGAGCCGGAGAGCAGGCGGGGATCTCCGCCATCATCCCCCACCGATCTGCTCTGTTTTTTCTTCTAAAATTTTCCTCCGAATGATTGGAGCTTTACAAATGGAGCATCAATCTGGACCACACCTCCATAATTTAGATCGTGCAGTAGTTTTGCTAGCAATAGATGCAGGACTCTTTGCTTGTTTGACCTGAAATCACACTTGGCTGTTCAATGCAGATGTTACTGCTCTGTTAGATTCAGAGCTTTAGCTTCAGTTGGGAAGATTCACTTGCATCAGATTTTGGGACCAACTTCTAAAATCTGCATGGCCTTTTATTAGATGGACTGCAAAGTGAGTGAATGGTCTGTCTAGTTTTGTTTTCTGTGCAACGTTGCCTTTTACTAGATACCGCAAACCTCTTTTCTTTGAACACCTCAAAAGAAAAGAAGTTTGACATTACAGTCACATATTTTGAGCAAAAGAGACTAACTAACAGCAAAAGACCAAAGTTACATCGATTCTTTACTTTTGCACTCCATCAAAATGTAACATCCTAGCAGCAGTTTGCAATGTAACATCTTGATCAACTTCCATTAAGAGACTTGTGTATCCAACCGCATCAAATTCTGGTGCACGTGAATCCTCCATGGGAGAAGCAGATGTCATCCGGTCAACAGCTGTCTTTCCGTCTTCTTGGCCTCCAACTTCTTCCATCGAGGCCACTGGTTCATCCATGGAAGCGACAGCAGATGGGAAGTGGAGCCGAGGAAAGCCGAGGGAAGCGGCAGCAGATGGGGAGCGGCGGAGAGGGGATTTGACGCGAGGGAAGCCGAGGGAAGCGGCAGCACTGTTCATCAGTTGCCGCTAATGGCGGCGATCAGACTTGTAAAAGTGAAAGATAGAACGGTCTGACTTCTAAGCCGATGGGAATTGGAGCGAGCCGACGGAGCCGAGCCTGAGAAAAATCATGCGCTTTTTGCTGCGACGCGGAGCCGTTTCGGCCTCCGTATGATGCGAGCCGCGCCACGCGTCGTGTATCCTGGGAGGGGGCTCATCCTGGCCGCAGTTAGTCCGGAGTCCACCCAATTTTTTTCCCTATTTGCCTGCAAAGAGTGGTTTGCTTTGACCGTTGACTAGTCCAACGTGGCAAACGGTGTCAAGTTTAGCGTGGCGCTTCCAGAAGTTTCTGTCATACTTCTCTGGCTTTTCCGATGGAACCAAGATTAGCACACCGTGCCTGAATTTCTTGAGTCTACTGTATTTGGCTGCACCAAAAAGGATGGTGGCACTAGTAAATGAAAACATGCATATCCACTGCTTGGCATATTCCTTCTCAGCCAGATTGGCAGTAGGTGAGTAGCTCAAATAATCAAAGCCTTTATGTAAATATTTCCCTAACGCGCATTTGGACTGTTGCTCTTTTGGCGGCGTAGAAAACTTGGAATGGATTGGCGGTTTGGTTTATTTACCGGCAACATATCAGGTGAAAAC
The DNA here is from genome assembly GCA_900205405.1 of Echinochloa crus-galli. Lineage (NCBI taxonomy): Eukaryota > Viridiplantae > Streptophyta > Magnoliopsida > Poales > Poaceae > Echinochloa > Echinochloa crus-galli. Next base: position 2,142,789 of record OAMR01000161.1, read on the forward strand.
TAATACCTCCGTGTAAACTTTGAAAACCACAGTATATCACACAACGTCGATCCAATGGTAGTCGTTTTAAAGAAAGAGCAGTACGTGTAGCATCAACGAGTTCAACTGTTGAGGAACAATGATTACGATGGTACTTACACAACCCATACATGCAGCAACGACCAACGAGACAACGACTCTGCTGATCTTGACAAGATGACTAGAGTACCCAGTGCCACAGTCTGTGGAAGAGCCTGTACTGCTCGGACATGTGCTTCACCACCCGCAGCTCCCTACCTCGACGCTGCACCTCGAGGCCGGAGAACACCACGTACTTGATGCTGCACAGGTCGTCGTCCGGGGGCGGAAACTTGATCTCAAAGAACCTGGCAAGGCAGAACCTGGAGCAGCCAAGGTGCACGAGACAGGATGACCTGCTCGTCCATTCCGCCGGCGTCTGGTCCTTCCACAGATCGATCGGCGTCGGCGGCGCCACCGTGAGGTCCGAAGCGCACACCAAAGCATCATCGCCATCACGGCCGCTCGAAGAGAGGCCGAACCAGAGCCCGTGCTCCGGGAGGTAATGTGCACGGCCGGAGAACGGCAGCGCCCAGTTACCAACCTTCGTCCAGGCACTCCTCGCCACGTCGAAGGAGTGCGTGCCGACGGTCTTCTTGGATATCCAGATCTTGCCGGAGCCTCCGCCGCGGGCGCCGCTCACCAGCGCGTGGGAGTGGACGTGGGCGGCGGCGGTCCGGCTGGCGTAGGGGTGGCCGTTGTACTCGTGCACGTACGGCGGCGGCGGCAGGGCGTGGCAGTACCAGTCGTCGTGGCTTTGGGTGCTCAGGTCCACGCCCAAGACGAGGCCGTCGAAGCAGTGGTAGCAGCTGCCGCTGGTCGTGTAGCTGAGGACGGCGTCGAGGATGTAGAGGTCGTTGCCGACGGAGAAGGAGACGGGCCTCTCCTTGGGCGCGACGAGGCTGGGCAGCGTGCGCACCGAGCGCGTTCTGGTCGGTGGCGAGCACCTGGTGGCGGTGGTGGCTCTGGTTCTCGCCGCCGCTGAAGAGCACAAACCCCATGCTGCCGTTGACGTACTGGGAGACGGGTGGCCTGAACCTGAAGTCCGGGGAAGGGAGGGGAGCTTCCTTCGCCGGCGGCGGACCGGAGACATGGGTTCCGATGGGGAAGAAGAGGCGGGACGTGTCGATGCGGTAGAGCGGGAAGTCGCGCCACTGGCTGCCGTTCGTGATCAGGTACACGAACCGCCGGAAACTCATTGCTCCGGCCTTCCCCTAGTTCTCGGATCTGCTTTGTTGCTACAATTGAAAACGTTCATCTTGTTCAGGTGTTATTCAATTTTCCCTATTCACAAATCATAACAGACAATTGATTTCAAGAAAGGAAAAACAAGAAAAAGAATTATGTTTCCCATCTTTCTCGAAACCATCGACTGTTCCTATCAAAAACGAACATCTCCCAACCCCAACAAAAATTTGAACATGAATCGAACAGCAATTGGGAATCAACGGCGTACCTCCTTTTCCTTTACCAAGCTCGCTGAGACGCTGACTGTAGAAGAACAACGGGGAAAAGGACTAACTAGCTAGGGTTTTTAGTTATCGTCTGCCGAAATGGGCCCAATGGACCAGGCCGTCGAGATGGCTCCACTCAGGTTAGCTATCGAGGGCAGCCCAACGGATCGTATCTCAGCTCGGAAACGACACGGCCCGGTGCGATCGGCCCGTTTAGGCTTGTACTTGGCTGCCAAGTTTTGGTTGGCATGTCGAGCTTTTCTTCCACGATCCCTGCCGTTGGATCTCGGCGCTTGGTGAAGACCGCCAGATCCGACGCTCCACGATCCGCGCGCGGTGCCAGCTGTAGAATCCGAGCGGTGTCGCCAGCCTGCCGTGGCACTGGCTCTGCCTCTGGGCTCTGGCGCTCTGCTCCCCTGTCAGTTCTCCATGCCGCATTCTGTTGCCGGTTGAGCACAGAGCACGCGTGATCGCCATCTGACATTGGGCCCCGGTTACCAGTCTCACTGAAGCGCTGGCCACGTGGCAGTCCAATCCTCTGGACGCTTCCGATCACGAGAGCCCCCGCCCAGCTCCCAAGCGTAGCAGGACTGCGGGCCCACGCACAAGCGTCTCCGCCTAGCCGGAAAAAGACAATGCATGCAGAATCCATCCTCCCGGTCCCACCCGCCGGTGTGAGTCTCCTGCCTCTGCGGATTCTCGCCCAAGAAAAGAGGTGCAAGTGAAACCCAAGAGATGGCACTCGGCTTACCCCCGCCCCGGACCCACAACTCAGTGTCTTGGGTAGAGCGCGCCGCTGCACGCCGCAACAACTGGAGCATCCATGGTCCCACGTGTCAGTGAGACCACGTCGCCTCTCCCCTCTTCCCGAACCCACCCGCCCCCTGCGCTCTCTTCTTCCTTTCCAAGGAAACGGCCCTGCCCCTGCCCCTGCCCCTGCCCCTGCCTATAAAGCTGACGCCCCGGCACCATTGCCGAGCACCAGAAAAAGCTTCCCATCCTCTTGGCTCGGTTCCTCCATCCACCACTAGCCTCTCCAAATCTCCATCTCCACTTGGGGTTGCCCGTCGGAGTGCCTTCGCTGGGTGTTGGGGTCGCGATGGAGAAGGCGTGCGGCGTGAAGAAGGAGGCGGTGGCGGTGGCGGCGCCGGAGGAGGCGACGCGGACCCTGACCGCGCCGCAGCCGGTGCCGGAGACGCAGGAGAAGTGCTACAAGAAGACGGTGGGGGAGGAGGCGACGTTCCTGGAGACCGCCAAGGACTACTTCAACCAGTTCAAGGCCATGCCCGCGCAGAAGCACTGGATCTGCGTCAAGAACTACTTCTCCCAGAAGTGCAACTCGGTAATGTCGCTTGCCCCCACCCACTCCCCTCTTCTCGATCTCCCCGTTCGGTGATGCGCGCGCGTGATTTTACCCGATTGGCGAGTTCGTCTGGTTCTAGCTGTTTGGTGGTGTACTAGTTGCCTGTTCTGCTTGCCTGGTTGCGAGAAAATGGATGTGTGCGTGTATGTAGTTGATGTAGCCCTGTAGGCGCTTAGTTACTAGTGTGATCAGGAACCGCGTGGTGGTGATCCCATGCTAGTCTTTGTTTTTTGGCTGTCTATTCTGCGCGAATGGGGTTTATTCATGGGATTGGGATCCAGCGCTAGTACCAGCATGTCTGTTATTTCAGTAAGTGATCAAAAGTTAGTCGTGTCTCGCGCGATGAGAAATTGTTGGATCGTGATGGTGGTGTTTCTTTTTATCACCGTTTTCTCCTGATCGTGAATGGTTAAACGGGGAATAGGCGATTTAGCATGTCTTTTGGGTGTTGAAATCCTTCTGTATTTGACTATTTTCAGCAAACATGGTGATGGTATTCTGTTGAAACCCATCTCGGTAGAAACGTAGCAGCGATTTTTTTTAGATTACTTTTCAGCATGTGGTCAGAAATTGTTGGATGGTGATGGTAGTGTTTCTTTTCCGCGTTTTCTCTTGAGTGTGATTTGTGAACGGGTCTTGATGTCATGGGGAATAGGGGATTTAGCATGTTTGGGTGGTCAAATCAGTCGGTGGGACATGGTGATGATACTGTGCACTGTTTTCTTACAAGCCCGCGTGTAAAGTTCCTGGTATGCTGTTGAAATCCATCTTGCCACTGGTGTAGCTGCAATTTGGTGGGATAATTGTTTTGCACGTTTTTTTTTTCACTTTGAGAGTGGAAACATGTGGATTCTGGATATGCGTCTTGGCTCGTAATGCTAATTTCCCGGTTAGTTTATGATTATTAAATATGGGGGTCCTCCATGCCTGACTGCATGCTCCTCATGCGCTGATTGATCTGAACCTTGGTATGCAGTATTTTGCTGTCCTGCCTATGGTCCAACCATGGAGGCATGGAGCCATAGATGCGTTTGCCCCTCATTGTGTACTGCCATTTCTTTTGTTGCGAATAGAATCGGTCAGGAGTACTGATGCCGCGTTACAGTAATATGAATTCGTGCTATATTCTTTCAGACTTTTGGCTTGGATTTCAGTAGCAAATTTTGCATTTCGAATAAACTTGGTTGTGTTATGCTGATTCCTTATTATGACGTGCTTTCTTTAAGGCCTTTCAGACAAGGTTTGGATTGCAGTAGCTAATCTGTTCTGTTTCTGATGCATTTCTAATGGATATCCTTCTGCATTCTGTCGGTTCCTGACTATGATGTGCTTGCAGTAGCTAATCTGTTCTGTTTATGATGCATTTCTAATAGATATCCTTTGCATTCTGTTGGTTCCTGATTATGTGTGATTGCTACAAGGCCTTAGAGACTTGTGGCTTGGATATTACTAGCAGCTAATATACGTTATGTTTATGATGCATTTCTAATTGATATCGTTTGCATTGTGTTGTTCCTGATTATGATTTGCTTTTGTTGCTAATCGTTTGCTGCTTGTGACATGTTGCAGGTGTTCGGCAAGCAGAAGGTCGAGCCTGTGGTCAAGGATGGGACTCCGGAGGTGGCGAAGCCGGCAGCAGTTGAGTCTCACTGAAGGGGTTCTACCAGTGGCGAATGATCTTTGGGGAAACAAATGTAAATGGTCTTTGGGGGTGTTCTATGGTGGCGAAAACTTGAGACTTCTCTGGTCTGCTGAGAAACTAGTGTCATAGTATGTCTTGCTAGCTGTTTGAAGTAGTGGTGTTGGCATCGTTTGTCCAGTAATTCGTCATGAAGACTATGTGATTCTGCATCAAGTTCTTAGGATGTGAACCTTAATGCCTGAAATAGATTGGTTACTGAGGCCATTTCTGATGCTTTGGTATTGTTGATTATTTCCTCTGTTGGTGCCTATGCCCTTTCTTTGCATTGAGCTGTTATGATATTTAGATTCCAGTGGTGAGCACGCCCAGTTATTGTTGATGAATGATGAATTAGCACTCTCTGTGATCTTTTCGGGAGGTTACCGATAGCTAGTTGGTGGAGATGCAATTCTGATCCTTTGGATTGTAGGAGACTAGGGTGGATTTTTTACATGGTTGGCCATGACTAACATCACATTTCCGGATCGGACTGGCTACTCCTTCCTGGCCGTGGCCTCGTCGACGTGTCAGGTGCCTGATCCGGTTTGTTTCAGATATTTTCAAGGTGCATATGTATACAATGTAAAGTGGCATGCACCTTGGGTTTCTTATTTTTCATCTGGTTTATGATTGTTGGTCTTCATGGAGGCATCCAAACAACATATTCATGTCACCTTTTCTGATTGCTGATGAAGAACGAGGGAACGATGCATATCTCAATTCTCAAGGGATATTGGTGTAAGCCGTTACAATGGTTGATGGCATCAAAGGGCAGACTGCGACAGTTTTTGAGTTCTATTAGAAATAGAATAGAGGATCCAGATAGCTGGTGAATACTCTGTTCTATTCAAATTGCAGTCCAGTAGGGAAGAATGACGTCTGCTTCAAATTGCAGTCCAGTAGGGAAGAATGACGTCTGCTCTTCTCTGGACATTTATGCATAATCGCTTTGTCGATGGCTATGGAATGCAGTAGTAATGGCACCATTGACAATATCGCTGATCATGTGAGATCTTTTATCCATGGATAAGGTGGGAATAACATCAGTTTTACTGGGAATAAAATTTCTCAAATCAGTAGCAGCAATGCCGAGTAATAGTCTTGTTTTGTGTCAAGAACTAACCTATATGGTTAGATATATGGGCTTGGCTCATATAAATAATTTTTAATAAATATTAAAAATCTATTGGCGTTGGAGAGATGCATCATTTATTAATCCCGTTTATTAATTCTGTATTGCTAGTAGACGAAGATATGAAGGGTTTCTTCCCTGTAAATACCCACCGTCCTCTATAGAAAAGCATCACAATGAATTATCATACAGAGAGGCAAAATGCAAAACCCAATTAAAAGGAGTACATCACCTTCTTCGCTTCCATCGCCGCTTGGCTCCTGCTCGTCACGTACATCACCTTCTTCGCCTCCGTCGACCGTCGCCACTTCACTCCTGCTCGTCAAGGCCATCCCCCGACGGCTTGTGCCGTGCCCACGACCAATGCATGAGCTCATGATGCTGACATGCGCGTTCGTCTGCGGCGTCGCGGCGATGGCTCTCGTCATCGCTTCGTCCAAGGTAAAGTGGGGATTTTATGGTGAGTTTTATGAAATTAGATGTGCTGATGTGATATATGAGAGAAAAGGAAGAATTTCATGTTACGTGAGACTCTTTTGGTTCTAGTTATCTAGATTTCATTTTAGGTAACCATGCAGTGAAACTGGGCACTCCCAACCAAAAACATTAAACATAGTTTCCATAGCCTCCACATACACTCCTAATACAAACCACTCTTCCATATTTCAATTTAATGCTAGTCACCTCACATCTTATCTTGGATGTTGTGTAGACATCATATCTCATATAAAATTCGGTTTTCTTCTCTTTCTTCATTTAATCATTTGCCACATCTTCTATCCTAGGTGACAGCTCATTTAATTTTATGAACACCATCCTAGTCATTGGGTTAGGACTACCTTAAGACTGACCTAAAGGAAGACTGACCTAAAGGGAATAAGAAATAAGAAATAAAAATCATCGTCACGTGGAAGAAACAAGCAACGTCGCACACTCCCAAGGGCGCGGCTAGTTGTTAATAGCCGTCATATATAAAAGGAAGGAGGGAGTACTTAGTAATTGACAGGACAAGCACCTGAAACGTTTGTAATTCCATTAAAGAGCGTTGTCACTTGGTAGAAACAAGCAACGTTGCACACTCGCACCTAGTTGTCGCTTAGTAATTGACAGGGCAACACCTAAAGCGTTTGTAATTGAGTTGATTCTTTGGAACTGGGACTACGTTGCTTTACCTCAGAGTGTTTCCATCAACCTTAACTTTGGGACTGTTTCGTGTTGGAGGAGGTGAGAGCCCCTCTGTAGCGGATCTCTATTTCTCAATCCAATAAAAATAATGCGAATCTAAATATTTTTTTAGTTTTCACAATAATTATCAGGACAAACCAATGATCCGTCAAAACTCACACAAAATAAAGAAGAGTTGACCAATAAATTAGTTGTATTAGGATGAGATTATAAATAAATACGGGTCATTATGTTAGTATGTTATTGAAAATTTTTGTTGAGGAACTGCTCGACATGCTCTAACTCCCCTTTATTCAGGGAGAGTTGAGATTAATTATTGGTTTGTCTCAAATTATTGGGAAAAAAGATATTAGTAAAGTACTAGAGATGCTACGTGAGAGAAATCCCATGTATTCATGCAAAAGGACACAATTGCTGACATTACCCACACTAGCATGGATGCACGTGCGGCACGCACGTTTATTGATGACACATATGTACTAAAACAATATCACTTGAGTGGACCATGGTAAACAGACCAGTCGTGCGAAGCGTTTTTAAAAATACTTTATATTCGCTCTCTTATGTATAGAGAGCTTTAGATATATTCTTAAATGTAGATGCACATCTTCTTTGAGATAGTTGGTCTTTATTTATATGGAAAAGACTCTCCAATCTATTGTTTATTAGCAATACAGGATAATTGTCTATAGACGTGGTTACAAATGTGGGTATATCATGAGCAGGTGGGTCCGCGTGGGTATGGGTAGAATCTCAGGTGAAAAAAGTTTTACATTTTGCACTGTTTTTCCATATTTTTCCACGTCTTCCGACGTCCTACAACCCGACAGGTGGGTCCTCTGTGAGGGGCGGGTGTGGGTATATTGGGTGAGAAGTGTTTTCAATTCTCTAGGATCCTTTTCGTATAGATTCATACATGTTGAACTTGAAAAATAACATAAATCTTGAATCAAGACTTCATTAAATTTCAATTTTATCATAATATTTTGTTAGAAAAATATCTTCAAAATAAGATCCCATTGTTAAATTTAGATTAAATATTTTATGAATATTTATTTATTAAGTTCAAAGATTTTTTTAGAAAATATGCACCTCGAACAAGTTCCAACTCATAGAACAAAAGTATAAACTTACCGAACAAAATGAATACCCTGGTATAAATTATACAAACTCGCATCACATCGATTATTAATAATATGGTGTGAATAAAAGAGACGAATATCACAAATTTTAATTATATATGATAAATAATAGAAATTAAACATCATAAGGATATAATATGCACAAACAAATAATTGTATACATCAAACAAAGAATCTAAACACCTCCGAAAAATCCAGTGTATAAAAAGAAAGTAAACAGATCCACAAGCAAAGCATTATTCTACATGGTGGAGAAACATATCCATATTGTGAACAGATTATTTTTACGTATGAACAATTTAATCTACAAAATGAACATATACTTTAATATCACGAACAAACTATACAAAGGATACAATTGTACGTAAACATATTGCTCTAAATGGAATACAATGTGGTCTCATAGTGAGTAAATTTGAATAAAAATAAAATAAAAAATTAAAGTCTAATAGAACATAGAATAGAAAGTGACAAGAAAAAGGAAAAAAAGAAAGGAAGGAAAAAGGGAAAACGAAATAAAAACAGTGAATAAAGGGGAAAACAATATAGAAGGAACTAGAACAATAACCTATACATATTTATACATATACTAGGTTGTAGTAAATTGAAAATAGTCTCTATGTGATTTTTCTACCTAGTATATTGATAAATTTGCGATGTCAAATGAAAAAACACCTTTTACATGATTTTAATCGCTTGGAGATTACTTTTTTAATGGTAAAAAAAATACCCACCTTGCGTACCCACGCCCCTACCTGCCTGTATTATGATCTTTCTAATCTAATTTTACCTTTGAACGCTGTTGTGGATGGGCGGGTGGCCGTGATCGTCCGAGGACTCGCCTGAATACATCGGCCCACTAGCATAATACATCGGTCCAGCCCAACACTCTAATTTTCTGGATCCTTCGGGCCCTTTCCTTCTCTCTCTACTATTTACTGGTCGCGATTTTTCTTTCCCACGCCTCAAGAAAGAAAACCAGAGGCGCCCCCGTTCCGACGTGCCCAAATCCGTTGGTTTCCCACGGCGCAAGAAAGAGAGAAGGAAGACCAGGGGCGCGATAGCTAACAAGACTGCCAACGACACCTCTCTTTCCATTCCAATCACCAATTCGCAATCCACCGCCCGCAGGCGCAGCTGTTCTCTCCACCACTGCCGTCAGCGCGCTCACGAGATCGTCAGGCTCCTGGTAACTGGTGAGTGGAATCGCCCTGCCCTATCTATCAGACGATCATTCCACGCCTTCTTTTCCTGCTCGGATTGGGAGCGATCGCGTCGCGTAGGGTGTGCCGGCGGAGCGAGGCAGTGAATGCTGGGCGGGGCGGGTTGCACGCTCTGGTGCTACCGTGTTTGATACGTGCTGGTCTGCTGGTGCTCGGTTTACCTTTGCTACGTGCGTGCTCGCTAGCTATTCGTCAAAATTATCCTGTGAGTGAGAGAGCAAGCATCTGGGTTGGAGGGTTTCTGTTTTGATTGGATTGCCATGTGGACATGTGGTGTGAAAGTAACAGTCTGAAGCTTGACGGGCTTGTGGTAACATTGTTGCAGAGATCCCACGGATATAACGTTATGCGGAATTTTCCATATCAGTTAATTCCATATGCTGCTTTAAACCAATCATCCTGTGCTCGATGAACATTTTATTGGGCTATGCTCACTGATCAGTACTAGTACCTGACTGATACCATGTTGGAGACTTGGGAATCCGTCCAGTTACTTTTAGCCATTGTAAATTCTACTCTTACTGTTGTGATTACATGAGGGCTGAGGGCAGTTAAACATTAACAACCTTTTTCCCGTACCTGTCCTCGACGTTTCTATTTATGCTTAAAACTTCATAGGTTGGGTAGGTAAACCTTCATAGTAAGAGTGTAGTTATGTTTCGACTTTTTACTGTTCCCAACCAAGCCATAATACATGATAAAGTTAATATGGATTTTTCTTATTTCCTATGTCAACAGAATCATTTGCGTCATTTCTTGCTTGCTGTTTGCCTTCCATCTCTTTCTCTTGTGGCCCCATTGGTGAATTTTGTATATCAGTGTTGCGGTAGTTATCTATCTTCTTCATGCTGATTTTTGAACCTCCTTCGACTAGATTGAAGTTTTCCTTGTGATTTTATCCTTGCACTCTATCAGTCTTATGGCGTTCTGGATTCATTTTCCTTTTGGGTCTGATCAAGAGTATTATGCTCGTGGTAGTTAAATGCGTCATATTATACATTCTTGAAATCATATTCCATGCTGCTATTTATCTGATGACGATAATTGGGTGAACACTGCTTATGCAATGTATGGATATGCTGGTAGTCATGGGCTTTCAAGGCTCTCTTTCGCTAAAACAATTTACTTTATCTAGTTCTTGTTTCAGTGTTAAGATGGATTCGAGCAGTGCTCAGTCTGAAGGTTCGACCCCATCTGTTCCAAAAAACCCTGCCATGGCTTCATGCCGGAAGAAGAAGACTGATGATGCTACCTTCCTTGAAGATCTGAAAGACCACATCGATGAGTTCATTCATGCCTCCATGGATGAGCACAAGACCTGCTTTAAGAAGACCATTCAGAAGGTCGGCTGCACCAGTACACTGAAATAAGTTTTTCTCTGATAAAAAAATGTTTCTTTTCCTTTTGGTCATTTTGCAGTTGCCATACATTTCATGCTGAACCCTTTTGTTTTCCATGCTTTGCGCAGATGTTTGGTATGTCAAAGGCTGTTGCAGAGCGATCTGCCGCGGGGGCAAAGGAAGCTGAAGTTGAAAGTACTCTGCCTCTTCAGACCAGTGTCTCTCAGTAGAATGTAATGGTGCTGGTAATCTGTTGCTCTTTGTTATCTGAAACGCTTAAGTGAGGGCAGTTGTATCTTTTTGTGACTGGATCTCCTGTTTTGTTCTCCGAAGTTTGCTTTATGAGTACAAGTATGTCATCAAACATATTGTAAACGATAGGAGTGCAGGTTAGGGATTGAAGTATCACCGTGCTTATACTGGTTTCTGATGTTTTAACTTTTAAGCAAGTTAATTCAGGTTCAACTATTTAACAGAATTTGTGGCACGTGATTGATGCTTCCCTAATTTTTTCTAACATTTATCTTTGTGGACTCTCTATCACAATCTTTAACCCTACACCGAGATCTTGCCCTATAAGGAAGCAGCTCTGAACCTCTGAAATTGCTTTGTGGTGTCTGCATGGCTCTTCTGCGATGTTTCAGAAATTATATCGCCTGCTCTTATATGAGTAGTATCTTAGGCTTATATGTGAACCCCCTAGTGGCGCCATGTTTCAGAAACTATATCGTCCAGTGGGAACTGATTGCCTTATATGAATGCCTGAATGCCCCTTTATTAGCTTTTCTCATGCTGTCTGTCATCCTGAACAACTTGGGTCTCTTTTCGCCCCATGCTGCACTTTCGTGTATCACAACTAGTCCAGGCCGGGAACTCTCCAGCCCATTAACAACCCATGCACGATGGGCCGACGTCTGCCCATCTCATGCTCCTCTCTATCCCGCCGCTCGTACGCATGAGCCATCGATGTGCGATCTATTTCTGCCCATCCCTTGAACCATCGCGTCATTTCCCCAAAAGGCAAAAGGACAAAACAAGGGAAAAGATGATGATAGTTACAAGTCGCTCACTGTGCCTGATACTGCATGACAGTCGCCATGGAGGCACTTCACCGTCGCCTTCAAAGCCGAAAACACTCGACGTGAGGAGTGGCATCCATCATCGAAGCAAACAGGACGAGGCGACGACGCACTCCTCACTCCTCAGCTAGCTGCCGCCCAATCCCCTCGCTCCGGGGCCCGGGGCCCGCCATCACCTGGCACAGGCTACTAGGCCAGGCCCACCAACAGCCAGACGGCGACCCTTCCTTCCGCAGCCATCACCCACCATTCACTGTCCCAGTGGCCTGGCCCTGCCCACCGCGCCCACCACACACCCCCTCGCTGTCCCGCCCGCGCGACGACTAGGGCCGGCCGGCTGACCCTACAGCACAGCCCGGTGGGCTGGTCAGGAGGCCACACGGACGGACGGACGGAGCCGAACCGGGCTGGCACGGCACGCGTCTGTCCCTTTCGGCTTTCCTCCCGTCGCCGCACCCGCACGCCCGGATTTTCCCACCTCGTAATCGCGCGTCTCTCATCTCGTCAGATCTCCGCGCGGTCTCGGCCGGCGCCCTCGGCGGCTCGGCGTCAACAGGGTCGGTGCCGGCGTGATGTGGAGCGTTGCTTGCTGCCCCGCCCTTCCCCCGAGCCCGCCGGTCGCCGGCCGGGCGTGTTGCCGTGACGCGGTTGCGCGCGAGAAATTTTTGCGTCCCGTTGCGTCGGCCGCGAGCCCGCGACGGCGACGCGTGTAACGGATCGGTTAAACAACGCGGCTGAGTTGATGCGACGAACGACGAGTCGACGATGGCGAAGGCTACGGTTAGTACTCTTCACGGGGTGTGTTTAGTTCCAAAAAGTAGAAGAGGAAGTTTGGTGAAAATGTCACGTCGAACACTGTACCACATTGTTGCACTTTTCTGTGGTAAACATTGTCCTATCATGACCTAACTAAAATCAAAAGATTCGTCTTGTCGTGTACATTAAAACTATGTACTTAGTTTTTTTATTTACCCATGTTTAGTGTTCCATACATGAAGAGAAAGATTTGATGTAATTTGATGTGATAGGTGTACAGTGAAGTTTGGAGAGAGAATTTTTAGGTTTTTGGTGGAACTAAACACAGCCAAGGCCGCAGTGTTGTTTCTGCGCGTGACCGCACGCAAGTAAATTTACGGCCGGTCCAACCATGCTTAAGACCCGTAGAGGTGGATCGCATGCAGTGGCCAACGCAAGTAAGCACGTGGGTGGGACCCGTAGCAGCAGTTGGCTGTCGATCTTATCTCCTCATTCTCTTTTCTCCCCCGACGAGCTCCCCAGTCCCCAGTGCAGGAGCAAAACGGCGAGCGTAGGCGAGCGCGACGACCTCCCCACGCATCAACGGAGCTCCCCCGACGGCGAGCTGTAGTCATGGGCTTTCAAGGCTCTCTTTCGCTAAAACAATTTACTTTATCTAGTTCTTGTTTCAGTGTTAAGATGGATTCGAGCAGTGCTCAGTCTGAAGGTTCGACCCCATCTGTTCCAAAAAACCCTGCCATAACTTCATGCCGGAAGAAGAAGACTGATGATGCTACCTTCCTTGAAGATATGAAAGACCACATCGATGAGTTCATTCATGCCTCCATGGATGAGCACAAGACCTGCTTTAAGAAGACCATTCAGAAGGTCGGCTGCACCAGTACACTGAAATTAGTTTTTCTCTTATAAAAAAATGTTTCTTTTCCATTTGGTCATTTTGCAGTTGCCATACATTTCATGCTGAACCCTTTTGTTTTCCATGCTTTGCGCAGATGTTTGGTATGTCAAAGGCTGTTGCAGAGCGATCTGCCGCGGGGGCAAAGGAAGCTGAAGTTGAAAGTACTCTGCCTCTTCAGACCAGTGTCTCTCAGTAGAATGTAATGGTGCTGGTAATCTGTTGCTCTTTGTTATCTGAAACGCTTAAGTGAGGGCAGTTGTATCTTTTTGTGACTGGATCTCCTGTTTTGTTCTCCGAAGTTTGCTTTATGAGTACAAGTATGTCATCAAACATATTGTAAACGATAGGAGTGCAGGTTAGGGATTGAAGTATCACCGTGCTTATACTGGTTTCTGATGTTTTAACTTTTAAGCAAGTTAATTCAGGTTCAACTATTTAACAGAATTTGTGGCACGTGATTGATGCTTCCCTAATTTTTTCTAACATTTATCTTTGTGGACTCTCTATCACAATCTTTAACCCTACACCGAGATCTTGCCCTATAAGGAAGCAGCTCTGAACCTCTGAAATTGCTTTGTGGTGTCTGCATGGCTCTTCTGCGATGTTTCAGAAATTATATCGCCTGCTCTTATATGAGTAGTATCTTAGGCTTATATGTGAACCCCCTAGTGGCGCCATGTTTCAGAAACTATATCGTCCAGTGGGAACTGATTGCCTTATATGAATGCCTGAATGCCCCTTTATTAGCTTTTCTCATGCTGTCTGTCATCCTGAACAACTTGGGTCTCTTTTCGCCCCATGCTGCACTTTCGTGTATCACAACTAGTCCAGGCCGGGAACTCTCCAGCCCATTAACAACCCATGCACGATGGGCCGACGTCTGCCCATCTCATGCTCCTCTCTATCCCGCCGCTCGTACGCATGAGCCATCGATGTGCGATCTATTTCTGCCCATCCCTTGAACCATCGCGTCATTTCCCCAAAAGGCAAAAGGACAAAACAAGGGAAAAGATGATGATAGTTACAAGTCGCTCACTGTGCCTGATACTGCATGACAGTCGCCATGGAGGCACTTCACCGTCGCCTTCAAAGCCGAAAACACTCGACGTGAGGAGCGGCATCCATCCAATCCCATCCATCATCGAAGCAAACAGGACGAGGCGACGACGCACTCCTCACTCCTCAGCTAGCTGCCGCCCAATCCCCTCGCTCCGGGGCCCGGGGCCCGCCATCACCTGGCACAGGCTACTAGGCCAGGCCCACCAACAGCCAGACGGCGACCCTTCCTTCCGCAGCCATCACCCACCATTCACTGTCCCAGTGGCCTGGCCCTGCCCACCGCGCCCACCACACACCCCCTCGCTGTCCCGCCCGCGCGACGACTAGGGCCGGCCGGCTGACCCTACAGCACAGCCCGGTGGGCTGGTCAGGAGGCCACACGGACGGACGGACGGAGCCGAACCGGGCTGGCACGGCACGCGTCTGTCCCTTTCGGCTTTCCTCCCGTCGCCGCACCCGCACGCCCGGATTTTCCCACCTCGTAATCGCGCGTCTCTCATCTCGTCAGATCTCCGCGCGGTCTCGGCCGGCGCCCTCGGCGGCTCGGCGTCAACAGGGTCGGTGCCGGCGTGATGTGGAGCGTTGCTTGCTGCCCCGCCCTTCCCCCGAGCCCGCCGGTCGCCGGCCGGGCGTGTTGCCGTGACGCGGTTGCGCGCGAGAAATTTTTGCGTCCCGTTGCGTCGGCCGCGAGCCCGCGACGGCGACGCGTGTAACGGATCGGTTAAACAACGCGGCTGAGTTGATGCGACGAACGACGAGTCGACGATGGCGAAGGCTACGGTTAGTACTCTTCACGGGGTGTGTTTAGTTCCAAAAAGTAGAAGAGGAAGTTTGGTGAAAATGTCACGTCGAACACTGTACCACATTGTTGCACTTTTCTGTGGTAAACATTGTCCTATCATGACCTAACTAAAATCAAAAGATTCGTCTTGTCGTGTACATTAAAACTATGTACTTAGTTTTTTTATTTACCCATGTTTAGTGTTCCATACATGAAGAGAAAGATTTGATGTAATTTGATGTGATAGGTGTACAGTGAAGTTTGGAGAGAGAATTTTTAGGTTTTTGGTGGAACTAAACACAGCCAAGGCCGCAGTGTTGTTTCTGCGCGTGACCGCACGCAAGTAAATTTACGGCCGGTCCAACCATGCTTAAGACCCGTAGAGGTGGATCGCATGCAGTGGCCAACGCAAGTAAGCACGTGGGTGGGACCCGTAGCAGCAGTTGGCTGTCGATCTTATCTCCTCATTCTCTTTTCTCCCCCGACGAGCTCCCCAGTCCCCAGTGCAGGAGCAAAACGGCGAGCGTAGGCGAGCGCGACGACCTCCCCACGCATCAACGGAGCTCCCCCGACGGCGAGCTCCTCGGCCTGGGAGCCAAGCGGCAGGCTTGGGCAAGTGCAGCGAGCTTCCCCGGCGGCGAGCTGGCGGGCCCGTGTGAGCCCGGCCAGCTCCTTGCAAGGGCCGCGCGAGTGCAGCGAGCTCCCTCCGGCGGCGAGCGAGCGCCCCTGTGCGGGAGCGCAGCTGCGGACCTCCCCACACGGCGGTGAGCTCGCCGGCGTTGGGAACTGGCGGCGGAGCTCTTTTTTTCTTTTTTCTTTTTTGTATAACTTTTATTTGTGATTGTTTTGTTTCCAAAGTTTTTCCTACTGTATGTTTTTTTTCGGAAATTTTGCTCATACATATTTACTTCCGAAATTTTTCTTCAAACATTTTTTTATTTCTCAAAGTTTTTTTGCTATAATTTTTATTCTGAGTGTTTTATGTTTCGAAGTTTTGTCCTATATTTTTTGTCTCTTTAATTCTGTCGAGAACATTTCTTCTAAACTTTTGTTCTTAAACTTTTTTATCTTTATTTTTTTCTGAAAATTTTGTTTGAAACTTTTTGTCAAAAATATTTTTGTTAATAAACTTTTTTCATTTTTGTATAAGTTTTTATTTGTGATTGTTTTGTTTCCAAAGTTTTTGCTATAACGATTTGTTCGGGAAAATTTGGCTCATACATATTTACTTCCAAAAATTTTTCTTCAAAACATTTTTTTATTTTCCCAAAGTTTTTTTGTTATAATTTTTATTCTGGATGTTTTTGTCCAAAGATTTGTCTTATATTTTTTTGTCTCTTTAATTCTGTCTTCTAAATTTTTGTTCTTAGAGTTCTTTTATCTTTATCTTTTCTGAAAATTTTGTTTGAAACTTTTTTGTCAAAAATATTTTTGTTCATAAACTTTTATATATGCATGTTTTTATGTATGGAACGGTATTTCTTTTTTCTGGGTGAAGAGGACCGTTGCAGCACGCACATGCAGCAAACGAGTCCGTGAGACAGAAGCGAGGTGGTAGGAGAACACGGTTCCAAAAAGGAAATGAACAGCGCGCCGATCTAAATATTTGCGTTTTTGATGTTGTCCGAATCGACCGCACGGGAGGGTTTCGTGCGGTCGATCGCAAATTAAGGTCCCCCAGCCAAGGCTTTGTTTAGCCGGCGTCGATGTCAATGTCAGGGAGGCGCTGCTTTATGCAGGCGCCATCTCAATCAGTCTAAGGCTTGTTTAGATCCTAAATTCCACTTCCAAATTTACTATGGAAAAAGAAGATTCTTCATCACATTCAAATGTCATAACATGTATGGAGTACTAAATGTAGATGAAATTAAAAACTATTTACACAGTTTTGTTGTGCTCCACGAGACGAACATTTTGAGCCTAATTAATCAATTTTTGGACAATTTTTTACAAATACAAACGAAATGTTACAGTGATGCAATAATTACGAAGTGACATCATACTTCTAAATTCATCTTTCCAATTCTAACATCTGGTTAAACAAGGTCTAAGGGTCGGGGTAAACAAATGATGCGGTGGATCTAAACAAGAGACGGGCCGTGTCAGAAATGCGGACCACAGACACTCGGACGGTATACGGAGGGTCAAACAGTGGTGGTGGAGATCGAGCGTAGTGGAGACGAAGAACATGAACTTAAGAGCCTCGAGATGCGCATGGTGTCTAGAGTTGAGGGATCACAGATGCCTAAAGTGACCAGCAATCAAGTCCTCGTACCAAGCACTGTTCAAAAAAGGCTGCTCGTTCCTGATCACATCATTAAACTTCTAAAAATTCTCTCTCCAAACTTTACTATTCACCTATTACATCAAATCTCTCTCCTCATGTATGGAGTACTAAACGTGGGTAAATAAAAAACTAGCTACATGGTTTTAATGTACACGACGAGACGAATCTTTTAAGCCTAGTTAGGTCATGGCAGGACAATGTTTACCATAAACAAACGAAAAGTGCTACAGTGTTCG
The DNA here is from genome assembly GCA_900205405.1 of Echinochloa crus-galli. Lineage (NCBI taxonomy): Eukaryota > Viridiplantae > Streptophyta > Magnoliopsida > Poales > Poaceae > Echinochloa > Echinochloa crus-galli. Next base: position 2,160,462 of record OAMR01000161.1, read on the forward strand.
ATGTGACTTTTTCACTTCAATTTTTAACTTTTTTTCGAAACTAAACACCCCTAAAAGAAACAGTGGCCCGCAGATTGGACTTTGACACCATCTGATCTGATCAGTCTGGTCTTAAAACAGGCACCCGTGTGTTTTCCTTCCCCTCCCTCGATTTGGGCAGGCAATGGCGTCAGAAGTTGGGGTTCCATTCCAACAGGAAAGCCTCCTGTCCTAACTCCTGAATAGGATAACTAATCCAAACTGTAGAATCTGAAAACCCAGTCCCCCAACAAACTCAAACCAAACCAAAAGGAAGTAAAGGATGAATAATGCAGAAGGGTGTGACTCACATGGCAAAATGCCTGTAGCCTCGTAGGAGTACGGGTGTGTTTAGTTACAAAAAGATGAAGAGAAAGTTTGGTGAAAATGTCATCTCGGACACTGTAGTGCACTGTAGCATTTTTCGTTTGTTTGTTGTAAACATTGTCCTACTATGACCTAACTAGGCTCAAAAGATTAGTCTAATCGTGTATATCGAAACCATGCAACTAGTTTTTTTATTTACCCACGTTTAATGCTCCATGCATGAGGAGAGAGATTTGATGTAATAGGTGAATAGTGAAGTTTAGAGAGAGAATTTTGAAAAGTTTGTGGGAACTAAACACAGCCTACGTTGTTCACGCTTCACGTCCCCATCCCCACGTTTGAAAACGGACTATTTTGACAAAATGGGCTCCGCGCCATTTCGGTAAAACCATGATATCTTTTAAAACCATGATATCGACGGACTACAAGGTCGGCAAGTTTGTCTTCAGCAGATAAAGTCAGATGTAGAGACCTTTTTACAAACACCTGCCGCTCTATCTTCTACAAATTAAATCATTTCGGCCTTGTTTAGATGTTAGAATTGGGAGGGTGAATTTGAGAGTATGATGTCACTTCGTAATCATTGCGTCACTGTAGCATTTCGTTTGTATTTGTGAATAATTGTCCAAAAATTGATTAATTGGGCTCAAAATGTTCGTCTTGCAGAGCACAACAAAACTATGTAATTAGTTTTTAATTTCATCTACATTCAGTACTCCATGCATGTTATGACATTTTGATATGATGGGGAATCTTCTTTTTAAATAGTAAATTTGGGAGTGAAATTTGGCATCCGAAAGGCCTTCATATGCTACATTCGTCGAACAAGGCAACAAGCAACATGCAGCCTGCAGGCTCCTACTCCTACACTGCCGTCGCCTCATCATTTGGGTTCCTTTCGCTGTTGCTCCAAACCTTTGACCAGGAACAATCCAAAACACTCACGCCACAGCCCTGACTCCTGAGCCTACCGCTCTACCAGAAACCAAATAATCCCGGTGCAGATCAGTGTCGCGTTCCGATCATACAATTAATCTCCGGTATGTCATTTGTTTAATCCTGCTTCCTGCAGTATGTTTACAAGGGCGTTACTGTATTTTTTCCCGTTCAACCGGGGTACACGTACGGTATTTTTTCCCCCTCCATGTACTCATGATCCGTTCCGTTCGTCCAGCTCGTCAGATCGACGCCCTGTTTGCTCAAGTCCCCATCGCCTCCTTCAATGCGTATAATGGCCCTGTTCAGTTCCTGTCAAATCATCAAATTTTTAAAAATTCTCTCTCCAAACTTCACTATCCACCTATCACATCAAATCTCTCTCCTCATGCATGGAGTACTAAACGTGGGTAAATAAAAAAACTAGTTGGATGGTTTTGATGTACACGACGAGACGAATCTTTTGAGCCTAGTTAGGTCATGGTAGGACAATGTTTACCACAAACAAACAAAAAATGCTACAGTGTCCGATGTGACTTTTTCACTTCACTTTTCACCTTTTCTCATCGACTAAACACCCCCAATAACTGTATGCCGCCGGTACTGTACGACCGTCAGGGTCGTACAATACACTGGTGCTGTATGCCGTAGTACCTCCAAATAATACTACGGGTGTGTTTAGTTCCAGAAAGAGGAAGAGAAAGTTTGTTGAAAATATCACATCGGACACTGTAGCGCACTATAGTATTTTTCGTTTGTTTGTGGTAAACATTGTCCTACCATGACCTAACTAGACTCAAAAGATTCATCTCGTCGTGTACATCAAAACCATGCAACTAGTTTTTTTTATTTATCCATGTTTAGTGCTTCATGCATGAGGAGATAGATTTGATATGATTTGATGTGACAGGTGAATAGTGAAGTTTGGAGAGAGAATTTTGGGAAGTTTTGGGGAACTAAACACACAGCCTACAGCAAGTTTACTGCATGAACACTGTAGCTATTCATGCAGTTGGATGTGTCGTGAGATCCAAATTTTCGCAGAGTCTAGCTGCATCGCAGCATGTACGTCCGGTGCACCCAAAAGGACCCAAAGGAAACGTACCAATCTACTGTAGCAGTATTCACCGATACTGTTCATTTTTTTAAAAAAAATGCTCCATTTGTGCATGCAAATTCCTTTGCTTTCGTCTCGTCTGCACGTCGCCTTTGGATGGTTCGCAGCTGTCTCCGTACGCTGCGAATCTGCAGTGCATGGTGCTCGCTTGCCGGCACGTGCCTGGCATGTGCCATAACCTCGCCACCGCACCAGCCCCGGCTTCTGTACACTGTACAGTGCCCTCCATGCACCCAAGTGGTGGAAAAACTGTCAGTGCCTAGCTGTTACACGGGAGCACGTACATGGCAAGCGATTAGTGTACTGCTGGTCACCTGATTTGCTGGATTGATTATTTGTCAAATTGGGTGGTTTGGTTTGCGGGAAACAGCGGTGGGTGTGCTTGCGGTTAAGGCTCCTGATCATCGTCCAACCGAGAGTTCAACAGTTTCGTGGTGGAAAGGAGAGGCGTCTGGGCTCTGGACCGGAGACTGGATATAGCTTTTGCTTTAATTATTGGTCTGCATTGGCAGGCACGCATAAAGCACGAGGTCCCAGAAATAGATGCGTCACCCACTAACGATCTAGCTCTACTGTAGATTCCAGCTTTATCTGCTCTTTTTTTTGCAGAAATTTATTTTGGAAAAATTGCTATCTATAGAAGTATAGAACGCGGTATAGAAATTTCTTTGGTCACGTCACGAGTGTACTTTTGTTTGCGGATTATAGCCACAAAAAGTATCTAACTTTTGATAAGTGAAACGGCGCATGATAAACGGAAGGGAAAACATGTAATGGAGTTGCAGACTGAAATTGGTCGCTGTGACATGCAAAAGTATTTCGATCAAAACCTAGGTAGTAGCTACCATATACGAAAATTGTCCTCAGAGGTTTTTTAATAAGCCGATAGACAAGCTTTATTGATCGAAGATAGTGACATCATTGAATAATAGCTGGATAATAAAACTAGGGGTAGTAATCATAGCTTGCCTAGCTAGCTCATGTGACACTTGATTTGCTTCCCCGCTTAAGGCCTTGTTTAGATGCAAAATTGGTGGTGCAAACTTGGGAGTTTGGGGTCACGTCGCAATCATTGCGTCACTGTAGCATTTCGTTTGTATGTGCGAAAAATTGTCCAAAAATTGATTAATTAGGCTTAAAATGTTCATCTCGTAGAGTACAACAAAACTGTGTAATTAGTTTTTAATTTCATCACATTTAGTACTCCATACATGTTATGACATTTTGATGTGATGGAGAATCTTCTTTTTGCATAGTGAATTCGGGAGTTGATTTTTGGAACTAAAAGTGCTATGGAAATCTCTTGGAACCCACTCCAAACTGATTTGCTTCCCTGCAATAGAGTCTTCATTTTTCATGATTTCAACGACTTTCATACAATCCGATTAAACAGTCGGTTACCTCCAATATATTGAGCCAACATCCTGAGAGCAAAAACTTCCGCCATTTATACATCCACTAAATAGGGAATAAAAGTATTTGATGCTGCAATCATATCCCTTGATCCATCCCTGTCCTCGGAGTTTATACCGCCTGGTCTCGCGCTAGCAGATGAACTGGTCCAGCAAATTAAAACGGCTGAGGTTGCAGGAGCCTGACCTGAACCATCTGGTCCAATATATGCAGGTGTAGAGGCCACTACTAGCTGATCCGTACCGTATGGTAGGATCATAATTAAAATTTCAAATTCGATTTTGGTTTGATTTGATCCCGATCTCGACACGACACGACACGACACATGGAGCTGCTAATACGCTGTTGACCCGTGCCGTACAGGCGCCGCTGCTCCGTTTGGTGACTCGACTTGGCCCCGTACCCGGCCTGGTCAGTGATTCAATGCCTCATTTAGAGCAGATCAAGATGGTGGGGGAGAATATCATGGCGATCATTAGCAGCCTAATTTGCTCAGGATCATCCAACACCCTTGCCTTGCACGTAACTTGTCCAAACCTAAGCCACAGCTAGTAACCCAATCCTCTGATCGGGTTGGAAAGCCGGAATTTTACATGATTCCAGCCGGCCTTCGTTTGAATTTTCTTTGTCACGAACAAATAGAGTCGATTCCAGATACCAAGAGTAGCTTTCGCCGACGCTGTGATCAGTACGTGGCCACGAAATGCCATGGCCGGCGGCCGCGCTTGCGTTGGCGTGAAGCCGCGGGCACTGCCAATTTGTCATAGTGGCGGCGCCGGCGGCGGGAGCCTGGCCTGGCCTGTGGTCACCGACCCGCCCTCTTGATCTTGGACGAGCTAGGAATCGTCTTCGGAAACGACGAGCGCATGTACATACGGAAACAGAAGTACAGAATCCGGTGCCCTGGCTTTCTTTGTCTCGTAGCGTGGTGTGAGCACTCAAGCCCCACTGTTCCAGGACTTTGGTTGGAGTGGACGAGACTTGCTGTCCACACGTGTACGTGGATTGCCGTGGGTTCATTGGCTATTTGTGGCTTGCTTGTCACAGAGAAGCTTTTGGCTCTTGGCTTGACACAGACGTGTGTTGGATCGTGTGGAATGACGGGGTGCACGTTTTGTCAGTATCGTCGCACATCCGTACTCGGTTAGGATTGGTGGGAAATACTCCGTACTCCGTATCCATTGGTCTATGGACCAAGGTTAACGTGTTTACTCGATCATGGAACGGAGGAAATAGCTTGGGTCTCGACAGAAGAAGCAGACACGACGGCCATCCGCGCCATTAATCCGCCATCACGCCGCTCGCTCGGCACCAACCGCGGAGGCGCGGACGACGACGACGGCCCGGCGCCACAACGGGATGGCCGCGCCGCTCGGCAGCCATTTAAGGAAAGAAGTGACGTGTCGCGGAAAGGCACCAGAAACATGACGGGACGGGAAGCGATCGATCGGGGCCGTGCGCTGCCTACACGTTACACAACACAAGCCGTCAACAGCTCGCCTCCATCCAGGCTCCAGGGCCTCTCTATCGCTTGTCCTCTCGCACTTGGCACGTCGTCAGGGCATTGAAGCGGCGCGCGCGCGTATGTATCGTCCGCCGGCCGGACGGACAGGATCTATCGGATGGGCGACAGCGCCATTAACGCCGCCTTGAAGCGCCAGCCAGCTAGCCCGCGGCCCCGCCCCCGGCTCCGGCCGGCCGGGGTCAAAAGAGCCCTGGTGGAAAGCGTTACTGGGCGCATGTTGGGGGTGCTGTGCACCGGCCGGCCGGACGGACCCGTTGGCTCTTGGCCGTGCTGTTTCTCGGTGACGGTGAGGGTGAAAAAGTTGACACGAGGTGGAGTGTCCTGGTGCGTAACGTGAAGCAACGGCCAAACGCGGAACATGTGCTCGGTCAACTGCCGCAAGAGTGCGCAGTGGGCAAGTGTTTGACTCATCAGGCCTACAGATGGCCAACGACGGGCCGGCACTGATTCAGGCCCCACGCTTGCAGTTGCAAGGTGCGCGTGCGTCCGACGAGTGGGCCCAGTGCGCCCGCTGCATTTCACATTTTCTTCTTTTTGGGTCGACAACTTTTCTACGCCGGACCAATGCCATGAAGTTCTGTTACTACACAACACAGGTGAAACTGGCGCTGCCGCTGCTACATTTTTGCCAATTAAGGACCACGGGTATTCATGCTCCGTCTTCTATTTTATGATTTTATCCCCTTCTCTCTTGACGACTACAGTACGTACTCCGATCCGTATGTCCCGTGGCAAGTGGCACGAACTACAGTATACAGTCGAAGAGTATCGTGTAGCTAGAGTAAAACTGCAAAGAGTGCGCATGCATCCACATCCACATCCACCCCCACCGCCAGGAACAGCTGCAGCAGAAATGCAGAATATTCCGTAGAGAATAGCAACATTTATGGCCGCTGAAATGCATTAACCCTCCGAAATTCCGTTTGCCTCTCCTGTCCGGGATCGGCTAGCTCTGGCCGCGCACAGTCCCATTTCGAGAATTCGAGCGATTCGGCTCGCCGGCCGCCGCGTCGAAATGCGAGCATCCTTCCCTTCGTCGTAACCTGATCGACGACGCGTCCTTCCTTGAGACCGGTGGCACCAGGACAATGCTTTGTCTTCAGCCAATACAAGACATGAGCTTGGCCTCCTCCAATGACCAACGGTGTCAACGCAGGAAACAGAAGAGGAGAAAGCAACCAGGCCATCTTATTTCCTTGCTAGTCTCGCTTAGGAAACGATGCCGTAAGAGCTGACCTAATCATCGGTTTATGACTCTAGCTACATCATGTAGTTATTTTTCTTTCCGCGAGGTCTTCATCATAGTAATTAAACAAAATACAGTAAAGAGAAAACAATAGAGATAATCTAATTTTAGTAATAATTAAGTATCTTTTACATGGCATGTATATCTAAGGTTGAAGGTGACTTTAGCTAGTAATATCATTTTTCTTAGACAATGAAACAAAGTTTCAGCCTCTACACCTTGGAGGGTGTACACAATCGATGTTAGAGGTTCCTTTGTTGTCTGAGACGCCACTCGATCATCATCCAACCTACTAATAAACCCATGGGCCTGGGACTCGTTTAGGCCGGTAATCATCTTTTGTCGCATTTTGTCCTTTCCTGTCATTGAACTCATTATTTTGTACGTGATCAAATTGTCGTCGATCTTTCATGTGGGAGCGTTTTGAGACCAGTGCATGTAAGCTAGTTGCTTGCTTTGCGTGATAGATATCGTTTTGAACTTCTGTCTGGTCCACTCTCGCGGCCAAAGATATTTATCCGCGACAATCTCGAATCGTTTAGATATATATATAAACGCATGAAAAGTATCATGCGTCAACCCTTGCTAGCGGTAGCTGAGGAAGGGAGTAGGTCAAAATCGAAATGATTGTATTCAATCCTATCTTTTGAAGTGAGGCTTAAGCTTAATCAATCTAATATCAACTATATTTTCTTTATTTTTCTTGGGGAGAATAAATTCAGCCACTAAAAAGAAACTGTTTGCGCTAAACATGGCTCACACGACAGGCTTTACTTTGCGATGATTATTTCATAAAGAAAACACGTATATAATTCTAAGCCAAATTTGTTTATGTTTTGTCCTTTTCCAGTTTGTACTAGCGTACTCCCTCTGTCCCGGTATATAAGCACTTCTAGGATTCAAATTTTGTGTCAAAATGTAAGCATTCCTACAGATAAGACAAAACTAAATGGGTTGGTGAGGTAGGTGGAGAGTTGGTGGATAGTGTAAAATGAGGGGTATAGAGGTCTTTTAGCAGTTCTGTTATTTTTTGGGTTTGAATGGTTGGAATGCTTATATTGTGGGACGGAGGAAGCTGAATCGTGTAGTATTTCTTTGAAGAGAGAAGTCTTCCAGCAATTGGTGGAAAAAAATACTCAGGTGCATAAGATATTTGGATCGTTGTCAACTTATTATTGTACTCTTTGCTCTGCAAAATGTCAATGGGTTTTTCTCCACAAACATCCAAGAGAACGTAGAAGTATAATGGCCGCATGTGTGGGTTAAAATATGCGTGTAGTAGACTTTACAGCCCATTTGACTATCTGCAACCCATTGCGGCATTGTTGCCTTCTGAAAAGTACTAAAGTACTTTGTGCCAATTGCTCTATATTTTCCGATCTTCTTTGTTGGAATTGGAACGGATCAATGGCTGGCTCTGCAGGACGAGGAGGATGGTGGCAGAGTGAATAATTGTTGGCCTCCGTTGATATGCCATCCATCACACCAAACCTCACAATCATTTCGTTGCTAATAGTCTAGTTGTTTGGTTGCATATAAATATGTTCTTTTACCGTTTAAACTAAGGTTTTAAATTAAGTTTTATAGTGTGTCAATACGGACTAGGACAATTTTTAGGTGATTGAAGAAATCACATCACAAATTGAAACGACTGAGAATTTACGCGTGTTTGGCAAGATGGAAAACACCTTACTGAAAATGAAAAGAAACTCAACAAGATTCAGAGAAAAAAATAGAGGAACTTAGTTTTGTATTAAATAGATTTATAGCATGTTTACATTTAGTCGGCATTAAAATCTATACCGCATCAGAATTTTTGCTAACCTGATAATGTCATTATGCAGGAGCCTGACCTGAACCATCTGGTCCAATATATGCAGGTGTAGAGGCCACTACTAGCTGATCCGTACCGTATGGTAGGATCATAATTAAAATTTCAAATTCGATTTTGGTTTGATTTGATCCCGATCTCGACACGACACGACACATGGGGCTGCTAATACGCTGTTGACCCGTGCCGTACAGGCGCCGCTGCTCCGTTTGGTGACTCGACTTGGCCCCGTACCCTGGTCAGTGGTTCAATGCCGCATTTAGAGCGGATCAAGCTGGTGGGGGAGAATATCATGGCGATCATTAGCAGCCTAATTTGCTCAGGATCATCCAACACCCTTGCCTTGCACGTAACTTGTCCAAACC
>OAMR01000161.1:2170562-2194735 GCA_900205405.1 Echinochloa crus-galli
TTATTGTACTCTTTGCTCTGCAAAATGTCAATGGGTTTTTCTCCACAAACATCCAAGAGAACGTAGAAGTATAATGGCCGCATGTGTGGGTTAAAATATGCGTGTAGTAGACTTTACAGCCCATTTGACTATCTGCAACCCATTGCGGCATTGTTGCCTTCTGAAAAGTACTAAAGTACTTTGTGCCAATTGCTCTATATTTTCCGATCTTCTTTGTTGGAATTGGAACGGATCAATGGCTGGCTCTGCAGGACGAGGAGGATGGTGGCAGAGTGAATAATTGTTGGCCTCCGTTGATATGCCATCCATCACACCAAACCTCACAATCATTTTGTTGCTAATAGTCTAGTTGTTTGGTTGCATATAAATATGTTCTTTTACCGTTTAAACTAAGGTTTTAAATTAAGTTTTATAGTGTGTCAATACGGACTAGGACAATTTTTAGGTGATTGAAGAAATCACATCACAAATTGAAACGACTGAGAATTTACGCGTGTTTGGCAAGATGGAAAACACCTTACTGAAAATGAAAAGAAACTCAACAGAATTAAGAGAAAAAATAAAGTTCGAAACAAACTCACTCCCTTTGTTCTATGATTATTGGTTTAGGAACAATTTTTTTAATAGAGGAACTTAGTTTTGTATTAATAGATTTATAGCATGTTTACATTTAGTCGGCATTAAAATCTATACCGCATCAGAATTTTTGCTAACCTGATAATGTCATTATGAGGAGAGATCTCCATGACACAAGAAAGTTGGTAATGATGTAATGAAACTCACGCTGATATGTAAGAGAAAATATGACTAGTTGCTTCTTGATGATAACGGAACATAGACATTTATCATACATGCATTTAACTTCCATTATACAAGTACCGCCCACGTACTCCCTCCGTGCTCGTAAAGGAAGTCGTTTAGTACAAGATTTGAGTTAAACTTTGAAAATATAAATCATGAATAACTTTTAAGTTGTTGAGTTTGAAATTGTAAAAGTTATATGAATAGATTTATTTTGAAGCATACTTTTATAAAAGTATACATGCATCACTTTTCGATAAATATTTTTATAGAAATAAGGAGTCAAAGTTGTGTTTTAGTGCCGTTGTCCTAGACATTTCCTTTACGAGTACGGAGGGAGTACGGCAATTAGGACTAGTGCTAGGTAATAGTATTCTACTGTTTGAAGAGGAGTACTAGTACTGCACAACGTCTGGCTACAACCTACTCCCAAGTCTAACTAGGTACCCTACATACATTTGCTGCAGCTATTTGTACCACCCTGATGAAAACAATGTTCTCCTATCCTTACCTTCATTACGTGCCTAGTAATACTCCGTACAACATCTGTTACCGATAAACTACTGTGGTTTAACACGTGTCAATGGGCCAAATAGTAACAAACAAATCATGGTGAGGGTTGAGGGGGCCATTTATTTGTTTGATTTAATCATATAATGAACAAAATTACTATTTACTTGAATTTTTAAATAAGAGTAATGGTCAGACTTTGCGACAAAAACTCGGTATTAAATAGTAATTTTAAATGGAAGGAGTACCATATTTGCTGTTCATCCTTCCAGCTCCTTGATCTTCATTCTGCAAGAAGCTTTGCAAGTTTGTGTTAGTTTAAGCTTAGGCTAACTGCATCACCAATAATGGCGCAGCCCATCATATGACTGACGGGTACACGCATCATGCATCTGTGAGCATCTCAGATACAGAAGCAGCCCCGTACTCCAGTGCAGCCGCGCCGCAGTTGGTAGGTTACGGGTAGGAGGCCCGCTCGACTGATCGATATGATATGATAGGCAGCGGGCAGCTCGATCGGCAGGGGAAGGGAGCAATGCGTGCACCTACCTAAACCCTCCCCGGCATAATATATAAAATGGGATCGAGCTCACTTTACAACGGGAGCCTGCTTGCTGATTTTTATTTCAATCAATTCACATATGGTTGTTTAAGGTTAGGAAAACTCCTAGTGGAATAGTGCTGCATCCACCCTAAGCACATGCATTTACACGGGACACTTTAACTAACACGAGACCATGCAGCTAGTGGCAACGTGTGTGCGTGCATGGGTCCATGCAGATCTCAGCTGCAGTGTGGAATCGAATCCGGTTGGCACATTTGTGTGGTGCCTTCCAAAAGGAAATATGAAAGTAGTGTGCCCCTTTACTGCTCTGGTGGAATAAAGGTACACATACCATCTCAAAGGACTACGGAGCATGTATTTTCCTCTAAAAAAACACAGTTTATCTTTCTAAATAGTCACGGTTCTAATTTGCAGTGCAAACATAAGAGGTACGCCGTATTTTTTTTTAAAAAAAATAATACGCAGTCCTTTTGAAGTTTTGATGAGCACATGCTTGCAAACTAGACAACTAGTACGATGCATCCAATGAAGAAGGGAAGAAATGCCTCCGGCAAGGCACGCACGACCACCCCGTGGCCGGCGCAGGAGAAGCGGTCAAGTCAAAGGCAACGACGACGCGGCAAAAATCCAAGGCCCCAAGGGGCAAGGGGCGCAGGCAGAGCCGAAGCCGCGGAACATTCCCCGCCGGCGCGGCAGATCAGATGGTTCCATTCCTCCGCAAGGACGGCAGCCGGCAGGGGTGGTGGTCGCGCTGCCGCTCCTGTTCGCTGCGACGTGCGTGGCATGTCCCAGCAGGTGGTTTCCTCGGAGCCCTGGCGTGGCGGGTGGCGCCGCGGCGGCAGGCGGCCCCACGCGCTGGGTCGTGGCCGAGCCGCGCGTCCGGTCGGAGCTCCACCCATCGGCGGGAGGGCGGGGGGTGGCTCCACGTAAGCGGCAGGCAGGTGGATTCTCTCCGTGGTGCCGGTTGAACAGAACGCGAGTCACGTCGGGCGACCGCGACACCGGGCGACCGCCTGGTTCAAATTTTGGGCTGGCCTGCTGCGGGCTGCGGCGTGTGGCAGCAAGTCTCTAAGCATGATGGCCGTAATTTTTTCTATATCATATCCAGAGTAAGCAGTAATTTACTACCTTATAATCTAGTAAAATGGTTAAGTCTCAGGTCATAAAAATCTACAGCCCTACAGGCAGACAACTGTAATGCCATAAGCTCAGCTTATGGATTATAGGATGACTTTAATATTGAATGGAAGAAAAACAGGGTGGCTCGTCAAATTATTGGGCAACTACTGTAGGATTTGCTCCAAATACACCTAGAGCGTTGCTCACATGCCAATTCCGCTCACCAAAACGCTTGAATTTTTGGCGCAGCTAATGATCTTCCATAGAAAGAATCGGTAACAAGCTATGCTCACATGCGAAATTTGCTCGAGCATTTGAGAACACAAACACAGAGCTCGTCAAAATCATTGCAACTAATGTAGTATCCAGTAAATGCCTACTGTACTAGATCTAGGCAGTCAATGCTCCAGGAAATGGACAACCATGGGACGGTAGTCACGTGCCGCTAATTTGGAAGGAACTGAAAGCGGAAACACCGTACACAACCCACGTCTTCAGAAATATTCACGCACATTCTACAGCCTGTAACTTTTAACACTGCTCATGTTTAGTTGTTTATCTTTCATGGGATTGGGATGTCAGCGTACCCTGCAGGCTGCAGATCGATTCAATTGGACGCAGGAAAAAAAACGAACCAGAACCGGCCGCCGGCCCACGATCCAATACCAGGCACCAGCCGCCCCGCCGGCCGGCCGGCCGCAGCCGCAGGCCCCCCGCTTGCGCTTGGCCAGAGAGAACCACAGACCAAAGCAGCTGCCTCCCCTGCGTGACGGCCCAGCCCAAGAGAAAGCGGTGTGAGTATAATAATACAGAGCGCCTGTAGCTCAGTGGATAGAGCGTTTGTTTCCTAAACAAAAAGTCGAAGGTTCGAACCCTTCCTGGCGCAAATGACCATTTTTAAACATTTTATATTTATGCGGCCATGCCAGTTTGCCACAGCACCATGTGGCTTTGCCAGTTTGCCATATTGGAGTATTCGTAATTCACGTGGCCTTGGTGTATGTTGTACTCGTAGTTCATGTGGCCTTCTAGTTCTGATCACCACGCTTGAGTGGCGCCATCGGTTATTGCCAACTCCTTTGCCTCGATTTTTTCTCTCTCAATTTCTCGCATCAAACATTTGACAGCTCGCTTACGCAAAACAAAACCCCGCAATACAAGCACCGGCTTCCTTCCTCCTCTCCCGTCTCTCCCCCTTCTCCGCCTCGTCTCCTCTCCCTCTCTTTCTCTTCCTCGGCTCCGGCCGCCTCCGCCGCAGCCCCAGCCGCCGCGTCTGCTGCTCGCTCCAGCGCTCGCCGGCGCCGTCGTGGCCGCGGCGAGCTCGGGAGGTGCGGAATTCGGGTGGTGCTCGTGCGGGTTTCGAATCGGAGGAGAGGGGGGAAGTGGAGGAGTAATAATTGGGAGGCAGTTGGGGGAGTGTAACTTTGGGCATTAATGGCGGGGTGGTGAGAGACCCCAACGGAGGGCTGGCTGGCTGGCTCTGGTGGTGGCGCCCTGTAGTCTCGGCCTCCGGGCGCGGGACTGGCCGTGGCGGGCCGACCCCTGCACGGCGTGGGCGGGCGTCGGCTGCCGCGGCGGCCGCGTCGTGTCGCTCACACTCGTCGGGCTCAGGCGCACGCGGCTGGGCCGCCGCTCGCCGCGCTTCGCCGTCGACGGGCTGCGGAACCTCACCCAGCTCGAGGCCTTCAACGCGGCGGGGTTCGGGCTCCCCGGCTCCATCCCGGCGTGGCTCGGCGACGGGCTCGCGCCCACCTTCCAGTCCCTCGACATCTCCGCCTGCGCCGTCTCGGGGGAGATCCCCGCCTCGGCGCTCTCCGGCCTCGGCAACCTCACTACTCTCAACCTCGCTGGGAACAATCTCTCGGGTCCGCTCCCTTCCGCCGCGCTCGCGAACCTCACGCGGCTCAGGACCCTCAACCTCTCCGGCAATGCGTTCTCGGGCGCGCTTCCTGACGCTGTCTGGTCGCTGCCGGGGCTCAGCGTTCTCGACGTCTCTCAGGCCAACCTCACCGGCGCATTGCCCACGACAGGGCTCGCGCTGCCAGCCAATGCGCAGGTTGTGGATCTGTCAGGGAACCTCTTCTACGGCATCGTACCGGATGCCTTCCGCCGGCTGTTCGCCCGGGTGCTGCTGGCCAATATATCTGGGAACTACTTCGACGGCAAGCTAAGTGTGTCCGATAGTGGTGGTGGGAATGTGTCGTTTCAGTTGAATTGCTTCCTCGACGTTCCTGGACAGCGTACCCAGGCCGATTGCCAGCAGTTCTACACCAGTCGTGGGTTGTCGTATGATGGGCCAGTTACCCCACCCGCGCCACAGCCTGCACCTGCACCGGCAAAGAAGAAGAAGCACAAGAATCTGAAGTACATACTGATCGGGGCCATTGGTGGAGGCCTCCTGCTGGTAGCTGTGGTTGCAGCCGTTCTGTTATGCTTTGTGTGTTCAGGGAGGAGGAAGAATGATCAGAGGGAAGGTGGGGCATCGCCAAGTGCACCATCGGGGGTATCAGCTACCGGTGTTGTTTCAGCTACTGGTGGCACACAGCCTTCTGCATTGTCCGCAAGCACGGCGAAAGTTGGTGATTCATTTGCTTACGACCAACTTGCCAATGCAACCTCAGGATTTGGGGAAGAGAGGCTTATCAAGCACGGTCACTCGGGTGATCTATACCATGGGTTGCTCCAAGATGGGACTGCTGTGGTGGTGAAGAGGGTCACTGCACGCGTGGCTCGGAAGGATGCCTATCTGGCAGAGTTAGATTTGTTTGCGAAAAGATTGCATGAAAGGCTGGTTCCGTTCCTGGGGCATTGTCTTGATAAAGAAGAAGAAAAGGTTCTTGTGTATAGGTTTGTCCGAAACGGTGACTTGTCAAGCGCACTGCACAGAAAGTCAAGGGAGGACGATGAGGGCATGCAATCTTTGGACTGGATAAAGAGGTTGAAGATTGCAACAGGGGTGGCTGAAGCTCTTTGCTATCTTCACCATGAATGTACTCCACCGATGGTTCACAGGTATAGACTACTGTGTAGTTCTGTGGATGTTATATTTGTTTCAGTTGGATATTTTTTAGCAAACTGTGTTTGTTTAAATGATAAATTCATACATTTATTGGGGAAATTTGATCTTTTACCTTAGCTCCTTCATCATGGTGACCGTTACATGGGGTATAGTGGTTAAGCATCAGTCTCCACTATTCGTGTTTCACTGCGGGTGATCTTGATAATTGATTTTTCTTCCTTTGGTACTGGAGGTTTCTGCAGTTGCCGCCATGAAATGCCCCCCCATAGAATCAGTGACAGCTAGGAACAAACCAAGTATACATAATGTATCCCATCAATTGCTGAATCAGCAATTCAGTATTTCGTGCTAGATGTGACAGTCTGAACTTTATCTCCTGGAGATTGAATGTTGGCAATAATGTATTTCCTTTAATTTCTTGTTATGAAATTTTTCTGCTGGTCTATATCATCTAAACAGCTGCCAATTTTGGCATACAAAAATGTGGAAGTTATTTGTTGCCCTGATTTCACTATGCATTTTTTTTGTTTTTGTTAGCAATGCGAGGCATGTAGTATGTGATAACAGATACCGACCGTTTTGTTGTTTTCTCTGTTTTATATGGCAATGCAAAGGGTTCCAACTGCAAAAGCGCTTTGTTCCAAGATCAATAAATTGGATGCAATGCAAATGTTCGTATTGGCTAATTCAGTTCTCTACTACAGGGATGTGCAAGCTAGCAGCGTCCTTCTTGATGATAAGTTTGATGTACGCCTTGGTAGCTTGAGCGAGGTGTGTCCTCAAGAAGGGGAAGGTCACCAAAACGTCATCACAAAGCTGTTGAGATTTTCTTCGTAAGTTTCAGATTCCATCTCTGCATGCTTCGTCTCTCTGTTTCATGCTAAACGTTTGTTGTGTGAGAGTTTTGCAAATACATACCACATTTACTATTGCGTCTCCCTGTTTCATCGGTAGTTTTGTTAAACTAGAAGTTTCTACTGTATATAGGAAGCTAATCATGAATTCTAGCATTTTACCAGTCTTGTTGCATGACTTAAGATAAGTTATTTTTTAGATGAACAAGTGAACATTTGGTGAAAACTTAAGTAGCGTAGTGTCAACAATATTTCTATCAATTACTCGATGACCCTGCTGTAAAATTTCCGCCTGTATTGACATTGTCCTCTGTGGGAGCGATTTAAAAATCCAGTTGATGTCAATAAGTGTGATAAAACTAGAGCTAGTAGGACCCTAGTTATTTGAACCGGACCGGACCGGCGGTCCGACCGGAAAAACCGGAAACCAGTGCCCCCGCCGGTCCGGTTCAGCTAAAAGATCGGCTAAGTAATTGAACCGGGAATATTCCTTTGAACCGGCGGTTTTTTGCATTAAACCGGTATAAAACCGGCCATAGGACCGCTACAGACCGGAGCACCCCACTGCAATTGTGCACCTGACGCGGAAAATTGCAAAATGGTGCTGGGAGAGGGGTTCGAACCCTGCCCGTGGGGCTCCCAGTGAGCCAACCCACCACTGCACCATTGTTTCTATTTGAACCTTTTGGACCGGACGGTTTACTGGATCAAACCAGTGAACCATTGAACCGAACACTTAAGCGGTTCGATTTCCGGTCCGGTCTAAATAACTATGAGTAGGACTGTGCAAGAATAGCTAGCCGTAAACTATTTTGCTGTTTTCACTTCCATTGCACTCTCCATATCTTAGTGTCCATGAACTAGTAGTGCCCTTGTTTTATTTGATAGTCACATCACATGATTGATTGTGTCCTTTCAGTAATTTTATTTTCTTATATTAAATAAATTCCTTTTCATCTTCTGATGCTGTATTTTTGTCGAAATGCAGGACGGCAGATCAAGGCTCTTCTGGTAAGTTTGTGCATGCAACTTTTCATTTATTTCAAGCATTTTCAATCTAGAGAATTGGTCATCAGACCTCAGTTTACTGGTGAAAATAAACTAATAAAGGCTTCGGTGTCCTATTTTTCTGTGATATGATAAATGTTTGAACATCATCTCTTAATTCCAGTTGTTAGAGGATGCAAGTTAATGACCAAATCTCTCTGATGTAAACAGGTTCTCCGTCTGCAACTTGCTCATATGATGTTTATTGCTTTGGAAAAGTTTTACTGGAGCTGGTGACTGGAAGACTGGGCATCAGTGCATCAAATGATGCTGCCACAAGCGAATGGCTTGATACCACCCTGCGTTATGTCAATATTTATGAGAAGGAGCTCATGAGCAAGATCATTGATCCGACGCTTATCATTGATGAGGATCATCTGGAGGAAGTCTGGGCAATGGCGATTGTTGCCAAGTCCTGCTTGAATCCAAGGTCTTCCAAACGCCCGCCAATGAAGTACATCCTAAAAGCACTAGAGAACCCCTTAAAGGTGGTACGGGAAGATAATGGTTCCAGCTCGGCGAGGCTCAGAGCAACATCATCACGGGGTTCATGGAACGCCGCACTCTTTGGGAGTTGGCGGCATAGCTCGTCTGATATAGGTCCTTCAAGGGACGACAACATTCTGAAACGCTCAGAGACAATTAAGTCATCTGGTGGGAGCAATGGAGACCATTCTTCCTCCCGCCGGAGGCAATCCAAGGAGATCTTCCCTGAGCCGTCTGGTTCTCGTGACACTGAGGATTAATGATAAAGGACTTCGGTAAAGGGAGAATCTCCATGGAGGGCTCTGTTGGAGCTCCGCTGGCAGTTTATGGTAGAATTCATTTGTCCAAAAAAAAGTCAGGAATGTGGATTCTCCTTCCTTGTCAATGGCTTCACAGCAGCACTGGCGCCATGGTAGTCATTTTTGGGGGAAGAAGTAGCGGATGGTATGATGTCGTTGGCGTGCAGTTGGTGATAGTACAAAATTCTTTCTCTGTTGGAAGTCTGGTTTCTCTCTTCTGTTTTTTTCTTTTCTTTTCTCTCGATTAAAGAAAGAATGGCGAGCTGATTCTTTTTCTCTCCCTACTGTAATTGATTGCTTCATTGTTGATCATAGTAGAAATCTTCGTTTCATTCATGCCTGCCACCCTCACGTTTTCTCGGCTGCACCTTTTTTATTTCTTTGTGTTCTGAGCGAGTTGATACGGGGTCCCGGAATGTTTGTGTGATACTCGGCTGCACCTTTTTTATTTCTTTGTATTCTGAGCGAGTTAAGACGGGGTCCCGAAATGATTGTGATGTTACAACGTGATTTCTGTGCTGTTTTTTTTTCTCAAATACGTAAGAGAGCTGCATATCATTACATTAAGTAGAGAAAAATTCGAATTACACGCAAGCGTACGGGGAACAAAGAGGATTTCTGTGCTGTAACGGAAATGGATTGCGCGTGTGGATAGGCGTACGAGTAGAGCGCGCCGGTCATCTTGCTTGCTTCTCGAGCTCGTTGGCGCTGTTTTGACTACCGAGCAGGAGCGACGGTACCAAATATTTATAGTCTGGGATCTGCTAATGCTGTTGTTATCTGATTACGGGTTGCTGGAAACAAACGGCTGGAACGTTATTGCTTATCAGGTGTAATTGGATTACTTACATCTGAGCAAACCAAACAGTACCTTTGCCATTCTAGGTGGGGCAGAAGCCTTCAGAAAAGGCCGAAAACGTGATGGGGGCCCTTAAGTAAAAGCCAAATCTTCAAATGTCTGTTTGTGGATAGTATGACGGCCCGGCCCAAGAGAAAGCGGTGTGAGTATAATAATACAGAGCGCCTGTAGCTCAGTGGATAGAGCGTTTGTTTCCTAAACAAAAAGTCGAAGGTTCGAACCCTTCCTGGCGCAAATGACCATTTTTAAACATTTTATATTTATGCGGCCATGCCAGTTTGCCACAGCACCATGTGGCTTTGCCAGTTTGCCATATTGGAGTATTCGTAATTCACGTGGCCTTGGTGTATGTTGTACTCGTAGTTCATGTGGCCTTCTAGTTCTGATCACCACGCTTGAGTGGCGCCATCGGTTATTGCCAACTCCTTTGCCTCGATTTTTTCTCTCTCAATTTCTCGCATCTTCATCTCATTAATGAAACTACTTTTTAAAAATATTAATGAGACTACTGTCACAAAACGAATTCAAAACGATTAAATGTCTGAAGACAATCAGGCAGACAAAACACCAGGAAAAATGAAAACAGAGAAGCAGCGCACAGGGTGCAGAGTTCTTCAGTGCAGTTTCGTTAGAGAGGCTGTTTTATACAGAGTTATTATCATTAGGATGGAGCTGAAAGCTCTCAAATAATCGACAATATCACTCCGAGTAGTGAAAACAGAAATATATTGAACAAGAATAATAGAGAGGTAAATTATTAAGCTTGTGATAGTTATTTATCCATGTGACAACTATTGACAAATAGTATTTATTTAGTGATGATCAGGGTACAATAACTGGGCTATTCATCAAATCACCCATGGTGATATCCTCTTGCAGTCTTGCACCTTGCACTGAATAGAATTCGAGTAGTGCAACAATTTTGACCATGAACGAGTAATACCATGTCTCTTATTCCATTTATTTATGTGAACACTCCAGTGGACCTGAGCTCGTCAATTTCCTCATACAAAGCTGCAAAAACATTTTTCAGCATAGCAAGTAGATACTCCTCAAGGCCTCAACTAGCTTTAGCAGCAAGCAGTGATGGCTGCGGCGCAACCTCAGGAACCAAGTTCCTATTGATGGCAGGGTTAGCACAGTCTGTTTTTCCATCATCTGCCCAAAACTTAGTTGTTTTCATGTCATCCTTTAACATCAACTCTGAGTACTCCTCATGGTTGTACGTCACATTGTTTTCCCCCCCAAGCTCTACAGGAAGGACTTCTGGATCAATGTACTTGTACATGATCTTCATGCTCTCCTCATCCTTCTGGTACACAAAGTTCACCTTCTCGATTGATTTTGGGTCAAGGAAAATTCTGATAACCTGAAAGAATTGCAACATTTAAGTGGAAAAAAACAGGATTACATTTTTTTTTCTGTATCAGCACTACATCATGTTGCTTTTGTGTGAATAAAATCAGATAGACACATTAACTTTGTGATAAGGAAGGTTTAAAGTCCATAGTTCCATACCTTATAAAAAGCCTCAAATACTTTTGGGGGATTAAGTAGAAATGCAATGGCCAGCCTCTCAGGGTAATGATTTTGCAGGATACTTGCAGTTTCTCTGCAAGTCTTTATGGGTGAGGCATGGGCCATTGTCCATCCTGTGAAATCTATCAGCCATACCATTTTCTCTTGAGCTTCAGGCAGGCCGAGGATTGCATTCTCCAAAGTATATACAAGGAACCGTATCTGCCCTTCATGGGATGAAGTATTCTGGAATTTAAAAATAGTATACAGGTAAATCCAGAGCTAAGGAAGTTAGAGAAATTGAGGATTTTCAGAAAGTAGCAAACAATAGCAAGTGACAGGTTCTAAAAAAGTGAACTTCTTGCCTGTTTTGTAGGTCTCATAACAACAACAGTTCTACCCTCTCTGTCTCGGAAATTTGCCCTGTACATTTTTCCTGTTTCCCCTTCAATAGAAACATCAGGCTAGAAGGAGGGTAAGAGACGTTTAGTCACTCGGCTAGGATTCAGAAAAAGCAAAATAACTTGAGCTATGCATGGACAAAAAAGGAAGAGCAAATGTACCCATCTAATGTCCTCAGGCCTGTAAGATGCTCTCCACTTGAGACTTTCTTCCAACATTTTTCTTGACTTGGCAACATTCCAGCTACGGGCTTCTAGGTATCTTTTCAAGCATGCTTCGCTGCAGTACTTCTCACCACGGGCAGACAAAGGCCCAAGTGCAGTTTTCAGTTCATTTATCTACTCATAGGAGATTGTTGCATGAGACTTATCTGCTCATAGTTAATTTACAAAGCTAACAAATGCACCAATATTGCAATGAGAAGCCATGTATTGTGCATCCAGAAATTTATGATGAAACCGCAAATTTTAAACCTACCTTTGCTTCTCTCTGCTCAGCATCATTTGTGTGAGAATCAGGGGCACGCTTTCTCCTAAACATGTTTCTTCTGTTCTGAATGACGCTCAGATCTAAAATGCATTATGCATATAGTTAAAACAACACACCAAATTCCGAAATTCACCCTCAAAATTGAAATTGAAAACATAAAAAATAGTGATGGCAAAGTGAAAAGTGAGACACTTAAAAATAAAACTTACTTGTTCATATGCAAATATAAGGAACAAGATTGCACTAAATATTATTGACTCATAGATGGGTACGAATACTTTGCTTTCAGAATATTTTACAAGTTTTGCAGCCACTGGATCATACACTTCCTTTTCAGGGATTTAAAATAAGCCGGTCATAAATATATCCTGTTATAGCTCAAGTGTATACTAGATCAACTGTTTGATATCTGCAATTTTTACTATGAATAAGTAATTTCTACTTGGTTACTTCGTTTATTTCTCTTCACTGTGAGCATTTCTATTAGCGCTCAACTTATCTATTTCCTCCATTAAAGCTATACGAATAGCTTCCATCATACTTGCTGATAATACTCAGCTGGCTTTAGCAGCAATTAGCGATGACTGAGGCGCAACATCCGCAACCAAGGTCCCATTGGCGACACGGGTAACAGTTTTTGCGTCATCTGCCCAGAAGCTTGAGGTATTGATGTCATCTTCCATCATCAACTTGGAGTATTCCTCATGGTTGTACACCACATTGTTCCTCCCACCGAACTCGACAGGAAGGACCTCCGGATCAATGCACTTGTACAGGACCTTCATGCTCTCCTCATCCTTCAGGTACACGAAGTTCAGCTTCTCGATTGATCTTGGGTCAAGGAAATATTTGACAGCCTGAAAGAATGAAAGAATTTGGAACACTTCAGCAAGTGTAGGGAAAAGGGAAAAAAGGTAAAAAAAAATTGTATCAATTCTACAGACAGATTTTGAATCTCTGTGAATAAAATCAGACACAGATATTAAATTTATGAAACGGAAGAGTTAAGAGGCTCTACCTTGTAAAAAGCTTCAAATACTTTGGGGGGATTAAACAGAAATGCAATGCCCAGCCTCTCAGGGTAATAATTTTGCAGGACGCTTGTACATTCTCTGGCTGTCTTTATAGGAGTGGCATGGGCCATGGTCCATCCTGTAAAGTCTATCAGCCATACCATTTTCTCTTGACCTTCAGGGAGGCTCAGGATTGCGTTCTCCAAAACATATACAAGAAACCGGATTTGCCCATCATGGGACATTGTATTCTGAAATTTGAGAAAAGAATACGGGTGAATTTTGAGATGAGGATAGAGAGACTGGTGTAAAGAATACGGGTGAATTTTGAGATTTTAGTAAGGAAAAAAAAGCAGGAATGGCAGTTCAAAGAGACAAAGTCTTGCCTCCTTTGTAGGTCTCATAATAACAACGGTTCTCCCCTCTCTATCTCGAAAACTTGCCCTGTACATTTTGCCGGTTTCCGCTTCAACAGAAACATCAGGCTAAAAGGCAGTTAGCACATGTTTGGTTATTTGACCAGGATGCAGAGAACAATGTAGCTTGAGAACATTTACCCAGCGAATACTCTCTGGCCTATAAGCTGCCCTCCACTTGAGACTTTCTTCCAGCATTTTTTTCGACTTGGTAACATTCCAGTTCCGGGCCTCAAGGTATCTTGCCAAACAAGCTTCAGTGCAGTACTTCTCACAGTGGCCAGACAGAGGCCCAAGTGCAGATTTTAATTCATTTATCTGTTCATAGGAGAGCATTGTGTGAGGAATCAACAAAACAATAACGAGATGCCTTAATAAAGAAACAAAAGACACCATTTTCCAAGTCGTATTTTACACAGGTGAAGGCTCCGAGTTAAATTGTCTGTGAAAATCACATGTAACTATGCGTTGATTCTCACGCTGTTAAATGGAGGGCTCATGTGAACTGGTACTAATACACAAACATAAAAAAGGTATGCAGGCTTTGATGCGCAAGGATACTATGGTGTTTCTTTGCAGCAAACAAGTGCCAGTGTGCCACCATAGTCAGAGTTGAAGAAGAAAACACTCATCTACTGATCAAACACATACCCTACAGAGAATCACTAAGGGCTTCTGCGTAAAATAAATTTCAAATAGCAGGCTAAGGGAAAACCTCTATGTAAACAAATACTTTTAATGGGAAGAGAATTATAACAATTACCTTGGCTTCTCGTTGCTCAGCATCATTTGAGTTGAAATGAGAGGCATGCTTTCTTCTGAACATGATTTTCTTCCACTCTAAGTGATGCTCAACCCTGATGATCATATTGTTAAAAAATATAAATATCGAGCAATAGAAAATAACAACACATCAACTCAGTGGCAAAGCGAAACACTGCAGAGTAATACTTGTTTTCAGAATATTTATATACTGAGTCCTCCTAAAAAGATATGAACAAAGAAAGAACAAAGAATAGACCATATCCAGGGTTTGGGCCCCATTCTGTATGTGCAGATGACAGGACGTGTTCAATTGTTTTTATTCAAGGGCCCTGTTTAGTTCCCGGTCATATCATCAAACTTCTAAAAATTCTCTCTTCAAACTTCACTATTCACCTATCACATCAAATCTCTCTCCTCATGCATGGAGTACTAAACGTGGGTAAATAAAAAAACTAGTTACATGGTTTTGATGTATACGACGAGACGAATCTTTTAAGCCTAGTTAGGTCATGGTAGGACAATGTTTACCACAAACAAACGAAAAGTGCTACAGTGTCCGATGTGACATTTTCACTCTACTTTTTACCTTTTTCCAGGAACTAAACAATTTACTATCAAGTATTAATTCCTTTATACTGTAGGCCAGAGCCTTGCAATCACAAGAAATGTAGCAAGTGATTTATGCAAATGGGCAGGTGAAAGCAGCACCTACTTGCATACTTTAAGTCCCCTTAACTCCCATCTGTAATTTTTCTATGTGCTGATAGTAATGTATACATGCACAGCGAAAATGACAAGGTTAATTATAATGTTTAACTGTGATGATCCCATTGGTTTTCCCCTGTTTATATAACTTCGAGGTAAAGAGAAAAGCTGTTACTGTTGGTCTATATCCATGAAATCGAATTGGAGAAGAATATTACGTAGATCCGGTAAATCAACATGATATATAGATACAAATAAGAACATCAATTGAACAGGTAGGCATCAAGATCTCTGAATTCCTACGAGCTCGACGGCGAAAGAGCAAATCTTTCACCTGAAATATGATCCTGCCCATGCGACTTACGGTATAAGAAGTATAGACAGCAGAAAAGCAGGATTGTAGCAGAACAGGAAATTCATCACAACACAATCCGGCAAGGAATATGAATCCAGCACACCTTCAATCAATCGACGCAAATGGCAACAAGACAAAAGGAAATAGAGGGAGAAAAGTTAACAGATCAAGAAAGGCTCCTCTGCTTCGTACCTGGAACCCCAACCGGAAGAAGCTGCGAGTCGCGCAATGGCGGCAAGACCGGCCTGACCAGGGACGCAGGCGCCGCAGGGGAGGAGAAGAATCGGAGAAGGGAAGCCCCAGAGTTGGACTGGAATTTTCCTCCGTCTCCTCGCCCGCTGTCCTGTCCTCCTGTCCTCTCGGGGCGCAGGAATCAACGCACACGGCCTCCGGAATGGAATCACACGCGCTCGGCACTTGCCGAGAGAGAAGGGGTTGGTTAACTAGTCTCTAGCTGGCTTTTAGATTTGCTGTGATTTTAATTTCGTATCCTTGTGTTGCTTCTGCGGCGCATCGAGGGTCTCTTTGCTCTATGGATGTCGCTGTCTTGTACGTATACCAAATCGGACGGGTGCAGTGTGAGATCAGGTCAGCTTGCATCAAGGATTCGGACGTCCGAGCGCGAATTTCTTTATTAAGCGCGAGGAACACATAGTCTGCTCTGGGATGGAGTCAAAGACCGAGTTCCATCTAGAAATCGGCTACATTTACTACGAGTACATGTCGCGGGGATATGTTCTACTCCGGCACATGTTGCCTGCTGTAGGGTTGACTGCCTGTACAATCTTCGGTATAAGACCTTTTTTTTCGGGTCGGCATAACACTTTTTACTAGTATATATATATATATATATATATATACACACAAAAAAAAATTGCTTTTGTTAGATGAAATGAGATACATAAGTTTTCATAATAAGTATAATAAGGTTTGTTGTCGATCTATATGAAAAGTTTGGTATAAGTGATCGATATTGAAAAATTTGTATTGATTTAAGCTATGTTTGTTTGAACTTTGGGTCACTTTTGCATACTTATGTGATGTCCAAAAGAAAGATGCCCAAAAGGCAGAGTCCGTGCGCTTTAATTTTGGGGGTATGCGACTTTTGCATATCCTAAAAATTAGTCGTCTAAAAGTGCTCAGAAGTTCAAACAAATAGGAATATGATGTTTTTGAATTTTGATAGGAGGGAGAAAGTGCATGCCATTCCATGCAAGGTGCATATGTCCATTTAAATGGTGGAAAGAATCGCATTTTTTTAAGGATAGTGAACAAACTGTAGAAAGCACCAAATCACCCATGATGAAATTCTAGTGAAGTACAACGATTGGATATGCCGTTTGATTACATAAACAATTTGAGTGAGAACAAGTAATACATTATTTGTTATTTAATTTGTTTATGTTTAGTGTCAACAGCTCAACATTGCACTAGTCTTCTACTCGTCTATTCAGTATTTCCTTCCTTGGAAGCTATACCAAATAACGCTTTTCATAGGATGGTTTGATACACAATTGGCTTAAGCAGTAATCAGCGATGGCTGAGGGGTGACCTCAGCGACCAAGGTCCCACTGATGCCATGGTTAACATGGTCAGTTTTCGCATCTGCTGCCCAAATATTAGCAGTTTTGATGTCATCTTTGGTCATCAGTTCAGAGTATTCCTCATGGTTATAAACCACATCACTCTTGCCCCCAAACTCAACAGGAAGGACATTTGGGTCAATGTACTTGTGCATGACCTTCATGCTCTCCTCATCTTTCAGGTATACGAACTTCACCTTCTTGATCGATGTTGGGTCAAGGAAATACTTGACAACCTGAAAGAATTTGCGATATTTAAGTTGCAAAAGAAAAATGCAATATTTTTATCTACATCAACTCCATGCTTTAGTGTTGAATATCTGTAAATGTTTCCGAATGAACTTCAAAAATATTTTGTTGAAGAAACAATATTTGTGAATATGCATAAAGATTGAGAGCTTTTACCTTCCAAAATGCTTCGAATACTTTCGGAGGATTAAATAGAAATGCAACGGCCAGCCTCTCAGGGTAGTGATTTTGTAGGATAGTTGCAGTTTCTCGGGCAGTCTTTATGGGCACGGCATTTGACATTGTCCATCCTGTGAAGTCTATCAGCCAGACCATTTTCTCTTGACCTTCAGGTAGGCTCAGAACCGCATTCTCCAAAGTATATACAAGGAACCGTATCTGTCCTTCATGCGATGATGTATTCTGAAATTCAAAAGCAGTGTACAAATGAAATCTGACATAAGCTTACAGACAAGTCTTTTATAAACAAAAAAATAGCAAGGATGTAATACTTTAAAAGAGGACATCTATCTTGCCTGCTTTGCCGGTGTCATAACGAGAACAGTTCGCCCCTCTCTGTCTTGAAAGCTTCCCCTATACATTTTGCCTGTTTCTGCCTCAACTGATACTTCAGGCTAAATGGCAGTTAAAATGATGTGTAATCACTTGGTCAGGAATAAGAAAAAATAACTTGGGCAATACAAGAAAGGAGCCAAGGAGTCAAGGACTATAAGAAATAGCAGATTTACCCAGCGGATTTCTTCTGGCCTGTAAGCTGCCCTCCACTTGAGACTTTCTTCTAACATTTTTTTCGACTTGGCAACATTCCAATTACGGGCTTCTAGATATCTTGCCAAACATGCTAAACTGCAGTACTTCTCATCGCGGGCAGACAAAGGCCCAAGTGCACCTTTCAGTTCATTAATCTGCTTGTTTGTAGTGGTTGCGTGAGAAATGGACAAGGAAACAATATACTGCAGTAAAACTTACAATGAAATGGGAATTTTTGAAATTACCTTTGCTTCTCGTTGTTCAGGATCATTAGAATCGAAATGGGAGCCATGCTTTCTCCTAAACATGGTTTCTTTCACTCCCAACGTTGCTCAACCCTAAAAATAGATGGCACACATAGTGAGATTTTTTTAATATCAGCAACTAACCACAGACCAAATTTATCCCAAAGACATAACGACAAAGCAGTAATTATGCCAATTGCAAAGAATGACACTTGAATATGCAGACTTGCAGAGTACTATACTCTGTCTTGGAACATTTACATAGTGCGGTAATGTGGAGAGAGAGACTTATAGACTTTGTGGGGCCGATTTCTGAATACTGAAATAGACACATTGATGTGTTCGATTGTTTCTAAGCAACAAGAACGCCATGGATCTCACCCCCTTTAGCTGACCCATTTACGTATGTGTTTTGTTATTTTGTAGACCACAGCCTTTACATGGCTTGACCCTTGATCAGGTAAAGGTAACGACCTAACAAACTATTCCAGACAAAAACATATAAAAGACAAGTAATTCACTGGACTTGGTAGTGCGGAAATGAACTAAGTACAGGCAGCACGCCAGCACCGACTTACTTCTGGAGTTGTGGTATATCCCCTGAACTTTCAGCTTCCAGGTTTCTGTTTGCTGATAGAAACATACTACTGTACATGGAATGGACAGGGAAAATGTCTAACTTTGTTCATGATACTATATAAGGACGGCTTTAAGTAAACAGCTGGCTCTATTGAATGTCCGGATTGTGTTACTTGGAGTTAAGAGGAAACCTCTTCTATCTAACATCTGCCTGCGCATGAGAAATAACCGATCTGACAAGACGAATTCGACGGGCAGCATCAAGATCTTGGTTTCTCTGTAAGCTAAACGGTGAACATACGCGCACACGTATTCGTCCTCAAAAGATGATCCATTTTTTCTGTACTACTTATATATATGGTACTATGAAGTCTGAACAAATAACAGAGGAAGCAGTATTGTATAAGAACAAGGGTTTTGGACGGACGATCACAATTCACAAGGAAATAAACAAACTTACGGTTGTCCATGCCACTGGACAAAAAGAATCGGTTTCAATCGAGCAACAAAGAACAGAAAAGCGGATGAGGAAGACCCCATACCAGGTTTGTCAAGAAGCCAAGAGTTCCAGGAAGCTGCGCGTCGCGCAATGGCGAAGAGTTCCAGGCCTGGCGCCGCGGGGAACAAGAAGTAGAAGAAAAGGCCAAGGGTTCAACGCTACTGTTGGACTTGAAATTTCCACCACCCGCTCCGCCACGCTCGCTGGTCCTCTCGATGGCGCAGGAATCAACGATCGCCGGCCTCCAGAATGGAATCGCACGCACTCGCGCTGGGAACGGGATCCTCTGCAGTAGAGGATTCTACCTCCGAGGGACGTCCAAAGCGCTGGGACGTCGATTGCCCATCCAACGTACTGCACGAATGTCCATACAATTCCTCTCCTCCACTCGGCTGTTGAGCTTGGCCGCACCGTCGGTTTCAGCGAGCACTGGCGCGCCTCTCGCCCTCAACGCGCAGACCATGTCCTGCACTCCTGCCGGGCGTGCAACCGTGCATGAATGGGTCACCACGGAAGCTAAGCTCCTTTCAGAGATGTATTAGCAACGATTGTTAGCAGTGCTAACAGGTGATACAAGACGGCCATGACCCAGATGCGGTTGTGCAAGGTTGTGGCTAAGCAGACTTTTTAGCTCTTAGGTGAGGGAGACTGTCATGGTGATGCCGTTGGCACCGGAAGGTGGTGGTCACTGATGAGCTCTACGGAATGTTCTGAATGTTGCAAAATTCAGTATTTCACAGTTGACTCATGTAGTAGTTTTGGAATGTTCTTCTGAACTTTCTTTTGTGTTAAAGCAGATTGTATTATAGATCCTTTTGCTTCGTCCATGAAGGAATTTCTGATATCCACAAAATTTCCTCACAATTGCAGATACCTTGTATTTTATTCTGTTAATCAAGGAGCTCAAATCGACATATAATCAGAGATTAAAATTGACAAAGCCATTCAGTATTACATCATCACAATCTCAGTTCACATCAATTCATGGTCTCAATTCAATAATCGTTCACCATGCTATGTCTGCTCCTATTTGAAGCTACTCTCTTCAAACTACTGCTGTCGGCTGTGAGTGTCTACTCCAAAGACCGTGCACTGTAGGCCCTCCTACGATGTGGCGGGCAGCCATGGAGGTGCTCCGATTTGGGTGGGAGCAAAGGGGTCGGCGACAGCTGTAGCGAGCGATGGTGGCCGAATCAAGAGCAGTGGAAGCCGAGGGCGGCGGCGAGCGGTAGTAGCGAGCGGCCGGCGTCCATGGCCATGGTGGCAACTGCAACAGAGTCTGAGCGAGTCTTTACGTGTTGGCCGCATTGTTATTTGTGGGCTGATTACTTATGGGACGCTTGCTTGCTTCCTTCTCGTCGGATGTGGAAGCAACGGCGATGCACAGTCGACGTCCCTCGGAGGTAGAATGCATCTACTGCAGAGGATCTAGTTCCCTCGCGCTGAGTGCGAGTGCGGGAAGGAGACGAGGCGCTTCTAGAAGTGTATCCTCGTCGATCGATTTGCTTTCGTGGATGGAGTGGTTAACAACGGGCCGGCTCTTGCTGAGGTCGATACGCCGATTTGTACCGAAACGGACAGGTGGCGTTCCAGAGCTGAAGAGGAAACCGACGGCTGGGATTTGGGTTTGACGATACAAATGGCTCATGGATCAGCGCATGGGACACGAGCGAAGACATGATGCATCGCATAAATAATTCATGTGTGCTAAGGGTATACGGGCATACGGCTTTGTACTCGGACCCGTAGAATACTCCGTACGTATTTACCTCCTGTCCGGTCAGATTCATAGACAAACGGTGTCACGGTGAGCTGAGCTGCCCTAGCCTAACTCGGTCCGGTCAACATTCAGGCCTTTCTAGAAAGTCCTGTAAGCTAGAGTGTTATAGAATATACAACTCCATCGGTTACTAAATGTTAGACATTAGGTGATGTTTATACATGAACATTCATCTTATTATATAAGTATCATTATTTTATTATGACATATTTTCGCATTAAGTAAACACAACATATATTTATGCACATTTAATTTTTACTGGTTTTTAATAACCATAAAATGTATCTAGAAACTTTTAAAATAGAATTAGCCCTAAAAATAAAAAAAATCTAAAAACGTTCTAATCGATGACTAAATGCATTTTGAGCACTTACAATAATAAAAACATAAGACCAAACCAGCATAAATGCAACCAACATCAATGTGTATTGTATTCCAGCTAGTTCCATGTCATTTTTCATTGCGGATAATTATCCAAATCAATTTAAACGTAATTAGTTTTTTCTAGATATTTTTTCAATTTCTTAGGGTTAAATCTAATTTTTGAAGCTTCTAGAGTCATGAGCTCCAAATATTTTGTTTGGATTTCTCATGCCCCAATATATCACCAGGAATTGTTTCTCAAAATTTTTGGAGGATAACATATTTTTTATTTAAAAATCTATCCTGGGTTTATCGGATTTGTTTCTGAAATATAAATTGGTCAAAACCACCCTCTAAACCACTTTGACCTAGTGTAGAGGGTAGTTTGTTCGATTTTAAAGAGTTGCGGTGTATAACGTCCCCTTTCGAGTTCATATTTCATAACAAGATCAAGGGTAAAAATAGAATTTACTCTTTTTTTAATAACATGAATGATTAAACGTCATAACTTGTCAAACATTTTGGAATAGAAACTGCATATCATGTCACACATATCACACATATACTCTTTTTCAAGAAAACGGCACAAGCACATGAATGCATGATCAAGCACTCACCATGGATGCTGGTTTTCCTTTGTTCAATGAAATCGGGTGACATTTATCACTATTAAATGGTAGAAAAAAAATTCCTCTATCCCCTGGATAGAATATGAAATAAGTCACCCGCAAAAAAAAAGAATAAGCTTCAAGATACTATACCTTCGAGATTATGTATCGGGAGATAAGAGGAGCATATATAATACTAGTAATCATCCATTTCTTCTGTAACCATCGCTAGGACTTTGGAATTTTGGATGGCTGACATATACTGATATGATATAGTCTCATAGAGTATTGAACTATGGATTTTTGTGATAATTAGAGACGGAAGTACCGGCATTGAGCCGTCGCTGCCACCGTTGCAGTTGTGCTGTTGGTTAGAAAAGTCCCGTGGCGCGTGTGAACCAACGTATCAGCATCGGGATCACATCATCGCCAATGTCGTCGATCGGCATTCATGCCTCCATCACCGACTTCCCTCTTTCTCAGGACACCACAAGGTCAAGGACATTTTTTTAAAAAAAAATTAAGAGCATTCGTTGAGAACGAGAAGGCAGCAGCAGGCTGATCATCGGCTCATTTTTTTTAGAAAAGAGAATCTCTTATGACTTAAACCCTGTTTAGGGAGCTTAAGCTTCTCCAAAAACTTCACTTAGAAAAGCTCCACTTCATTCCCTGGAAAGCTGTTTTTTAGAGACGCTAACCATATCTGTTTGGGGAGTTTTTCCTAAAACGCTTTTCATCAGCCGTGCGGTATCCACCGTGGTGGAGCGCGGGCGGTGTGGCGGGGAGCGCGGCCGGCGCGGCCGCCGCGGAGGGGAGGAGAGGCGGCAGTCAGCGTCAAGGGGAGGGGCGGTGCCGGCCAGCGTGGATAGAAGTGGTGGCGGTCAACGTAGAGAGAAGGGTGGCCACGACCGACGCGGATATGGGGAGTGGTAGCAGACTGCAAACGGCGTGGAAGGAAAGAGCCACGGCGGGCGGCACAGTGGTAACGGAAGATGGATGATGTCACAGCTCAGCTCATAGTTTAATAGAATTGATAAGAATATTGATACCAACAAGTTACAACTTTTTTCCGGAAGCTCATCTCGAAAGAACTCCGAGGTTAAGCGTGCTTAGCCCGGAGCAATTTCAGGATGAGTGACCGACCGGGAAGTTATTCTCGGGTGCACATGAGTGAGGACAAAATGCGCAGAAAAGACGGATGTTGGTCTGTAAGGGCAGTCTTGCGGTCCTATATAGCAGCCAGGTGTAGGCGTGCTCGGCCTTGAGGAGGCGGGATGTTACAATTGGTATCAGAGCCGACTCTCGCGGTTTCAAGGGCGCATGGATCGTAGTTGCACAGGCATGGTGCGCATGGTTGGTGTGGGCCCGGAGTGGTCACACAACATGGCACATGCGCTGGCATGCATGTTCAAGTCTCGTTTGTTCGTTTGACTGGTGGCTGGTGCTGATTTGTGCTGAGAGAAAATTACCGCTGATTGGCTGGTGGCTGATGTTGATTCCTACTGAGAGAAAATACTGCTGGCTGATAAACCAAACGAAGTACCAATCAAGTGTAGTCGATTGATTAATAAAGCAAAAAAAAGGTACCAATTGCAATTGGGCACGAGAGATAGAGCCATAGAGGCGGCCTCGAAGGTACCACTGGTTTTGTTGGCCTTGACGCCGCCGTCCGGCCGGCCCTAACAAGACAAACAAACAGCATCGGATTTGACGAAGCACAAGCAGCAGCGGGGAGTCAGTCCGTCCGTCCTGCCTTTAAAATTCCTCCCTCCACCCCCTCAAGCTAATTAATTCCACAGTCAGTCAGACAGCTGATCGATGCGCCCATGGAGTTCGAGCTCTCGCTCTCGCCCTCCTCTACCGGCAACGTGGCGGCCTTGGTGCTCTCCCGCTTGGCCGCCCACCCATTAGCAGCTTGTGGCACCGCGCCGGCCTTCGTCGACGCCGCCACGGGCGAGAGCCTCTCATTCTTGGCCCTCCGCCGGGCCGCGCTCTCCCTCGCCTCCGGCCTCCGTCTCGGCCTCGGCCTCCGCCGCGGCGACGCCGTCCTGGTCGTGTCGCGCAGCAACTCGCTCCTAATCCCGCAGATACTCCTCGGCGTCCTCGCGGCAGGCGGCGTCGTGGTCGCCGCCGACCCGGACGGCACGCCCGCGGAGATAGCCGCCGCCGCGCACGGCTCGGGCGCTGTTATGATCGTGGCCGCGCCGGAGGAGGCTGGGAAGGTCGCCGGCGTCGGCGTGCCGCCGCTGCTTACTTCGCGGCCGCAGCTGGACCCCTGTCTCTTATACACATCTA
>OAMR01000161.1:2196070-2213515 GCA_900205405.1 Echinochloa crus-galli
GCCTACTACTACTCGTCGTCGGAAAAAGCGAGCAGCCGTCGGACGGCGGCGGCGGCAACAATGACTCACGCCGACCTCGTAGCCGCCGTGGCACGGGCATGCTGCTTGCCGCCGGACGAGGAGGAGGGCCGGCGGGTTTGCCTCGCGTCTCTTCCGATGTGCAGCGCCCACGGGTTGCCGCTCATCGCCCTGGGCCTCCCCGCTGCTGGAGTGACCACGGTGCTCGTGCCTCCGCCGTCCGAATCCGAATCCGATCCTAGGGTGACCAGGGACGCCGTCGCCGCGCACGGCGCCACGGACGTCGTGGCCACGCCTGAGGCGGCGGCCGCTCTCCTCGCCGCCGCAGGGGGTCCCATGGCAACGGCATTGGCATGCAACAAGCTCGCCACGCTTAGGAGGGTGATCGTGGCGCCGACACCGTTTTCGCCAGAGACACGAGATGAGTTTCGACGGAGGCTGCCGTGGGTCCGCCTGACGGAAATGGAGGAGCCAGCTCTAGAGCAGGCACAAGAGCTGGGAAGAGCTCTCATGCTCAAACAAGCTGCTGCTGCTGCAGTTATACAGTAAGGCTCATCATTAACTATTATTTCATTTTCCTCAGTGTTCTAGTTAAGCAAAATACCACAACCTTGACATGCCATGCATTTTGCTTTCAGGCACAACAGCCAGACAACAGAACAAATGTTAGCGACAACAAACGAGGCCACTTCCCCGGTAAATACGTTTCCAATCATATAATCGCCAACATAGAAATGTTAAGTGGTATCTCTTTTGGTTCAATCCAAAAGGATAACAGTGACACGACAAATTCTAAATTTGCGGCATAAAAATATCTTTCTTTCTAGCTTCACAACAAATGAACACCTTTGTAAACCCCCACCCAAAAAAAAGAATATATGAACCAAACAAATGCTCGTCGCTAATAACTAATACCATATATCCTACGGAAAAAAATTTACCAGGTGCGACCGCTTAAGAAGGTCCAAAATAATATTTTGGGAAACATCTTATCAAGATCAACCATGAGCAAGATCTTAAGGAAGCAACCGGTAACTGGCAACAGACAAGCTGTCTCCAAACTGTAGCAGATCCTCCGCTTTCATTTGTTGTTCGGACTTCGGAGGCTGCTTGTCAACCTGATGGAGCATGATCCAAAAGTTGCAACCACTCAAAATTTGTACTATCAACTGTGGGCTTATACATTAGCAGCTGATAATTCAAATCTTCAATCATTTTTTATGCCTGCGCTTTTACTATTGTATGGAAGCAGTCCAAGAATTTATATGATACGAAAGGAAAACAGTTGCAGACTTCACC
Organism: Echinochloa crus-galli; assembly: GCA_900205405.1. Classification (NCBI taxonomy): domain Eukaryota; kingdom Viridiplantae; phylum Streptophyta; class Magnoliopsida; order Poales; family Poaceae; genus Echinochloa; species Echinochloa crus-galli. Next base: position 2,197,388 of record OAMR01000161.1, read on the forward strand.
ACACACATTCCAAATAATTCCCTACTTCCAAAAATTTGTTGCCGTTTTTGGTCCCATGCATAGGTATGAAACAGGTAAAATCCAAATTCAAAAGACCTCCAGATATACTTGAGATAATCGCAAAATTCACAGAAAACATGATTTAGTGTACCCCCCAAAAAAAGTGTCAGAGGATATACTGTTATTGTCTTTGGTGGAACAAAAGGATGAATGTAAAGTTCAAGATAATTTTGCTTTAAAAACCATGTACTCAGATAGCTCTACACCAGATATTTGATGATTTTCTTCAGCGTCACATGGTACGATTTAGTAACGCCATGATGGAGTGTACCCTTGAGTATTCATAAGTTGGAACTCAATTTAAGCAAGTTTCTGACAAAAAAAAAGCAGAATGAAAGCCACAAAGGTACAAGTCTACAACCATAGGTGATCGCATGAACATTGTTCCATCCAAGCAGGCTGCACATAGGACTTAGTATTCATCATCAGAGACATCTGCACTTCCAACGCACCCCCTTCCAAAACGCCTCCAGATTTTTGAGCCGATGATACACTCTTTAGACCCAATGTTCAAGATCATCATGATTGTGTCATCGGTACATTGAAGAATAGAGATAAGCCATCATCCACCAGATTTGACACCTGCAATTTGACTGTTACTCTTGGCTCTCTCAATAGCTAGCTTGTCAACCACAATATTAAAAAAGAATAGGTCTCTTTCCTTAGTTTGAAAAAAAGTGACCTATAAATTGTTGACTTTAGCTCCTACACTCCCTTTAGTCAATATTCGATTAATCCATTTTGTAAAATTAAGTTTTAAAATGATAATACTTTTTTTCCAGTGCATCTCATGAATTATTTAATGTAGGATAACTACACCTTCTATGATATATCTCCCAGATAAGAAAGCGGTTTGAGTAGGTCTAATTTGTTTTGCAAGACCAAAGAGATTCAATTGGTTGGAACTTGAGTGAAAACTGAAACTTACATTGAGGAGACAAATAGGTCTACACTGTTGGATCTTAGTCGCCTATGCTTTCTTAGGTACTAGCGTTATGGCTCTTAAGGCCATTTTCAACGGTTATTTCATATTTATGTTTCAAGGATACCACATAAGAATATCATTTAATTCATAGTTGAAGTATCTTCCTCTCAATGCAAAGCTTCATTATTTGTTGTTTTTAAGACTATATATAAGACACAGACTGTCTTGGAAACATTGTACATTGAATTTCATCACAATGAAACTCATTTCATCTCTCTTTATTAATTCTTTGTCACATCATAAAAAACGCTGGCATGCCACTCTATTTAATGACGATGAAACTCTCACTGAAAATGACCTAGAGTTGAGGCTGTGGAGAGGTAGATTCACCTGGCGGCATTAATTAAAAAGCTCCAATATGTCTTTTTATGGTGTCCCAAAAAGGTGACAGAATTCAATAGGGAAGTCATCTGGCCCCGGTGACTTACCGTGTTCCATCTAGAAAATTGACTCATTAATTTCATTTTCAGTAAATTTCTCTATTAACAATTCATTTTCCATGTCCGAGACATAAGGCCATGCTCATCTACAGCAGGGGAGCCAAAAAGGTCTTTCTAGTAATCAGATATAGGTTTTAAGATCATCGGCTCATGCAAACAGATGCTTTCTATGATTCGGGGCATTTTGGGAACATGTGGCGGGGCTCGCCGCCGGCCGCCGGAGTGGCAATACCGACGTGCAAGCATGAAGCCGCCGGAGCGACGAGCGGCGTCGGCGAAGCATATGATGATTTCGGCTAACCAAGGCAATTAGCGCAGCTGGGTTTAAAAAAACAGCGGCCGGGGTTGTTGAAGAAGCACAAACTAAACACGCACTTCTGGAAAGGAGACACGCGTGTTTTTCGTGACCGAGGATTTCGCGGGCCCAATCCCGCACGCATGTGACACCTAACCCAACCCATCTCAAACAAGAAGCCCAGCCCACAACCTCCGCAAAAGCACACACACCGCGCCTCTCCCCGCCAAGCCAGCCCACGAGAAAACCAAACCGCGCCATGCCGCAGACCCAGCAGCGAGCACGCGCCACCGCGCCGCTTCACCTCGTCTTCGTGCCATTCCTAGCGCGCAGCCACTTCTCTCCCCTCGCGGCCAGGGCTGCCGCCACGACAGCCTCCATCCTCACCACGCCGCACTTCGCGGCCCTCGCGCCGGCGTCCGTGCCGGTGCACGTGGCGGAGCTCCGTTGCCCAGGCGGGCACGAGGACTTCTCCCTGCTCCCGGACGAGTCCTCCGCTCCGGCCTTCTTCGCCGCCGCGGAGGCCGCGCTGGCGCCGGCGCTCGCGGCCGTCCTCCGCGCCCACGAAGGCCCCGCAGCGGTCGTCTCCGACGCCGTGCTCTACTGGGCCCCGCGCATCGCCCGCGACTGCGGCGTGCCGCACGTCACGTTCCACACCGTCGGCGCCTTCGCCGCGGCCGCCATGGTCGCGGCCCACCTCCACCGCCCCGAGGTCTTCCTGGACCCCTTCGTCATCCCTGGCGGGTTCCCGCACCCCGTAAAGCTGCACATGGCGCAGGTCAACGAGGAGGCTCTGGCGCACCTCCCTCTCTTCCGCGCCGCCGAGGCCGAGAGCTGCGCCGTCGCGTTCAACACCTTCTCGGCGCTGGAGGCCGACTTCGCCGCGTACTACCAGAGCCAGCTCGCCGGGCGTCCGAAGAAGGTTTTCCTCGTCGGGCCCACCCGCTCCGCCGCCTCTCCCCGCGCCGTCACCGGCGGCGCGGCGGAGCGGGACCCCATATTGCAGTGGCTCGACGGCCGCGCGGCGGGGTCGGTGGTGTACGTGTGCTTCGGGAGCACGTGCGCGCTGGGCGAGCTCCAGCTCCGCGAGCTTGCCGCCGGGCTGCGCGCGTCAGGGCGGCCGTTCCTCTGGGTGATCCCGACGCCCGGCGGGGACGGCGGCGCGGCTCAGGAGGAGCGCGCGTCCAGCCACGGCATGGTGGTGGCCGGGCGGTGGGCGCCGCAGGCGGAGATCCTGGCGCACGGCGCGGTGGGCGGGTTCGTGACCCACTGCGGCTGGAACTCGGTGCTGGAGGCCATCGGCGCCGGTGTGCCGCTCGCGACGTGGCCGCTCCGCGCCGAGCAGTTCCTGAACGAGGCGTTCCTCGTGGAGGTGCTCCGCGTGGGCGTGCGGGTGCGGGAGGTGGCGCACCAGGCGGACCTGGAGGCCGTGGTGCCGGCCGAGGCTGTTGCGCGCGCCGTGGGGAGCCTCATGGCCGGCGGCGAGGGCGAGCCGGCCTCGGCAAGGAGGGCGAGGGCCAGGGAGCTCGGCGCGGCGGCGCGGGCGGCCGTGGCGGAGGGCGGCTCGTCGTGCGGTGACTGGGCACGGCTGGTAGAAGAGCTCAAGGCGTTACACGGTCGCAACAGCGATCCACAGATGTGATTAGTGTGCTGATTGATCTTTGTCACGAACAGATGACAGCGGTAAATGCTTTGCTATATGCCTTGCTGGTAAGGATAAATACAACATGAAACAAAGATAAGCAAATATAGACCGGACGTCTTGTTCCATGTTACGGAGTATCTTACGGTTTCGTGATCAGAAGCCATAGGATCCTGATGATTAAAAAAAAAGCATGTTCTTATGGCTGAAAATTTGCAAATTCGGTGCATGGGTCACTATTAACTATTAAGAGAATTATCTATGTCCAGTTCAATTGTATAAGAAAGGCGACAATATTTACAAAATTCAGATGTAGATATGCAAGTGGTTACCTCATCGTTGCAGCATCGCATTTCCTTTTATTTAAATCCATATTATTTTGATTAAATGAATTTTGTGTCAAAATAATCAGCTAGAGAAAGCAAAAGTCCTCGCATCCTATCTAGGGGTTCAAAGTCTTGCTTGTTTTGGGTTTTTTGCATTGGGTGGATCTAAGGCCTCATTTATTTAGTAGAAAAAAGGGCCTCATTTAGTTAAATAAACTAATCTGAATTTCAAAAGCAAGGGAACTAGGGTAAAAATAAGATGGCAAAGCAATACCAAAGCACCAATTGGTATCACCACTTACATCTCAATCCTACTGCACATCTCATACTGTCGGAAAAATTTTCATCACCATAGTTTTTCTTTGTTTGGGATCGAGCCATCAAATTACCAAATGTTAGCCAAATCACTACCATGATCAGCTTGGACTCTGCAATAGAAAATGTGAATGCACAGCAACATTACCCATTGGAAAGGACGTGGGTGATGACACAATTTATCTCGGGTGCTTATAAAAATACCTAAAAGATGCCGGATTAGAAGGTCGTGAAGTGTATTACATGGAACTGATGATTACAGCTGATTAGCTAACTTGGGATTCCTCCAGCCTCGGACGCATCACGCATGTGTTGACTGTTGACCAAGTCTAATCCTTCTGTAGTTCTGTGAGTCTTGGCGTGTAAAAGCAGTTGGCGTGCAGTGTATCGACGCCGCCTCGCCGCGTACATCGATCTCGAAAATCTAAGCCAATCATATAGTAATACAAACTCTTCAAATAGTATACTACTACATGTGTTGCTCATCCCTTAAAGTTTTACTTATAGTAACTCAATGAATAACATTTCTTATGGTTGTATCTATCTCACTCAACAAAGATGTAATTTTTAAATTTATTTTAAAATTTAACCGTCGTTATTCTTTCACCAATAGATGTCCCGTCCGTCGACAACATATCATATATGATGACTTCATCAATCTCGATATCTACTAGCCTAGTCTCTCGGAGGTGCTTATACGAATAAGATTTTACGTGCGTGTATTCATAGGGATGAGTTTGTCCATTATATACCGGTATCTGCTAAACGTATGTGATGATCTACTTCGTCAATCTCAATATCTACGTACGAATGCCCGTCACCAGCTAAGTCCTTGCTTTAATCTTTTTTCTAACAACACTTTTTTACATTGCCTATCTACTTAAAAACTTTGATGCTAGAATTGTACTGTCAAAATAAAACAGTCAAGAGCTGCTTAATGATCTTCATTCGTGTAGCTACCACACTTAGTTGATCTCACCCACGACTTCAAATAACCTGCTACCAAACCACCCCAAGAAGGAAGCAGCATTAGACATCGCTGCCGCCTAAACCACCAGCCAGCCAGTTCTTTGGTCTTCACCGGGATTTTCGTGGGACATCGGTAATCTTGTTCGGTTCTCAAGTGAAGGCACTCGTCGGCATTGCACTGCTGCAACATCCTTGGGAAGATCCCACAACGCCTCTCTCTCTGGCCCCTGAAACTAATGAGTGGACAAAGGCAAAACCAAAGTTTTCTGCTAGGCCACATCAGGGTGGGCTTTCTGGTTCTAGCTGCCATCGACTGCATACTGCTAGACGTAAGGAGAGTAGATTAACATTGGCAAGGGCTCACCAGATCAACGCGCGTCTCTCCCTTCCCTCCGGCAGTCGTGTCCATCACCCCTCTTGTCGGCGATGGAGATAGATGGGGCACAAGAAAGGTAAAGGGGGAGAGAACAATAGAAGACATCACCGATAAGCTTTGCGAACATTAGAGGGTACGACTTTTGCAAAGAAGCAAGTTAGGTAGAGGGGTAGCGGCGGTGCCATAGGGAAGAGTAGACCTGAGCATTTTGCGGGCTTGGCCGGCCCGGGCTCAGTCCAGGCCGAAAAAAGCTCGGATTTTTTTTTGGACTAGAAATATATGCCCATTAGCGATTCATGGGTAGAGCTAGCCGTGGCTATTTTCAGGATGGGCTCAGGTTTTCCTAGTTCAATTAGATCAACTGAACGGGGACGGATTCGAGACGATCTGAAATCTTTTCGGAGCTGGTTTTTTGTGACTATGCCAATCCCATAGCAACTGTGGCCGGTTCGGATTGGGCACACGGGATAGACTGGGCAAAAAATGCTTAGATATAGGGTGGAGTTAAGGGCGACTATGGGAATGGTGCGAGTAGGTTTTCTTTTTATTTGATGTGAGTACAGATCTGTGATATAGTATGATGCTCAAATGATCTAAATGGCCGGTAACATGACATTTATAATAATTGTCACAATTTATTTAAACTTTAATAAACTAGTATAGATTATCATTGTTTGGCGGTATGTTTAGCAGGACGAGACATCTTAACTATCTTAAGGGACCACGATCCGTATGCAAAACCCAACTTGGCATCTAAGAAGCTCTATTTGGCCCTAGATCCAATGAGATGCGAATAAAATAGCATGATATGAAATATTGTTGGTCGAGTACTACATTCGCATTAGCATGATACAATAAATAAAACGCCAAGAAAAATTGCAAATGCAGCCAAATCAGTCTCAATTACACAAATACCTCCAGATAGCTAAATCGTAGTATCGAGAAGTCTAGTACAGTACTATTCTCGTCGTGTTGTTTGACTGGACCCAGGCTGCAAAAATGCATATCCTACTTGATTTGAAAACGAGAACCATCAATATTGCACTTTAAGCCAAGAATTTCTTCAAACCGTGTTTCACAAAAGAAAAGGACATGATTTCCTTACACATGTAGAGCAACTAGTAGCTTGGCCGTATTTGAAACTATGAATCATGATAATGTTTCAGGGAATCAGTGGGCGTAACTTCTGGTGAACGCCCTGCAAATGGCAATTCGTTAATAGCATCGCTACAGTCGACGTCTTGAATGGATAGTAATTTCCAGCTGAAATTTCAGCTCAATCGACTAGGGCCCTGTTTAGTTCCTGGTCAAATCATCAGACTTTCAAAAATTCTTTCTTCAAACTTCACTATTCACCTATCACATCAAATCTCTCTCCTCATGCATGGAGTATTAAACGTGGGTAAATAAAAAACTAGTTACATGGTTTTGATGTACACGACGAGACGAATCTTTTAAGCCTAGTTAGGTCATGGTAGAACAATGTTACCACAAACAAATGAAAAGTGCTACAGTGTCCGATGTTACTTTTTCACTTCACTTTTTACCTTTCCCAGGAATTAAACACCCCCTAGGTTCAGCGGCGTATCTGTGAACGATGCGGTCAAACGTACAACCGCTGATTTGACTGGAATTTAGGGATTCTCCCGAGATGCTATGGCCTTGATGTTAGAATTGGGAGGGTGAATTTAGGAGTATGATATCACTTCGTAATCATTACACCACTGTAGCATTTCGTTTGTATTTGTGAAAAATTGTCCAAAAATTGATTAATTAGGTTCAAAATGTTCGTCTCGCAGAACACAACAAAACTGTATAATTAGTTTTTGATTTCATCTACATTTAGTACTTCATGCATGTTATGACATTTTAATGTGATGGAGAATCTTCTTTTTCATAGTAAATTCGGGAATGAAATTTTAGATCTAAACAAGGCCTATGCTAGCCCCGAAAATGGCAGTGATCATTGCTTCTCCTCCGTACCAAGATCTTCGCTAAACGCGAGGATTTGGGAGCCCTTCTCGATGACGGGATAGAAAAGCCTGAGCCCAGAAAAATTCGAGACTTCCCCCAAACCGTCAAAATCCACGGACACCGCGCCGCGGCGTCAGGCATCGCACCGTACGTTTCTCTCTCTCACTACCCAGCGGGACCCGCACTTCGTCGAGGGCGACACGTAACCAAGCGGAGCTCGTGTGCAGTGTGCACGACGCCGCCAGCCCGCCACCACGCCGCGACGCCCCCCTTGCTTCAGGTCAACCGCCAGCTCAGATCGACGCGATCAGCCGCCCGGATTGGAGCACTTCTCGTCAAACTTTTCCTCCGAATTTCCCATTCCCCTGTTGCTAGTTTCTGCGTCCCTTTGGGAGTCGCGTCCGCCATAGGCCACCACGCACCACACCGCCCTTGCAGAGGATTTTATCCTCCCAACGAGCCGAGAGAGAGAGAGAGAGAGAGAGATTTTGCATGGTTTGTGGCGCCAAGAAGCTCGTTAAATATGGACATCCTGGATCACTCGGACGATGAGGAGCAGCAGCAAAGAAGAAGAAGCGCTCGTCGTGGCTGCCGGACCCCGAACGCCGGTGGCCGGTGCAGGGCTTCTACTAACGCCGAGGTCCTATTCGCGGTCTCCTCGTCGGTAAAAGTAAAATCGTTAGGAAGTCATGACGCGTCTGTGACTCATGCATCGCTCCAGTTTTTCTCTTTTCATTTTCCTTCGTCTCGTTGTGGGTTTGCAATGTCGATGCATGGAGAAAAAAAATTGACGAGGACAAACTTGGCATGCTTTTGCCCTGTACGACAACAATGTAATAATCTTCTAGAAATGCAAGGCGATATCTTTTCTCAACGGTTCCCCAACAGCGTCGATATCTTAATTCTATTTTCTCAAGAGTTTCCCAACTACGTTCTTGATATCCTAATTCTAAGTCCCGAGTTGGGTTCAAAAGTTTGTGTCCATCGACATAATTCGCATCAAATTTGACGATCAATCATTTATTTATTTTACACCAAGTTTCAGAACCAGCCGCGGCGCTCTAGAAATACTACAGCCTTCAAATGCAGCACACATTGGGTGAAATTCACACAAACAGTATAAACACGGTGCATACCTTTTTACCTTATGGTTAATTATAGACAACAGTAAAAAGGAGTATGGACAGTCTATGTGCGAAGACAGCAAACATATATAAAAACAAATTCGCAAGCACTATACCAAATCCAGAGGATTTAGGGAGGCCTACAGCTAGCTACGGGGGAGAATGCACAGCGAAGCGCGCGCTGATTGGACGATACAGACATCCGCTCATGTCTCAATTGTCCACGCCCAGAGGAGCCCGGCCAGCACGCCGGAACCACGTCTTGAACGCGGCCACCAGATGCGGGCAGTCGTCCACGTTGCGGGTCGAGAACCCGAGGCATTGCTGCAGCAGCTCCTGGGCCTCCGGGATGGGCAGGGTGGAGATGATCTGAAGAAACGACTCCTCCAGCTCTTGGCAGTTCGTTGATTTGTGGAAGTGCAAGTGCGTCGGTTGAACTATGTCCCGGCAGACGTTGAGGACAGGGAGCCAGCTTCTGACGAGCTTCATCCTCACCTGATGAAAAAACATTCAGTAGCAGAGCTTCAGATACACAGAGAAACACAGCTTCAGAGCTAAAATGCATGAAGTACAAGTAGATGTGATCTATAAGCTGTTATTGAGAGGCCGGCAGCATTCAGATGCAATCGAAAGAATTGAGGTTGTGGGTTCAGTTTGACGAGAACAAAACATCAAAGTAGTATGTTGTATAGCTCACAGGAAACACCAGTCAACAGATACATAAACTGCAAATGGATGGAATGGAACTGGAAAGGGAAATTTGTACTAAGAAATAAGCTTAAACAGTACAGATGCAGTAAACCATAACATTCATACTACTGGGTACTGGGCAGACTTGTGATTCGACTAAACATGGACAGAAGGCTACTGGGCATGATTCTATTATATAGACCTTATGTGCGGAAAAGAACCAGTTCGACAAATTGACCTTTCATCTCTAGCATACACTAGTGATGGTAATAAAAGGAGGTTTCTTAGTTATTCAGGAAAAGGGCATGTGCCTTACCAAAAACCAGTTACAAACTCTACAATTTCAGCAGAGCATCCAATAAGCATTATGAGTAGAACCTACAGAGTAACCTCTCCGGCAAACCAAATACTATAAATTGCAGCAACATGAGCTTCATTTACTGGCAGTCATGATATATATATTTAGTCATGTAATGGAAAGGGAAACAATAGAGAGTCTGCATAGTCTGGGACATGCATTTTGCAGGGCAAAGACCATAAGATTGCTTAAGATTAGAAAAGCAAATACATCTTAGATACTTTTAGGTTGGGGCTTGATGATGACAAACAATGGTTCTGGTTTTTATGAGGTTGGCAATTCTGTAGTCTTGTTGGATCTGTCACCTCATCCTGAAGGAAAGAAAACACTGATAGTTGGTCCACAATCTGGATAGATGTTTTCAGACCAACTCTATTCAACCTAGCTTAAAGATTTCTTTTTTTGAATTCTGCTTAAAGATTTCTAGGCCCTTCTTTTCTCATCAGACTCCTTAAGCAGAACAATATTAAAGAACTAATCAATCATGACCTTCTCTTCTCTGAAATAAGCTCTAGGCCTAGCTTAAAGCTTTCCTTTTTTTTTCTTGCTCTTCTTTTTTGCAGGTTGCTTAAAGCTTTCTGTCTGAATTCAATGAATTCTTCCTACTGTCCTCGAGAAAGATACCTTTCTTTCAGCTCTTTACCCTCCCAAACTCAATCTACCTTTCTTTCAGCTCTTTACCCTTCCTATCTCGATCCTTATTGGAAGCACTCCTGTATATTCAAGCAAATACACATTCCAAGTTCTCCCGTCATCATCGAAACACATACAGGTTTTATTAACAAAAAATGGCAATGCAATTCACACCATTCATAATTGGCTAATTTAGCACTGAAACTTGCATGAAACATAGATCACTCTGAAGTCTGAACAACTTCATCAGTTCAACCTGTTACTCATGCAAAATAATCATGTTCACAACCCATAAATCCAATTAAGGCATGAATACAGTTAACATAAATGAAACACAAGCTAATAAATATGTTCCAAAAGCTCTGTTATGTACTACACTAGCAACCACCATAGCAAAATTTGATTTACGGATCAATACTAAGAATCATAAAACAACACCATTCAATGTCATAGAGATTGCAGCATTCTTAAACTCATGACACAGGCTGACAGGCATAGAACAACCAGAGATAACCACTGAGGCACTGACAGCAGGATGGATGATATGGAGCCATGCCCATCACACAAGATGTTGCTTGAATATACCATACTAGTAATTAGTGTAAGTAGTATGCCAGTGACCATCCGGACGTCCAAAGTGACAATATCGTATCTGGATGAAATATACTTAACAATTTTGCGCCCACTTGTTCTTCTGTCCATTTTAGTAAGTGGAGGTAGACTCCATCTATAAGTCTGGGGCTCAAACAACTCTAGGACTGAAGTATAAATCAATCCAAGACTTCTCCAAAGAAAATACTCAGATCAAGCAAAACACGTATTAACAAAAGTTATCTTACAAAGCCATGAGCGTCGGCACAAATAAAAAGATGATTAAGAATATGGTACCTATGGGGAAAAAAGTGGATTAATGTATAACCAGTTTTAGTTGTGGTAAGAGACATATGACAAAAAAATGGTCTCCATGTCTGGCTTTTAAGGCTTGTAAACAATTGAACACACCGGGTGCTACTTTGTATTAGGAGGATAAGATGTTAAGACCACAAATTCATTGACTTCTAGGAGTAACAATTAAGCTTTCATTGACAAATCTTATAAGCTGCATAAAGTTATTATCAACTGCTTCGCAACAGAAGGAAAGCACACGGGGCAAGCCATCTTCTTACTAGCTCTGGTAATGGTCTGAGACCAGTTTGAATGGTTTGGGTCTCACTATGGATGCTACCGATCTGGTGAGGAATAGGCTAAATCGATAAATAGTTTTGGTTGGGTTTGATTCCGCTGAAGAACTGAAGAACTGGTTTTGTATCGGTTTGATTTGGACTTTAATGGGTTGTAACTTGATGAGCTGGAGCTCTAGTAGAGACTATCGCAATATGAGCAGAGAGCAAACCACACTACGCCTCCACCAGGGCTCTCCAACCTTGTGCTCCACGGCGACGGCAGCGATCACGGCACCTACCTCGACGGCGTCTTTAGCGTCAACGCCAAGCTGTCGGTGTCGGTGTTCGCCCCCTCGGAAGATCTTCGTTCCTACGCAAAGCACTTAGTGCAGGGCACACAGGCTGGCTGAGATCATTCCCGCGCTGAATCTGCAGCGCCACCATTCAGGAACCAGCTGGAAGTAGTTGATGTGGTTTTGTCCGGTTTGAAGCAACTAATTAGTTTTCATCAATTCGGTTCTAAATGAGGATTGGTCGGTCTGGTTGAGTCTGCGTGCTGTGTTAATTAGATTGGTCTGGTGCTGCTTTGGTTTGGATTTCGGACCATTACCAGCTTGACTTCTTACTGAATTGTCACATTTAATATGTCAAGCAAGATTATCGATTAGCAGACTAACCTGCCGAGGTACAAGGGTCTCCCCAGTCACGACTGAATTGGCAAGCCTGAGTGTGCACCTGGTCACAAGCATAGGAAGCCCGGGCGTCATGTTCCTCCACATGTCCGCATCACTCAGCAACTTCTGCAAATCAATAGCCAGGGCAGCCTGATCACTCCACAATGTCACTGCCTTATCCGCAACCCTCAGATCCACCATCCTCTCGATGAGCCAATACAGGTGCTTCACATTCGACGCTGCAGAGTGCAGATTCAGCCTCTGTATGGCCTCGCGTTCGTCACTGTCCACCGCGACCCTGAAGTCTGGGCTCGCATACTTCCCCATGAGCTCCTTGACTGTCTCCAGGCGCGACTCAAATGCATCGTCGAGCACCTTCTGGACGCAGTCCCGCGACGGGTACTCCTTAAGAAGCATCGCGACGAACGCCTTGGTGGCAGCGGGGACGCGGTGGCCGTGGATCGCCAAGTGGATCAGCCCGTGAAGCATGGCCTCGGAGGGCGACCTGGCGGCCTCCCCCGCAGCGGAAGAGGGACCAACGGCGACGGGGGGAGGGGAGACCCTGGCGAGCAGGTCGGCTGCCTCATCAGCGGGAAGGAGCGGCGCGAGGTCGATGACGCGGGCCTCCTCGTCCTCGGACCAGGGCACCGCCTCAAGGAAGCGGATGCAGGCCTCGACGCAGGCGTCGAAGAGGAGCTGTAGCGCGACGGGGAGGAGGTCGAGGGCATCGCCGGGGGAGCGGATGACGCCCGCGAAGTCAAGCGTGTGGAGGAGGCGGAGCACCTCGACGTGGGCGTGGAATGGGCTTGCGCAGGAGGGGGACGCCGCCACGGCGAGGGAGAGACGGCCACCCGCCGCGGCGAAGGGGGAAGGGGACCAGCGGTCGGACAGGAGAGCGGCGAAGTAGCGGGAGCGGAGGAGGGACGCGGACGAGACGTGCAGGTCAAGGAAGGTTCCGGGGGCGGCCGCGAAGTGGCAGTCGGTGTCGGGCTCGGCGTCGGCGTCGGCGTCGGCGTCGTCAGGGTCGAGGTGGAGGGGGGGGGGCGGTGGAGTGCGTCGGTTGCGTGCTTTTAAAAGGGGAAGGGATTAGATGGGCCAGGGGGGATGGATCAAGATTAGGATGAGGATATATCTGGATAATGAAGCCTGAGTAAACAATTCGAGGGTATTAATTATTAATCCAGCTGATTACATGCTACTACTATTTTAGACCTACAAAATAGATGAAGTGTCATAAAAATAGGTGAAGTGTCATAATATAAAGGAGTGAATTTAAAAACCTGCAGAAAAAATCTATTTTAAAATATATATTTTTGAAATATATGATATTTAAAATAAATTATCTGGTTCTAATTAGATGGATGCTACCGGAGTAGGTCCCAAATATAAACGAATTGTACGTTTGGTCAAAGTAAAACTAATATAATTTTTGGTTGCAAAAAATAATATAATTTTGATAGTATCAACATTTTAGTAGCAATTGTGTGCAAAATAAAGCCAATATTTATGATTGAATGTAATGATAAATAATAAAAATATGATCAATATTAGTATCTCTTATTGTAATTTTATTATATTTTTTATCAAATTTACAAAGTTTTGACCGGAATTGTACTTTTATGCGCTTTTTAGGACGGAGGTAGTAAAATTTAAGCTATGGTAAAACTATTTTTCTTATATTGATGATACTTCGTTATTATGATTTTTTGGAGGGATCAGTTATTGTGATCTTTTCTTTTTTGCAGAATCTCCCAATATCTTTTTTTTTTGAACGAACTGCCACAAGACTTGTGCCATTTCTATTGATATAGAAGAAAATTACAAGCCGCAATCCAGCGGATCGCAGCAGGTGTTAGTAACTGTACAAGTAACTATAAACAACCCGAAAGGCTAGCCTACTCTGATCAACCCCCCAAGATGAGAGGCCCCCGCTAGCTCCCATGTTCTCGCCTCTTCTTTAATCTTGGCCAGGAGGCTTGTGGCTGACCTCTCCTTATGCTCGAAAATACGCGCGTTGCGCTCCCGCCGAAACTCCTAGGCCACCAGCAACAACATGGAGTGTAACCCTTTTCTCGGTACCCCCTCGGTGGCCTCCATAGCTTTCCACCATTCTCTCACTGTCCCCGCATCCGGCCAAGTCGCGGGTGCAATCTGTACGTATGCGATCCATTCCGCAATGGACGCCCAAACACGTTTGGTATATCGACAGCCGGCCAGCAGGTGGAAGGCCGTTTCCAACTCCCTACGGCAGAGGGTGCATACTCTGTTGTTGGGCCATCCTCGAGCTTCTAGTCTATCAGCCGTCCAAACTCGGTTGCGAATGATCAGCCATGCAAAGATTTTACACTTTGGCGGCGCCCACGCTTTCCAACATAAACGTCGGAAATCCTCCCCGATGGCCCCTAAGTATTGTGCTTTATAAGCCGAGGATGCTGTGTACACTCCTTGCGCACTCAGTTTCCATGTGGTTGTGTCTTCCCGATCGGCCGTGAGGTTCACCGATTGGGTGATGCTCCACAATTCGATGAATTGTTGCAGATGCTGAACCGTGAGGCCAGCCAGAAGGTTTATGTCGCGGACCCAGGCATTATCTTGCAGGGCCTCTCGTACTGAGCGGTTCTTCTTGTTAGAGATGGAGAAGATGTCCGGTGCTATATCCTTAGGACGCCTGCCCTGCGCCCAGGCTGAGTGCCAGAAGGAGGTTGTGGCCCCGTTTCCTAGCTGAATGGTAGTGCAAGCTGCGTAGAGTAGCCTGTCGGTGTCATCACATGGGGATCCCAGCCCGGTCCACGGCTTGTCCGGGGTAACCTGCTCGTGCCACAGCCACCGTAATCGAAGGGCTCGTGCGAATTTCTCAATGTCGAGGACTCCCAGGCCGCCAAGGGATGTCGGCCTGTTCACCATTGGCCAGTTGACTTTACACTTGCCCCCAGTCAGGGTCTGATCACCCGCCCATAGAAATCTTTTCCTGGTTTTGTCTAGCTCCTCCAGAACCTCCTTTGGTGCCTTAATCGCCGTAAGGAGATAGACCGGCATGGATGACAGGACGGACTTAACAAGTGTGATTCGTCCCGCCTGCGTTAGGTTGCGGCCCCACCAGCCCTTCATCCTGCTTGTCGCTTTGTCTAGTAATGGCTGGAAGTCCACTCTTCTGAGGCGGCTCACCGAAAGGGGTAGGCCAAGAGCGGAGGAGGAGGTCGGCGTTGGGGAAGGAGAGCGATTCGGGGGAGAAGGAAGTAGAGGAGGGATGAGGAGGGGACGGTGGTGAGCAAAAGGCGGCGAGGCGGGAGCTGCTCGCTGAGCGCTGGCGCTTGCGAAGGGACATCGCCGTCGGTGTTCGGTGTCAGGATTTGGGGATTTTTTGGGTGCGTTTCGGGAATGGCGAAGGGGAGGGTGGTGGAGTGCGTCGGTTGAGTCAAGAAACAATTCATTACTCTCTCATTCTCCCCACTGTGGTTCATCCTTTACCAAATTTTGTGGCTGATCTTTGGGACTCTTCTTCTGCCTCTTGGAATTCTTCTTTGATATCTCAGATTTTTTCTGAGCCAATTGTTTCCAACATTTTGCAAACCCCCAAGGTGCTTTCTTCCAATCCTGATGTTCTTTGTTGGAAACCTGCAACTCATGGTATTTGTTCTTCCAAGGAAGCTTATAAATATTTGGCATCATCTTCCTCTTCATTGCCTTTACTTGGTTCCAGGGCTTTATCTCCCTTTGCCGTCTCCTTTCTTCAAGCTACTTGGAATCATAAGATTTTTCCGCCTGTTATTAAAACCTTTTTATGGAGACTTATCAGACATGCTTTAGCCACTGGTGTTCATGCAGCCTCCTTCTCATCACATATTTCTCCTTCCCGCTCTTCTTGCAATTCTAGTGAAACTGACTTTCACCTGTTTTTTGGTTGTCCCTTTGCTCGTGCCTGTTGGCTAGGTTCTGATCTGGCTTTAAGAATTGATGATCTTCCTTTTGAAACGAATTGATGATCTTCCTTTTGAAACTTTGGGAGTTCAGTCAACACTTCAGATCATTTTCGGCTCTGTTATTCCTCCCCACAAGCATCTTTAGGTGGCCACTTTACTTTGGTTCCTCTGGAAAGCTAGAAAT
>OAMR01000161.1:2213738-2232565 GCA_900205405.1 Echinochloa crus-galli
TGTCTCGCCGTGTTGGCCATCTTTTGATGAAGAATCCGCACCGGCTGCGTGTGCACGATAGGCATGGACCAAGCCCGCCTGACCTCGTCCTGGAAGCCAGGTAGCTTTGTCCAGAAATTCTCGAATCGGAAAGGCCGGGGAGTTCTCGGACTATCCATGTTCGAGAGCAGTAGCGGGCAGTGATCCGAGAGAGAGGTTGAGAGGGCAAGCAGGCTGTGGTGATCGAAGTGCAAGTCCCAGGAATCATTGCAGAAGAATCTGTCTAGACGGCTCATGGTCGGCCGACGCCGCTCATTTGTCCATGTGTACTTCCGGTTTTGCAGGTGAAGTTCCTTGAGTTGGCAGAACTGTAGTGTGCGACGAAATTGTCTCATGCGAGATAGGTTGAGGTTGTTGTTGCTCTTGTCCTGAGCCTGGTAGATGAGATTAAAATCACCGAGCAGCAACCAACTGACACCAATCGCCGGCATGGAACGTCTCAATTCCCGCATGAAGGACGGCTTCAGACTAGCTCTTGTTGGGCCGTAGACCGCAGTGAGGAGGAAAGAAGCGCCAGAACAGCGTAGCGAGACCTGGACGGAAATGGAGAAACGACGAATGGTGATGCCAGTGACATCCATGAAGGTGCTGTCCCAGAGCAGGAGGATTCCTCCCCTAGTGCCCGCTGCCGGTTTGAACGCGAACCTGTCAAGTCTCGGCCCGCCGAGGAACGTTGCCAGGTGGCTATCAATATTGGCCAATTTGGTCTCCTGTAAACACGCGAGATGGCAGTAAGTGGAGAGGAGCATATCACGGATGGTCATGCAGCGGGCCGGTGAATTGAGGCCCCTCACATTCTAGCTTAGAATGTCGACTCGTGGTGTTGTCGTCATATGAAAATGAGGCGGACGCAATGCTGATGAAAACGAAGCTGGGCAGTGCATCGATTGGTTGAAACGAAGCAGCACCACAGTTGGGAGACAGTACATTGATGCAACAACACATGAAGGGGAGCTCTGTAGCCAGCAACACGCAGGAAGTGGCGACGAGGGCCTAGTACAAAAGACGCAAAGGGAAGATACAACCGCTGCATTGGAGTGACGTCCCGAGGTCGACAGCACGCAGGCAGCAAACAAGGCCAAGCAGCACACCGAAGAAAGCTAAGCCGACTAATCATGGAACCATTGCTGAAACTCTAGCCCCCCAAGTGCTCACGGCGCCGTGACCACCATGTCCTCCTGCATGTCGTCCTGCAGGTCGTCCACGCCCGGCCCAATGACCTGCAGCAGGGCGTTGTCGACGGCGTCGAAGAAGTCATCGTAGAGGCCGAAGAGCGCCGTCATCCCTGCGATAATCTCCTGTGGAAGCGGGCCGTTGTACAGCGCCACAAATTCACCCAGGACGCGCTCCACTGGGTCGACGTCCAAGCCTGGGAACCTCAACTTCCGGCACAGGTTGAGCTGAGCGCGCGTTTCGGTGGGCAGGGCCGGCTTCTTGGCCAGCCGTGCGCTGCGGCGTAGGTTCGTCATGTCGAACTGGCGGCGAGGACGCGCCTGACGGGGAGGGCGTGACGGCGGCGGTGGGGGAGGCGGAGTGAGTACGGCCGGCGGCGCCGGCTTGACGAAGAAGGCCGCCACCCCGGACCGCTCGGCCGCCCCCGCAACCTCCTCCTGGGCTCCGCCCGCGGCCTCATCCTGGGCTCTGGCCTGCTGGCGAGGCCCGGATCCTAGGCAGCAGTCGGCCTGCCGGGGACTCTGAGGCCTAGCGCCGGTCGCGTTGGCCACGGCCTGCCAGGGCTGCTGAGGCCCAATGTCTTGGGCCGCCATGCTGTCTTCCGGCCCAGCGCCGTTTCCCTGCGCTCCCGGCGAGACGGCCGGCGCCGGCGTTGTCTCTGATCCTCCCAGGAGCTCCAGTTGCTGCAGAGCCATCTCCACCATGCCAATCGTGACGCGAGGGGGCTCCGGAATTTGCAGATCAGTCTTCAAGCGGGCAAAAGCGGAGTCCACCTGGATGAGGTGAGTAGTAGTGGTGGGAGAGACATCGGACCAGGCCTCATTCACCATCGGTGGAGCAGCAAGACCCAGCCTGTCCGCGAGGGCACTGGCCTTGAGCAGATAGTCCTCCATTGATGGCACGACGAGGTCCCGGCAGCGCCTGATCGTGTTCATGCGCGACAGGTTCAGGGCGACTTCCTGCAGGTGGAGGCCTGCAGCATGAAGAGGAGCCTGATGTCTTCATCGGTGCGTGCGTCAATTGATTGGCTCCATGCTCTCAAGTGTCTCGCCGTGTTGGCCATCTTTTGATGAAGAATCCGCACCGGCTGCGTGTGCACGATAGGCATGGACCAAGCCCGCCTGACCTCGTCCTGGAAGCCAGGTAGCTTTGTCCAGAAATTCTCGAATCGGAAAGGCCGGGGAGTTCTCGGACTATCCATGTTCGAGAGCAGTAGCGGGCAGTGATCCGAGAGAGAGGTTGAGAGGGCAAGCAGGCTGTGGTGATCGAAGTGCAAGTCCCAGGAATCATTGCAGAAGAATCTGTCTAGACGGCTCATGGTCGGCCGACGCCGCTCATTTGTCCATGTGTACTTCCGGTTTTGCAGGTGAAGTTCCTTGAGTTGGCAGAACTGTAGTGTGCGACGAAATTGTCTCATGCGAGATAGGTTGAGGTTGTTGTTGCTCTTGTCCTGAGCCTGGTAGATGAGATTAAAATCACCGAGCAGCAACCAACTGACACCAATCGCCGGCATGGAACGTCTCAATTCCCGCATGAAGGACGGCTTCAGACTAGCTCTTGTTGGGCCGTAGACCGCAGTGAGGAGGAAAGAAGCGCCAGAACAGCGTAGCGAGACCTGGACGGAAATGGAGAAACGACGAATGGTGATGCCAGTGACATCCATGAAGGTGCTGTCCCAGAGCAGGAGGATTCCTCCCCTAGTGCCCGCTGCCGGTTTGAACGCGAACCTGTCAAGTCTCGGCCCGCCGAGGAACGTTGCCAGGTGGCTATCAATATTGGCCAATTTGGTCTCCTGTAAACACGCGAGATGGCAGTAAGTGGAGAGGAGCATATCACGGATGGTCATGCAGCGGGCCGGTGAATTGAGGCCCCTCACATTCTAGCTTAGAATGTCGACTCGTGGTGTTGTCGTCATATGAAAATGAGGCGGACGCAATGCTGATGAAAACGAAGCTGGGCAGTGCATCGATTGGTTGAAACGAAGCAGCACCACAGTTGGGAGACAGTACATTGATGCAACAACACATGAAGGGGAGCTCTGTAGCCAGCAACACGCAGGAAGTGGCGACGAGGGCCTAGTACAAAAGACGCAAAGGGAAGATACAACCGCTGCATTGGAGTGACGTCCCGAGGTCGACAGCACGCAGGCAGCAAACAAGGCCAAGCAGCACACCGAAGAAAGCTAAGCCGACTAATCATGGAACCATTGCTGAAACTCTAGCCCCCCAAGTGCTCACGGCGCCGTGACCACCATGTCCTCCTGCATGTCGTCCTGCAGGTCGTCCACGCCCGGCCCAATGACCTGCAGCAGGGCGTTGTCGACGGCGTCGAAGATGTCATCCGAAGAGCGCCGTCATCCCTGCGATAATCTCCTGTGGAAGCGGGCCGTTGTACAGCGCCACAAATTCACCCAGGACGCGCTCCACTGGGTCGACGTCCACGCCTGGGAACCTCAACTTCCGGCACAGGTTGAGCTGAGCGCGCGTTTCGGTGGGCAGGGCCGGCTTCTTGGCCAGCCGTGCGCTGCGGCATAGGTTCGTCATGTCGAACTGGCGGCGAGGACGCGCCTGACGGGGAGGGCATGACGGCGGTGGTGGGGGAGGCGGAGTGAGTACGGTCGGCGGCGCCGGCTTGACGAAGAAGGCCGCCACCCCGGACCGCTCGGCCGCCCCCGCAACCTCCTCCTGGGCTCCGCCCGCGGCCTCATCCTGGGCTCTGGCCTGCTGGCGAGGCCCGGATCCTAGGCAGCAGTCGGCCTGCCGGGGACTCTGAGGCCCAGCGCCGGTCGCGTTGGTCACGGCCTGCCTGGGCTGCTGAGGCCCAATGTCTTGGGCCGCCATGCTGTCTTCCGGCCCAGCGCTGTTCCCTGCGCTCCCGGCGAGACGGCTGGCGCCGGCGTTGTCTCTGATCCTCCCAGGAGCTCCAGTTGCTGCAGAGCCATCTCCACCATGCCAATCGTGACGCGAGGGGGCTCCGGAATCTGCAGATCAGTCTTCAAGCGGGCAAAAGCGGAGTCCACCTGGATGAGGTGAGTAGTAGTGGTGGGAGAGACATCGGACCAGGCCTCATTCACCATCGGTGGAGCAGCAAGACCCAGCCTGTCCACGAGGGCGCCGGCCTTGAGCAGGATAATCTCCTGTGGAAGCGGGCCGTTGTACAGCGCCACAAATTCACCCAGGACGCGCTCCACTGGGTCGACGTCCAAGCCTGGGAACCTCAACTTCCGGCACAGGTTGAGCTGAGCGCGCGTTTCGGTGGGCAGGGCCGGCTTCTTGGCCAGCCGTGCGCTGCGGCGTAGGTTCGTCATGTCGAACTGGCGGCGAGGACGCGCCTGACGGGGAGGGCGTGACGGCGGCGGTGGGGGAGGCGGAGTGAGTACGGCCGGCGGCGCCGGCTTGACGAAGAAGGCCGCCACCCCGGACCGCTCGGCCGCCCCCGCAACCTCCTCCTGGGCTCCGCCCGCGGCCTCATCCTGGGCTCTGGCCTGCTGGCGAGGCCCGGATCCTAGGCAGCAGTCGGCCTGCCGGGGACTCTGAGGCCCAGCGCCGGTCGCGTTGGTCACGGCCTGCCTGGGCTGCTGAGGCCCAATGCCTTGGGCCACCATGCTGACTTCCGGCCCAGAGCCGTTCCCTTGCGCTCCCGGCGAGACGGCCGGCGCCGGCGTTGTCTTTGATCCTCCCAGGAGCTCCAGTTGCTGCAGAGCCTTCTCCACCATGCCAATCGTGACGCGAGGGGGCTCCGGAATCTGCAGATCAGTCTTCAAGCGGGCAAAAGCGGAGTCCACCTGGATGAGGTGAGTAGTAGTGGTGGGAGAGACATCGGACCAGGCCTCATTCACCATCGGTGGAGCAGCAAGACCCAGCCTGTCCACGAGGGCGCCGGCCTTGAGCAGGTAGTCCTCCATTGATGGCACGACGAGGTCCCGGCAGCGCCTGATCGTGTTCATGCGCGACAGGTTCAGGGCGACTTCCTGCAGGTTGGAGGCCTGCAGCATGAAGAGGAGCCTGATGTCTTCATCGGTGCGTGCCCTGAGCACCTGCTCAGATGGCAACTTGCCCGGGCACGCGGTGCCAGCCGCCTCCCTGCGGTGGCCGCTGCTGCCTCCCCAGATCTGGCGGGGAGGGGTGCGGTCCCGAACACGCCGCATCGGTTCCTGGTCCGCCGACCTGGCTCCGGAGAGTCTTGCCCTGTCCCGCTCGCCACCGTCGTCGTCCCGGTCGCGGTCGTCCCGGCGCCACACGTTCCAGCGGGGGTGGTCGTTGTTGTATTTCCCGCCCCGCTGCTGCTGCTTGGCCCGGTCGGACCGCTCCGGCCGCTGCGTGCCCCCGCGGTTGGAGCCGCGGACCAGTCTTCGGTCGGTGTCGTCGTACCGGCGCTCGTCGTCGCGGTCGTGCCGGCGCTCGGTGTCGTGGTGGCTGTCCCGGTGGCCGCCGCGGTCCTGCCGGCTGCTGCTCTCCTCCCACCTCCGGTCCATGTAGGCCGGGGGGACGTTGAAGGGAGGGAAGGCCGGCGGCGGCGCCTCCTCGCCATCCAGGGCTCCCCACTGCCAGAACAGCCGCCGCTTCTCCGGCTCTGGCGCCACCGTGCCCAGCGGGTAGGGACCCGCAGGGACCGCCGTGTAGTCATGGATCCACTCCAGGTGGAGGATGACCGCATGCTTGACCCCGCTCTGCCAGCGCTCCGGGGGGGTGGGCGTCACGAACACCGTCGAGACCTCGTCCTTGGTGCGGTGGGTGAATGTGAGCCACATTCGCTTGGGGATTAAGCTCGGGTTGGGCGTCCATGCCCACAAGTCGATGGTGCGCATGTCATCTGGGTGTAGCAGGTTGGTGTCGATGCACTCCAGGGAACACGTCGGGCCGATGAGCTTCTCCACAATGTCCGGCATCCAGGCGTGCGCGGGAACCCCCTCCAGGCAGAGGCGAACCTGAAAGAAGAGGGACGCACCAAAGGCGTGCGCCAAGCCGCGCCACGGTCGGACGTTGATGGTGACTCCGTGGTGCTTGATGTACGGCAGTCGCAGGGCATCCTCGGTGTGGCGGCGATGGGCGAACTTGATGAGGAAGGGCTCCGGCTGGTGCCGCGAGACGATGACGTCCCCCTGCAGGAGCTGCAGCTCATCGAGGATGACCGCCTCGACGTCCTTGGCTCCCGTGGAGGCCGGCGCTCTCATGGCCTTAACCACGAGGGTGGTGGCGGCGGCGGTGGCGAGGAAGCCGGGGATGGACGTCGGTCCCGGACGGTGCGCCGACGGCCGTGGCAACGCGCGGCCTTGTGGCCTGAGCGCCCGCACCGGAAGCAGCGCACGGGGTCCCTGCAGTTGCTAGCTCTGTGGTCTGTCGCGAGGCAAATGAAACAACGCCCGGCGGTTCTCCTTTTGAATGCGGCGAGCGAAGCATGGTTGGAGACCGGGTGCCGCCAGTCATGTCGCCGCGTTGAATAGCCATGGTGGGGTTCAGCTCTCGGCCGGTGGCGCTGTGATGAATGCCGCTCTTCTCGCCTTGCCCTCCGGGATTTGACGTGGGTCCAGCCTGGCTCCGGCGAAGGGCGGACGTGACGAAGAGGAGTCGTGGCCCTCGAGGAGGCGGCACGCGAGGGGGGCCTCCCCCTTCCTCCGGACGGGCGCCAGACGCGCCGATGGGAGAGGCGGTCAGGCCGCCGCGAGGTGGTGTAACTCCTCTGGGCCGCGGCGTTGGAGACCGGCTGGTGGCAGTAATGGCTCGGTGGTTGAGCAGAGGCGACCCCATTGAATGTCGCGGCGGGGAGTCGTGCAGCCTCCGCGTAGGTGAGCGGGTGGCCGGCCTGGAGCGGCGAAGGCGTCTCCGACACCATCTCCACGTCGTCGCGGACCGGTCCGCCTGAGCTCGGAGGAGGAGGCGGGGTGACCGGCGGTCCGAGATCCAGATCCAAGTCGACCTCGCAGGCCGTGCCGAAGCGCAGGACCCTGCGCGGAGAGCCATCCCTCCCGGCGGAGAAGGCGGAAGGCGTTGCCCAGCTGCTGAGGTTGCGGCCGGGGTTGGAGCGGCGGGGGTGGCGGCAGCGGCGGCGGCGGCGGCGGGGGTGGGTGTCGCGGAGCTCGCGACATGGGTGCTCTAATCTCCCAATATCTCACCAAACCGGGCATTATGCGGGTGGATTCTTGGCTAGGGTGAAGGAAGATTTAGTTATTTGGGAGTTTCGATTGATCAACATTTCTGTTATCTCCACTAGTTGCAACAAACAGCATGTGGCAAGCAGAAGGGGAGCGAGCGATCTCGCACCCATCTCGTATTCATGTCCAGTAATACTCTCATTCTCATCCATGCAAATCAGGCAACGAGAATGGGCTTCATTTTCAATTTTCCATGTTGCGGAACGACACTTGTCTCTTGTCGATCTCTTTCCGCCACGATTATAGAAGAGATATTCTATCGTATTCGGATCTATATACATCCCCCACGGCGCATACGCGAACGTGTCTTAGGCCTAGATGATACATCTTCGATGGAATTTCCACCTAAATAAGCACCGGTGGCAGTCTTTTAGGCCTAGATGACACACCGGCCGGCAGGGCTTTCCATGGACTGCCACCTGCATCCGACGAGCTCAAAAGTCGTTGGGCACATCAAATGGTTAAATCTTAAACCGGAGCTGATTCTTCTTTTTTCGAGCTCTACTTAGTGTCCTGACCATCTACAAAAGATTAACAAAAAACTAGTTAAATTTACTAATTTAGCTTCTCTTAACTAATAAATAGCAAAGTATACAAAATTTAGAATTAAATTAGAATCATTTTCTCGAACCGTGGAGAAAACAGATTCTGTGAAAACGGCAGATTCTGTGAAAACGGTTAGTGAGGTAGGGGTGAAGAATCACTAAATTTAGAAGATTATTTTTATAGTCCATTTACAAAATTCATTGAAAACGTTTTTTCTAACAATAACTAAATTTAACTTTAAAAAATATTTTAACTTGTATCTCCAACTTTAAAAAATGATTCAACGTGTCTCTTGGGATGTTCTTAATTAGAATCAATCTAGGATGTTCTTATTGGTAGAAGAGTCGAACAAAGACAATGCCATAGAAGGCCATGTGCAGGACTCCATCCCAGTCCCAAGTCTCCATTTTACATAAGAGCAGTACAGAGCCAGGAAGAACATATAGCTCCCTAAATAAAACTACTAATTATTCTACGTCTCAGCAAACTTGCAACAGCATTTGGAAAGCCGCGAGCCACGCGCCGTTTTCCGGGAGCTAAGCAAACTCGTGAACTAACTTTGGCGACATCGGTGCCTAGGTGGCGTGCTTGTCGTCCTTGAGGTGGCGCGCCTTCTCCTTCTCCTTCACCTCCGACCCCTGCGACGTGTCGTACTCTGCACACAGAATCACAGCCGGTTAATCCACCACAGCATCACTCCTCCGCGCCACACACAAACGACATCAGAAATCGGAGCGTGCTTCGCTTACCGGGATGGCTGGGATGAATCGTGGTGCCGGGGTGCTCCACGGGGTCGTTCCCTCCGTACACCCCGCCGAACCCCTCCTCGTCAGAGCGCGTCGAGTACCCCTCCCCGAACGAGTGCGTCATCACGTCCCTGCGTCGTCACGTCATCACAATTCACAAGGGCAACAAAACCACATCAAGCACTGGCGCTGCAGCTGCAAGAACACACCGTGCCATTGCACGGGAGAACGAAGCTTTGGCACGGGGGAAGGGGACGTGGTGCGGGATTACCCGTGGGCCGTCTTGGGCTTGTCCTTGGCCCCGGCGTCCTGCGGGGGCACCTGCGGCTGCTGCTGCTTCGGCTGCTCCATGCCCACGCCCTGGTCCCCCGGCACGGGCGCACTGGCCGCCGGCGTCGCCGAGACGCTCCTCCCGCGTGCTGCGCCTGCCGCGGGTACCACCAAGCCCGGCGCCGCCGCACCAGCACCAGCACCAGCACGCCTGCCGCCGATCCGGCCGAGCGCCAACCCGAGTCCCGTGCCGCAGCCGCTGCTAGTAGCCGACCGGAGCGTGTGCGAGTACATGAGCCACGAAACGAAACGAGACGCGAGCGCGGCGCGGGGGGAGCGGGTTATAAGCGGCCGCGCGTGCCGTGGCGCGGCCGCCGTCGCGGTGGCGCCTCGCGCGGGGGCACACGTACAGAGCGCGCCTGGAAGGCGCCGCGGGGGGAGGCGGCGTGGCGCCGTCTCGCGAGCAGCGAGCCAACACGTAGAGGAAAGAAAGCGCTACACGCGCCGAGCTGGGGAGACGCCGGCTTCGGCCCACGGTCACGGCGTACAAAGCGCGAAGAGGATAGGGACGCGTCGTGTCAGTCGCCCCGATCTCTCGCGTCGTCGCGTCGCGTCGCGGGTGGCCAGGTCGAGCCGGGTGAATCCGCCGTAACAATTAACTAGTTTGTTCAATTCACGACGATCAAGTGTTAGGTATTATCGTCGTGCACTTGTTTAATTCGTGGCAGTGCACCGGTGGTTAGTGTAATCCGTCGTTTAGTTCATGGATTGATGATCCAATGTTAGTAGTTATATTGGTTCCTTATGAACTTGTTTAATTCGTGGTGTAGTGTTAGTAGTTACGTTTATTCGCTATGAACTTGGTTATTCGTAATGATCTATGCTTATTCGCAATGAACTTCAATGAGCTTGCTCCTCCTGTTTTCTAAAAAAAAACTTCAATGAGCTTGCATTGTGTGGTTGTAATGATCAATGTTATTGGTATGATGGATCAATATTATCTGGCGTCGTTCGTTCTCACCTTCCGTATTTCAAATCGACGCCAAATAGATGTCGTTCCCATGGTTGCAAAAAAAAAGAAAAAAAAATGACGTTCTCAAAAGATGTTTCCAGCGAGCCAACAGTGTTTTTCTCTCAGCGAAAACCAGCGCCAGCCACCAGTCCACAACCAGCCAGCAGTATTTTTCTCTCAACAAAAACCAGCGCCAGCCACCAGCCAAATGAACAGGGCGTAGTTCAAATCGTCCTGCATTTCACAGCAATACAGCATGGAGCATTTGGAATCGTAATGGGCCGTCCGTTTTTCTTTTCTACCATGAGCGGCCCATTCGGCTTTCCTTTCTTCCTTCTTTCTGCCGGTTGCCGCTTGCTAGCAACCGCCGTTCTCTCTGGCGCCGCCGCTCCCATCTAGTGAAGATCCATGGATTCAGAACATGAAACAACCATTGCTATGGTCAGAACATCTTGTTCTTTTATTTGAGCAATTTTTCTCCTAAGTGATGCTTGGCAGCAGGAACTCCCTATAAGTAATTTTTGTTGCAAGAGCAGGTTTATTCAAAAGACAGAAAAAACGATAATAATCATCTGTTTTATGATTCCATGGAACTAGTTTCTGAACAAACATCATTAGGACTCGAAAATTGATGCATACATCAATGAAAATAAGGGAGGAAGCAACGTCAACTGAAGCCGTGGATGATCACATTCTTATTCGCCCCGTGATGCTGCCTAATACGGTAACCCCCACACGACCTAGGCTGTCGCGGTGGGTTCTATCGTTCCATCATTTCTGGCTCGACAGGCAGTACAATCAGCCGAAGAATGTCCGATGTTATCCCGTGATCCTACCATGTGCAAGTGCAATTATGCATTCATGAAAGACCAAAGCCAGCCTAGGACTAATAAGGTGACACAGTAACCTATGGGCCTATCCACATATGCGACCAGTAGCGCAACATTTGATCTCTGCAAGCAAGGCTAAGGACAGTTCATACAAGATCAATTCCCTCGCATCCTCCTGGAACTTCAATTTCTGCAAGAGTCAGCTTGTTTGCTGCAGTTCCTTGAACTGAAGTCACAGTCTCACAGCAAGCAAGACACATGCTTACATCACCAGGAGACCGAAGCAAAGGCAAGGCAGCAGATCAGCCGGCTTCAGTTGATCGGAGGGCAGAATTCAGAAAATGTCAAGCAAACGATGATTACAGCCGCAGTCGTCAGCTAATGGCAATTAGCGTCACCCATCGGTTAGTAGATGTTTCATCTAATGTCCAAGTGGGACCGGCCGACAGCTTGGAGTGGCCTCAACCTCAAGCGTCATAGAGCTAAGTGAGCAAGCAACTCAACACCAAGAGCTCGTGTTTCAGGTTGCTGCTCTGCCAAAACAAGTCAGGATTATACGGTCTTGTAAATTTGTAATGCTGAACCTCCATTATCCACAATAAATTGCGGCCAAGTTGAAACCACACAGATTATTCCTAGACAATATCCATTTGAAAAACATGGTTTCCATAGGATTTTTTTTATGAAAAAACATCGCTCTCACTGCTTCGTCGACTGTTATGACTCTGGGCACGCCAATAAAACCAGACAAGTAGTTGCTCTGAGTCCACACGATAGGTGACTGCATGCGTTCTCATACAATACAACAATAGGGAACAACGAAGTAACACGGTCCAAGTAACCGAAAGAACCAGAAAATAACAGCAGGAATCACGAAAGAATGCACACCCCCCTAAGTCATGAAGATGAGTAGCAAATTTAGCTCCAGAACAAAAGACTAAGTATCAACAGAAAGGAAATATGCTGCCTTCTCCATCAAGATAAAACGCCAAAGGAACAAATTGCACGAAAATGACAGCTTACAACCAAAACAGCAAGGATACAGAGCAGCACTAGATAGGATAATGAGAGCATTGCTTCTCTTTCACATAAATGGTTGCGTACTTGACGTGCATCAGAACAAACTGCTGACAACAGGCATACGCAGCTACAAACAATGAGCTTGAGAAAATTCAAGTAGAGCAGAGACAGCTGCGTATATAAGAACTAAAGACGTGATCTTACACTACCTTGAAACTGCAAGATGGAAATTAATACACTGAAGACAAGAAACATAGCAGAAAACTATTACACTGAACAGACAAACCAAAGACCAAGATGGAAAAGGTGACACGACCAAGGAAACAAACAGTCTGGAAGGAACTGATCACTGAATTAGTGAAGTAACTAGACTAGCAAGGTCGAAATCAGCCGTGTTACCAACTCAAACAGAATTTTGTCTCGAGCACTAAAAATATATGAGAATGGGAATTGCAGTGATACTTCAAGCGAACATTGGTTATAGTTTTAGTTTTACCAATATAAGCTGAATGGAGGTGCTAATATGATTTTACCATTCATACACAAATGGATACCAATTCTCACCAGAAAATCACATGATCAAGCAATCTACCTCCACCTGCTATCAATTTCTATACAATTAGCGTTAAATTTTCTCTAGCTACTCATCATGTAGACAGACATCAAACAAGTAATCTAAAATCCCCAATTATACCATCTAGTCATAGTCATCATCTTGGGAAGAAACTAATACAATGCAAAACCAATTCTAATCATTCTTTCCCTGATTCTATGACAATGCTACATACAACAGAGCTAATACACAAGAAACTACTCACCGCCAAGCAGACACGGTGAGCAGCGGCCGCTTCTCCCATGCCAGGGACAAGAATTCCGGTGGCAGATCAACAAGTGAATACTTGTACTTTGCATCGTAGTTCCAGAGCAACAAATCAGCTTGGCTCCTGGCATAGTTGCTGAACTTTACGGGCTCAAAGCCGGTACAAAAGACGCAAAGGGAAGATACAACCGCTGCATTGGAGTGACGTCCCGAGGTCGACAGCACGCAGGCAGCAAACAAGGCCAAGCAGCACACCGAAGAAAGCTAAGCCGACTAATCATGGAACCATTGCTGAAACTCTAGCCCCCCAAGTGCTCACGGCGCCGTGACCACCATGTCCTCCTGCATGTCGTCCTGCAGGTCGTCCACGCCCGGCCCAATGACCTGCAGCAGGGCGTTGTCGACGGCGTCGAAGAGAGAGAGCTCGGAGAGGAACACGCTGCCGGCGCGGCGACGGCGGCAGGCTGGGGAAGCGACCCCGGAGCGGCGGCCTCGGGCTGGGCCGCCGCGTCGACGGGGGCCGCGGCGGGGGCGGGGACGGGGACCGGCGGCGGCGGGGTGGTGAAGATGAGGCGCTCGAGGTCGGAGTCCGCGAACGGCGGGTCTCCTATGAGGCTGTCCATCCACGCAATCGGAGTCGAAGTCCGCGGCGGCGCCGAGGTCCGAGAACACCGCGTCGGCCGCGGACGCCCCGACGAACGTGTCGGGGAAGAAGTGCTCCGCGGCGTGGGGCCACGCGGCGGCGCCGTACGGCAGCGAGGCCGCCGGGATCTGGCCGTGCGGGGGCGCCGGGGCGGGCGGCATCGGCAGCGCCTGGCGCGGCGGGAGCTGCATCGGCGGCGGCGGCAGGTGGTGGTGGTGGTGGTGGTGCCTCTGGTGCTGCTGTTGCTGCTGCTGGATCACCTGCTGCGCGATGGCCATGAGGTTGCCGCTGTCCGCGCACATGTACGCCATGGCGCTCCCCGCCGTTTCCGGTCGGAGAATCGCGGAATGGGTGGGTGGGGAGCGGCGGGGCCGGGGGATTCGGCGGTGCGGTTTCGTGAGTTGGGGAAGGGAAGGGAAGGGAAGGGGGGAACGGCGGAGGTGAGCGGCGGCAGGGGATTTAAAACAGTAGGGCGTGGGCACTGTGGTGGCTGGCACACTCGCAGGCAGGCACTGTGCCTGTGCGGGTGCGGGGCGCAATTACGGGTGTGTCCTCGGGCGTACAGAATCCTACGGAGTAGAGCGGAGTCGCTGCCTGCGTAGCCGTAGCGTACTGTGCGTGTGTATGTACCCGTGGCTTCCGCTTTGGTGGTCGCGGGGACGGACGGCCTCAGCGCCAACGGTAAAATGAGGACGAGTGATGAGGGCAGTGCGGAAGTGCAGTGGGAGCTTGAACTACGCCTGCTGCGGTGTGACTCGCTAGGATCTTCTGCGGTGAGTAATTTCTGAACTCCGCCTGTCAGTGCAGTAAGCCACCGATTATCTCTGGTGGAATGCCTTTTGGGAATCAAGTCCATTGTAGTACTCCAATTGGTAGTCCTCGCCAAATTTTTCCACTCCAGGCCAGTGTTGAACAGTGTTCGACTGAGAATAAATGTAATCTTAATTTTATAAAGTGAAAACCGTTTTATTTCTAGCAAACATGAAACAAGGACGAGTCTATCCTCGCAAACTTTTATTTCTCTTATCTAAATGTATATTAAGTTGTTACAAAACTCTAGTGGCCAATTTACCGTAATTATACACTTAATTAAGTGCTACAACTCTTATAAATAAATGAAATATGTAAATTACACTGCCTGTAATTAAAAATATTATAACTTCATCCAGATTTAAGTCGATCTTTCTAACTTTGACCATCAGTATTGAAAATATTATGTAGATTGTCACGCAAGTTTGATAGGATCATCATGAAAATATTTCATAATATATAAGCATTTCCTATTTGAAAGGACCTTGATGTCACCTAGAGGGGGGGTGAATAGGTGAATCTGCAAATTACAAACTTTTTCACACAATCAGTACAACAGAAACCGGTCAGACCGGTGTCCAAAACCGGTCAGACCGCTTAAAGCGGTCAGACCGCTTTGGCATCATTCTTTCCCTGATTCTATGACAATGCTACATACAACAGAGCTAATACACAAGAAACTACTCACCGCCAAGCAGACACGGTGAGCAGCGGCCGCTTCTCCCATGCCAGGGACAAGAATTCCGGTGGCAGATCAACAAGTGAATACTTGTACTTTGCATCGTAGTTCCAAAGCAACAAATCAGCTTGGCTCCTGGCATAGTTGCTGAACTTTACGGGCTCAAAGCCGCACCATTCCATCAGCGTCTGCCACTCCCTGCTAGCCGCCATCCTATCGGTCCTCTCGGCACCTTCCTCTGGCCCAACAGCCCTCCGAATGCGTTCCCCAAACATACATCGCTCCACCCTCACCCTCTCCGGTGAGTCCCGTGCCATTGCTACATCCAGTGACTCGAACACTGGCTTGTAATAGCACAGTGCATTGGCAAACCGGTCGGCGAACCCAGCTCGGTTCAGACTAACCTCATACTCACCTAGGGTGACTACTGATGGACGAAGTGATTTGGCGAGCCGGAGGACTCGCCGCACCGGCTCATCAGAGTCTCCAAGAAGGTGGTACAGCTGGAGCATGAAATTGACTGCCACGGCCTCATCGGGCTCAACCAAGAAATCAGACCGATCCAATTCGTGCACTGGCCGCAGCAATGGGACAAATTCGAAGTCCACCCCAAGAAGCTTGGCGAAGTCGCGGAGACGGGCACTGGTTGCGACGAGGGACGCTGCGGGCTTCGGCCCCAAGTACGGTGAGGGTACACCGGAGATACGGACCCGGGATGGCTTCCCCTCGGGGCGAGTAGCGAGCGCCTGGAGCAGCGCCGCCCATTGGATGCCCTGCACGATCCCGAAGTCAACGATATGGATCTTGGTCGCCGTGCCCGTTGCCTCCAAGATGGCCTGGTTGGCAGTCAAGTGCGCAAACTTGGAGTAGGGGCAGGCGTCATTGAGCGTTTTGTAGCAGAGCGTGAGCTCGTCGGAGACGAACCGCGTGTCCGACGCCGTCGAGGTGGGCATGAAGCAATTTGATGCCCTTTCTCAAGGCAACCGAAGCATCTTCTTTTCTCCAAATTTCTTTGTCTTTTGGAGAGAATTGGCTTGTCTTCTTTTCTTTGATCTTGGCTTGTGTTGAGCTTGACATGATGAGTGGAAGAGCTTTGCACGGTTGATCCCTTCTCAAGCTTCTTCACCATGGATTCACGGTTATCTTGAAAAGGTCGTGCATTGCTCTTCTTTTTAAGAGTTGTCAAGTTCTTTGTGAGTCTTTCCACCTCTTGCTTGAGTTCTTCATTTTCTTGAGCAATAAGGTCTTCACAAGACTCTACACACACTTTATCATACCAAGATTGTTTTCCTTGCGAGCAACAAGGGTTAGAAATCTCACTATTTGTGACTAGCCATCAATCAAGCAAGTTTAACAATAGTCACAAATAGATCGACAAAGGTCAAAAGACCAAAGACACAAAGATTTTCAAAAATCACACAACTTAGCATGCTAGTTGGATTTTTCAAAAACTATCCTATGTCACACAAGCACATGCACGTATATTAAGCACACAACGACATTAACATACTTAGCTTGCATCATTCACCAAGAAGATGTTAACTAAATATATAATGGACGCATGAGAGCTTAATACATTTGCATGTACATGCACACACTAGCATGCCAAGGGCCTAGATGCACAAGGTAAAAACTAGTTCATAGAAAACATACCTTGGCCTCTAGTAGAATGTGTTGTGCAATATTATCAATTTTGTCATATGAATTCTCTCATGATATAAACCAATTGATCAACATAGAGAGAAAACGTTAGTAGCCAAAGAACACAGTAGCATAAAATTGAGCAATGACTTCCTTGTTCCAACTATGCTTGAAGCCCATGAGATGCTTAATTCTCTTTTCAGAACATACTCTAATGATCTCATTGAACACTGGGTTGTCATGCTTGCTCATATAATCCCAATCCACATACTGTGCATCTGAGGTGATTTTGGTCTTTTTCATAATGGCTGTGGCATAGAAATCCTGCTGAAAAAGGGTCCAAAATCTGTAGTCGGTTGCCGTCCTATCCACACCAAGTGGACTAGTCCTCCTCAACCTCCTAATAAATCAATATGTGATGCATATGACATGTATAGCACTCAATAAAACAAGAGAATCACATGCTTGCTGTCACGGGCCAAACCGGTCAGACCGGTTTGGGAAACCGGGCAGACCGGTTTCACCCCGTTGCCATGGGCCAAACCGGTCAGACCGGTTTGGGAAACCGGTCAGACCGGTTTCACCCAGACAGAAGCACATGAAAAACAACATTGCATCAAACAATACATGAATATCACACTAGCAAATGGTCACTTAGAATATATAAGACAAGGTTCAACACACTAGCACACATTACAAGTTCTCAAGTCCACAAAGAGATAAAGATCGAATTTATTACAATTCAAATGACTACAAGATCAACTAGATAAGCTTTAATCCATTCTTCTCCCCCTTTGTCATCAATCATCCATAAAGGGCCTGGAGAAGCTTGTAGTCACACTCCCATCATGCATCCACTTCTCGCCGCTAGAAGGTCGGGCTATGATCATCTGACGAAGAAGTGGTAGTCCAATGAAAACCTTCACTCAAGATAATGTGTATGTGTGATAAAAATGGAGTGATTCGGATGAGCTAGCCATGGAAGAAAGATAAAGATGTGCTAGACATACCATGACTAGGAGCAGAAGTAGGTCCAAAAAGAGAAGCCGCTGCCTGAGATGCAAAATCTCCAGGAGATCCTGAAGTTCGGAGTTCACCGCTGCCACTAAGGCTGTCACAAAGACACGATGAATCCTAGTCTCCGTTGAGGGCCTACGAAAGGCGGGCTTATCCACTCCAAGCCACTTTCCTCGGTTCCACTAGCTTTTGGCCTTTTTCCACGAAGGAGGCAAGGCCGGCCTTTACAACCAATCCGTGGCTTACCACACACGAGGTAGCTCACCGGCGACGCCTAGCCGTCTAGGAGGATCACCTCCAAGAGTAACAAATGCTCCAATGGATGCTTGGCTTCACCGGAAGTGCTCAACACTAAGGATATATCATTGAAGATTGTAATTCAAGCCAAGTCACCAATGCATCTCTTTGTCCCTACAATCTCATCAAGCATGCTTTGGTCCCCAACTCATGTTGGGTCCGTTGTTGTTAGTCCAAATATGCTTAGGAACCCAAATTCCTCTTGTGCTACTCTTTGGAGAACAAATCACCTTAGAGGCACAGGGGGCATTTGGAGAATCCCCAAGCTTCATATGCATAGAATGGACAATGTCGGGTTTAGTAGTTTTACCATTGGGACAATCGTTACCATAGTGTCCTTTCTCCCGACATGTGTAGCATGTCTTATGCTTGATGTTGATTGTTTTCTTCTTGTGTAGCTCGGTGGCCAATTCTTCCTTGTATTTTCCTTGTGCCTTGAGAAAGCCTTTGTTAAGCTTGATAAATTGCTTCTCTTGATTTAGTTGCTCCTTGTTCGGACAAGAAGCAACTTGATGCCCTTTCTCAAGGCATCCAAAGCATCTTCTTTTCTCCAAATTTCTTTGTCTTTTGGAGAGAATTGGCTTGTCTCCTGCAAGGGCCTAGATGCACAAGGTAAATACTAGTTCATAGAAAACATACCTTGGCCTCTAGTAGAATGTGTTGTGCAATATTATCAATTTTGTCATATGAATTCTCTCATGATATGAACCAATTGATCAACATAGAGAGAAAACGTTAATGTGCACAACACATGATTTCATAATTAATGACTTTGAAATAAAGCATGAAAACATAGGTCATTAATTATGAAGTTACACAATATAGATCAAATTCCTTATTTTAGTGCTTTTGAGATTAGCAGGGATTCATATGCACTAATTTGAAAGATTAAACCATTTTAAGGAATTCAATGCTATATTGTCACACCCCAAAATTTTCGAATTTTGGGATGTGAATTTTCAACATAAATAATACAATATTTTTCTCAATTTTCTAAAATTTTTCAAGCTTTATAAAATTTACAGGGAATTTAGTAAGGGAAAAATTGTTTTTCTAAATTAAATTAAATCAATATAGGTTTAAATTTTGAGAGTGGTGAGTTTCACTTGTGCAGGTACAACAACGAGAAATAC
>OAMR01000161.1:2261885-2275787 GCA_900205405.1 Echinochloa crus-galli
TTGTCGTGGCCCTGCAATGCAACGGCCACCCGGAATGTTTTTTCTTTACTGAACTATCTGTTGTACTAATGTGAACCAGCATCCTGGGACTGGTATTTGTATCACATTAAGTTCTCTCTTTCGAGGGGACGCCTCAGTACAGGTATTTCCTGAAAATTATCCAATACATATACCACGTCATCTCATGTATTTCCTGTCGCGGCAGAAAGAAAAATCGCGGAAAACCCAAACGGTAATGCTAGGAATCAGGCGTCCGGACGCCGCTTGATCCATGGGACGCCACCGCCTAGCGGCGTTTCCTATTTACACGGCTGCCATCTCTCCTATTCAGCATCCCGATTTCTCCGGCGGAGCAGCGACGCCTACAGGTCCTCAGGAGCGAGCGGTGAGGCCCCGCGGATGAGCAGATCACGGCCCGCAGCGCGGCCTCGACGCGTTGGCCTGGCGCACCGGCTGCGGCTAGGTACTCGTCGGCGTCCTCCCGCGAGCCAAACACCATCCGTCTCCAGTGGTGGGGGACTTCCAGCACTAATCACCTCGGCCGCCGCTGCGTCCCACTCCTCTTGCCGGGCTACGGTGTTGGGATTTCTAAATGTTGCAATTATTATCTATCGATGTTGCATATGTGTTCTTGGCATGTTGCGGCAACATTGATTTTCAATTTTTGTTTGTTGAATTCGTTGCCCACCGATGTTTGCATTGGTTGCAATGATTTTTTAATTTGCAGTTGTATAATTTTGATGTTGCAATAGCCTTGTCTTGATGTTGCACGAAGTTTGATTGGATGTTTCGTATGAAATTCGATTGGATGTTTTATATGAATGGCATGTTTCATGAAACATGCTCTGATGTTGCGGTGGGAATTTTTACTCAACTCCCGTAGCAACTGGATGATATCCGATGGCGTCCATTTCTGTAGGAGTCCCCAATGTTGCAACCGATGGCTTTCTTTGTTTCAGATATTGTTCTATGATGTTGCATATATTATTTTTGTATGTTGCAAAAAAATTTTACATATTGCATGCAACATTATACCTATGTTGCGGCGAGATTTTTTCCTGCAACAGTACCGTCCGATTTTTTTACCCCCGTCGGACGTCCGGGCGCTGGCAAGCCCGTCCAACCCAAAAGAAAGAGCGGCACCGCAAAACCGAGAAGACGCAAAGCCATAAAACCGCCACAGCTGGAGGAGGAAGCGCGGCGCCAGGGAGACGCACGGAGAGAAAGGGAGACTGCGAGAGAAAGAGAGGAATCGAGGGACCCCCGCGTGGCTTGATCTCAGCGATGGAGGCGGCGCTAGTGGAGCGGCTGGAGGCGGCGGTGGCGCGGCTCGAGGCCGCCGTGGCCTCCGGCGCCTCGCTCGCCTCGGCGGCGCCGCGCGACCTCGACATCCCGGCGGCAGCGGATCCGGCCATCGTGGCCTACGACGAGTTCGTCTCGGAAGCTGTCGGGCGGCTCACGGCCGCGGCCGAGAAGATCGGCGGGAAGGTGCTTGACGCCACCAAGTTGCTCGCCGAGGCCTTCGCCGTCGCCAAGGACCTGCTCGTCCAGGCCAAGCAGCTCCAGGTACGGGACCGGCGCGCTTCCCTCACTTGATCTGGCTGTGTCACATGTGCTCCGCGCGTAGATCTCCGGGTGTTAGCCTACCAGATGCGAGGGATTGTGGGGGAGCGACAGCGACTCATTGAACTGATGTTTGGGGTGGCACATTTAGTAGAATCCAGATTTCGTTGATCAACAGTAGTGTGCTCGTTGATCATTCTGCTGGAGTGGTTTCTCTAGCAGCAAATTGTTCTATGATTGTTGTTTTGGTACATGTTACGGGTTATGCAGCATCGGTGGATCTAAACAGTGGAATGCTTAGTAGTACATCAGTAAGATTTTTTGTATTTTGTTGTTGTTGTGCAGAAACCAGCATCAATGGCTGATGCACAGGGCTTCTTTAAGCCCCTCAGTGATGTTATCGGCAAAGCAACTGCAATGACAGAAGGAAGGAGGCCCGACTATTTCAACCACTTAAAGAGTGTTGCTGACAGTCTGCCTGCTTTGGCTTGGGTCGCATTTTTAGGAAAGGATTGTGGTTAGTAAATTTGTTCCCCTATGTTTAATCTTGTCAAAGTCACACAAAATATGCCACTCATTTTGGTTTCCCCCCTTCTACTATGTAAGGTATGAGTTTCCCAACAGCGCATGTAGAGGAAAGCTGGCAGATGGCTGAGTTCTTTAACAATAAGGTATGCCTTTTCTATGACCATTTTGTAATTTCTGCCATAGTATACCTTGGGCATCCATTCATATAGTTAAAATTAGATCCACATTTTATTGAAAAGATTATCAAACTTCTTTAAGACAGATTCATATTGGGATAGAGCGATGTAATGAGCACATGCTGTGACCATATTAGTTTTCTTCAAGCAAGCTTTAGCATTTCTGTTACTGGAGGTTATACCATTATGGTACCAGCTAATTAAATTTATTTCTAAGAAATGGGATTTGATGCGGCTTCTATTACACACAACCCAAATTGCTGTGTTCTGGGCCATAATTATGTAACAAGGATTCAAAGATAACCAAGTATGTATAGCAGCAACAGAGATGTGGATGTTTTTGCTCATCGGGTATATCCGTTTTTTTTATAGAAAATGTGTGTTTTTCTATTTGCTGCTTCAAGTGAGAAGAGCAGTAAAATGCTACTTACAAAACCCAGGAAAACACATTTACTCCATTACCATTTTTATAATATCGGCTATATAAAAATTTATCCTATTAAGTTTTTCTTTCCTTTCATAAAAGCTCACTCTGGAAACGCCTTTACTACTCCATTAATATGTTTAAAGGTACAATATTGGCTATTGAAAATGGGGGGGGTCTTTGCAAATTTGTTTTTGCATGTCTACGGTAAAAGAGGTGCGTTGTACGTGCCCTAATGCTCTGGAAACGCACCATTGCCGACACTAATCTCTACTACGATTGACGCTTTGATTGCCTCCGCCACCCATTGGTTGTTATTTGTCTCGCTATCCTACCCGTCTCCTGCCATCATTGTTTGATGGCCAGGCTCTCCTATGATCATTTATAGTTGGTGTATGTCATTGAGGTAAGCCTTAAAGACACCAAACTCTAACCATAAATCCACCAAATCTAACCAAATTGCTAAAGACTTTTGTCTCTGGAGAAATAAAATCACAGTAAAAGTTTTCTAATCCTATGTGGTTTCTTTTGAAGAAAAAAGAAAAAAAATTGTAGTTGAAATATCTTGTATTTTGGATCAACAACTTCAGCCGACGTGTACATCACAATTCACACGTGTGGCTAATTGAGATGCACAACTACTTTTCTTCGACCAAATATTATCTTCGCAAGTTCGTGCGCCGATCAAGCCGTGGAGTCGCTATCCCGTCACTCAACTATTGTGGCCCTAGTCCCGGACAACGAAACGGTGAATAGCTGGACGCCGATCGCGGTCAGTCTCGAGTTGCCATCCACTGGCCACTACGCTGCACGCTCGTTTCACAGAAGATCATCCAAACCAACCCCGGGGCCGGGTGGGACCACCCCTGCCACGCAACACAACGACCGTTTCCTCCCCGCACACTGCAGCGTGCCCTCCCCGTCCGTGACGTTTCTGTCCCTGCCACACGGGACCACGCCGCCCCGAGCCCCACCTGCCAATGGGACAGTCACACAGCAGATAGGCAGCGCACGCCCGGGCGGCAGCAGACCCCGATCGCATCGAGGAGCCGAGGCGAGGCCGACCTGCCGCACTGGCGAAGGCTCGGTGGTGCCCTACTGCCCTGCGCGGCTGCGTGGAGCGGTGGAGGGCCGGAGGGACAGCGCCTCTCGGCTCGGCCGTACAGTACACATGAGTACAGGGCTTTGACTGTCCTGCCACGTCTGATCGGCTGGCAAGCCTACTCGCAACTCGTACTGGCCTACGTGTCGCCGGGCCCGGGGCTCATAAACCCGGTGTTTAATGCGGTGGAACAAACAAGTGCCGCGCAATGCGCGGCCACTTTCTGCCCCCCGAATTCCGGACTAGCCGTGGCTGCGAGCTGGTGATAGGCCAGCTTGTCTGTGTCCAAACTCCAAACCACTCCACGAGGCATTCCGCGGGCACAAGCCAAAGCTAAAGCTTCAGTCACAGCGCATCCGTGAAAGCATTGCACTTGCACGTGCAGGTGCA
The DNA here is from genome assembly GCA_900205405.1 of Echinochloa crus-galli. NCBI lineage: Eukaryota > Viridiplantae > Streptophyta > Magnoliopsida > Poales > Poaceae > Echinochloa > Echinochloa crus-galli. The sequence goes on from OAMR01000161.1 coordinate 2,266,069, forward strand.
GCTGATGAAACTGAGCCGCCTCCGAGCCGTCATGGAAATGTGCCCGGGCTGGCGTACTACCGCGCGCCGGGCACGCCTGAGGCTGTTCGAGGACGACCCAGGGTTGCAGCCTCCACGGAGGCTCCTCCCCGCCCCGTGATCACACGGCATCGATGACGCGCGCACTGTGCAGGTGCAGCGCACGGTCGCCGCAGGCATTGCATTCATGATCTTGCCCGCGCTGGCGCTGCAGCCTGGCCGCTGGTCGCCCACGGCGGCGACGTCCGCGCTCGAGAGGCAGGAGCAGGGCAGGTCCCCCCGGCCCGGCCGGCCGGCCGGCCCCGGTGGGTGGGACGCACGAGCGCGCGGCGCTCCAGATCGTCGTGGTCGCGGCCCGTGGCCCGTGGGAACGGCGCTCGAAGCGGCCCCCGCCGGCGACGTCAGCCGCGAGCGACGCGAGGGCCGGTGGGTGATTTCTCGTTTCCCTTGTCTCGAGATCTGTCGGGTCCTTTTCCCCGTTTCTTTCTACGGCACACCTCTCAGTATACCCCTTTCTTCTACTCCCTCAGTCCCGTTTTATCTGTCGTTTACGGTTCCCGAGAAATAATTTTAGCTAAACATAAAAATATATATTAATATTTATAGTAGATAATAAATATCATTAGATAGATATTTGAATCTAGTTTTTCAATAAATTTTTTAGAGATTAAAATATTACATATATTTTTTATAAATTAAATTTAAATCGTGTCACGGAATCCAACGACGACGGATAAAAAGGGACCGAGTGAACACGCGTTCCGTCCTTCCGGGAGCAGACCCAGCAGGATAACGTTGCCACACGACGACGATAATACGAGGACGGTGATGTCACCACTCCCCCGTGCGCGCTCTGCTGCTACGACGTTTTTTTTTGATCAATGCTGCTACGACGTCGGAGCTGATAATTGGCGCACACAGCAGAGCACACTGAACTTGAACAGCGCTATCACTTCCCCATAGATGACTCAGAAGTCAGTACTCGTAAACTTACCGTGCCTAGTTTGAAAAAATAAATTTACTGCGCCAATTAACTCGGCGACCATGTGTTCAAATTGTTCCATGCAGTATGCACATGATAAAAAGCGAAGAAAACGATCGTGGCAGGGCAATCATCGTGTCTAGCCGTATCGGAACGAGAGGACGAAACCCTTATCTAAACCGCGCACCATGGCGGGCGATAAGAATAAAGATCTCGCTTTACCTCAAAACTAATGCGCGCCCTCGTAATCTAATCGTTTTTACACGTGCGCCGGTCGCCCGGGTGACGTGTCCACGGGGTCCTGAAAATGATTGTGCCGCGACTTTGAGGCCCAAATTACGTACGCTGAACATCAATCCCGGTCAACAGTTAGATTTTTTTGTAAGCATCCGCGCTGTCGGGACGTGAATCTCGAGCCACGGAAAGCGTGCGCCCCTTGATGACTAGGATATAATATTCCCTTTAAAGGATGTATTTGAACTTTGAAGTATAACGAGTGCGGATAGCCTAAAGCTTCAATCACAGCGCATCCGTGAAAGTATTGCACGTGCAGCTGAAGAAACTGAGCCGCCTCCGATCTCGAAGCCGTCACGGAAATGTGCCGTATCGGCGTACTACCGCGCGCCCGCCACGCCCGAGGCTGTTCGAGGACGACCAGGGTTGCAGCGTCCACGGAGGCTCCTCCCCGAGCCGTGATCACACGGCATCGATGACGCGCGCACTGTGCAGCAAGGGGCACGGCCGCAGCAGCCAGCAGGCATCGCATTCATGATCTTGCCCGCGCTGGCGCTGCAGCCTGGCCGCTGGTCGCCCACGGCGGCGACGTCCGCGCTCGAGAGGCAGGAGCAGGGCAGGTCCCCCCGGCCCGGCCCCGGTGGGTGGGACGCACGAGCGCGCGGCGCTCCAGATCGTCGTGGTCGCGGCCCGTGGCCCGTGGGAACGGCGCTCGAAGCGGCCCCCGCCGGCGACGTCAGCCGCGAGCGACGCGAGGGCCGGTGGGTGATTTCTCGTTTCCCTTGTCTCGAGATCTGTCGGGTCCTTTTCCCCGTTTCTTTCTACGGCACACCTCTCAGTATACCCCTTTCTTCTACTCCCTTTACTGATGGGTACTCAGATGTGTATAAGAGACAGCGTATATGCAGCGTTGCTTATCTTGCTTGGGCAATAACCGAGTCACAGTGAGGTCAGTGATCTCGCAAAGGCTTGGATTGGAGGAGCCATGGATGGTCCTCGCCGGCGGTTGTCAGGTAGCCCGGTTTTCACAAGCGTGCGTGCCGCGCTGTTGAAAAGCTAGCGCAAACTGCGTCAGACGTCGGCACGTTGCTTGGGGCACTATTATATCGCCTCGCTTGCTTGTTTGGGAGACCTGACAGTACAGCCCGATGTAGGGATCCATCAGACCCATCGCGCGGTTACGTATTCCATGAGTCCAGCTGCGCTGTTTCCGCTTGCAAGTAGGAGGCGTGCCTCCGGCGTTGTCTGCAGTGCACGCAGCCAAATTACGTACGCTGAACATCAATCCCGGTCAACAGTTAGATTTTTTTGTAAGCATCCGCGCTGTCGGGACGTGAATCTCGAGCCACGGAAAGCGTGCGCCCCCGGGCCTACGTACGAGCCCGGGGAAAGCCAAGGAGCAACATGATTTGGTCTTCTCCCGGTTCGCAAGCTTTAGTTACCACTAGATAAATTCGGTTGGTAATCTTACTCGTTTGGGTTAAGCACAACCCACGCACGTTTTCTTTTTCGTCAGCTTGTGGTTTTCGTGTTTCCCCTCCTGAATCGGCAAAGCACGGCGCTTTGCATATTCGTGACTCGCAACGACTCGTAGTTTTCGTTACCACCTGCGATAAAAAGAAGTTGCCCACGAAAAAGACAAAAGGAGAGATCGCACCACCACCAAGCCGCCAACGACGGCAACGAGCGAGTGCGGCGAGTCCCAAAGACGGGGGCAAATCCACCGACCGAAAGCCCCCAAAAATGCACCGAGGTCAAGCGGCGCCTTCACACCAGGCCGCCCCGGCCACCGCCAGTGGCGGAGCGCGGACGTCGCCGTCCGTCGCCGACGTTGACCGCGGCTTTCCAGGTCCTGCCTGGCGTCGTCCCGTCAGTCGTCACCAACCCGGCTGGCGCGACGTCGACGCCCGTGCGCGCTCGCGCAAACCCTCCCAGTCAGCCGGTCACGAGTCCTCTGGCTCGCGTCGCGCGCGTCCCTGTCCGGGATATGCATGGCGCCAGCGCCACTCACCTGGCCTGGCTTTTACCAGTCGGGTCTCCAGCTAGCTACCGGCCGCGCGACAAAGTTGCCCGTCGCGTTCAGACCTCGCCGCGCGCGCCGTCGTGCGGCCGGCTCCCTCCATCGGCCAGGGCGGGCGACCAGACGGGCAAGTCTGTATAAGAGACAGCGTGTAGCGGGCGCCGGCCGAAAGCGGCGGGGCGGCGCGGATTTTCGGTGGCGTCTGACGACGAGCTGATGCGTACCGAATGAACGTTTGCGCCGAGATGCGCCCTGCTGCTTGCACGAGTCGAGTGGCCTTGGAGGAGCTCCACGGCTGCAGATTCTGTTTTCCTCATGGAATTTTGTTTCCCTGTTTCCAATCCTGCTCGTATTCGTATATGCAGCGTTGCTTATCTTGCTTGGGCAATGACTGAGTCACAGTGAGGTCAGTGATCTCGCAAAGGCTTGGATTGGAGCCATGGATTGTCCTCGCCGGCGGTTGTCAGGTAACACGGTTTTTCACAAGCGTGCGTGCCGCGCTGTTGAAAAGCTAGCGCGAACGGGGACAAGTTTTTTCAAGGCTGCGTCAGACGTCGGCACTACATCGCCTCGCTTGCTTGTTTGAGAGACCTGACAGTACAGCCCGATGTGTAGTGATCCATCAGACCCGTCGCGCGGGTTACGTACTCCGTCAGTCCAGCTGCGCTGTTTCCGGTTGCAAGCAGGAAGCGTGCCTCCGGCGTTGTCTGCGGTGCGCGCAGCATTAGTAGTAATCGATGTATCTCAGCCTAGATTCAGAAATCGTGCGAGTCTAGTGGTTGATCTTTTCTATTACTACTAGCCGGTGGTTCTAGCGATTAGTCTTGTCTCATTCATTGGTCTTGGACTCCTGGGTGTCTATTTGTCGTCTAATACGCACATATGATTGATGGATCGGGCAAGGGCAATGGTCCGGGACAGTGTATATCTGTATAGTATAAGTATGTACGTGTACTAAGTATATGTGTATGGCAGATTGGCAGCATACGTATGTTCCAGTGGACCCATCACATGGTGGAGCAGCGCCCGTGTGCGGTCTGAGATTCCTGATAATCTGACTGTTACTCGTATGCGGGGCTAATCGGTAAATGGCGTTTGCTATACGGTAACAAAGAGGCCTTGCACTAAAGAAGAAAGGAGACCGCCAGGCGCCAGCCCACTCACCGCCACCTGACTGTGAGGCCCAAAGCGTGCCATCTGTTTGGAAAGGGATTTGGGCCTAGCCCACACCGGTAGGCGGGAGCCCAACTGAACTGCGCCGGACGATGATGCCTGCTGATGCTTTTTTCTTTTTGGGGAACTTGCCTGCTGAGCCTTTTGGGCTGGACAAGATGCTGAGAACCAAGAAGACAAGAAGCAATTCAGCTGCTCTACACGCGACGACCCATCCTCTTCTTTTTCTTTTCTTTTCGAACGAACACTTTACACCTCGGCTGGCGACAGAAGTGATTTCGCCGAGAAGCGGGTTCAGGTGAGCAGGTGCCCAGGTCTGCTTGAATACATCCTTAGTTGGGTGCTAAAATTACTAAAGTATCAGCTAATAGCACGCATAGTTATTATTAGCGAGTCATCCAACTAATGGTTTTGTCATCAGTTGTCACCACCAGTTAATTGCAGCTAATAGATATTTTGCATCTACAACCAATAATCCAATCAGGAAACATTAACTGGCAAGTGAATCCAAAGTTCCAAACAACACTAGCTAAGTACAACTACTGGAGAAGCACGAATCCGGTTTTGCAGTAAGAAAAGAAAACACAACAGATGGTTTCTATTGACAGCAAGCAACGACGATAAATCGGAGAGCTGCGCTGTCGCGTCTCTCCCCTTCTTTGGTCAGTCTATGGTAGCTTTCGACTTTCGGCAGACTGACCAGCTCATCGATTCCAAAAAGGCATAAAAAAAGATCATGTGCCGGTGCAAGCCCAAACGTCGTGGCGATGAGTGGCGACCGATGACCTTTGTTGGGGCTAGTGGGATCAAACATTCTAGATTTCTTGCTCTAGGAGAGAAGCCGTGCAAAACCGTATTGTTAGTGCACATACTGTACCGTACATGCCAATTACGCCATACAGCAGAGCTGCACAGTACAGGCGTACAGCTACAGCGTGCAGTGCAACGGGTGGTACATGTAAACGCCCGCGTTTTTAATCTCTGGAAAATCACCGCTTAATACACCCGGTGAAAATGTTTTCAAATCTTTTTTTACTGCCGAGCTCTGTTTTTACCACCGACACCGCCCGTGTCGTTTCCGACCCGCTGTCCCCTTCCCTGTTCCACCTTGCCATCACCGCCCCGCTCCTGTCTTTTCCCGCGTCGCCCGCTCTCGGGTCGACCGCCGGGCCCGACCCTCGTTGGCCGACCACCGTCGACCGCCTGTCGTCTACCCGCCGCGAATCCCGCCGACCCTCCCCTCTTCTTTTCCCCTTTTCTTTCCTTCTTTTTCTTTTCCCTCCTCCTCTGTTTTCCCTACTCTGCTGGCCACCGCGCCGGCCCCGGCCTTGCCGCGCCGACCACCCCGCACCGCACGCCGCCGCCCACCATAGCCGCCGCTGCCGCCCCAGCCGAACCACCGCACGGCACCTTGCTACCGTGCCACCCTTCGCCGTGGCCCCACCACCTGCGCCGGCCACGCCACCGGCCACGCACGCGCGCCGCCCCACGAGCTCGCCTGCACGCCATCACCGCCGCGCCTGACTTCAACACACTGATGAACAAGGCCATTGTTTGCCTAATCCTTTCCCCCACACAAGTACTCACCGACGGCTTTTTGACTTGTTCCAGATGGCCCAGTCGGCTGACGAGGGTTGGGGCGAAGGAGTCTGCCCCGCAGAACCTGGCCTCCCCAAGTTACTGCTGCTCAGCCTGGATCACGTCGGAGTTACAGAGACCCCCGAGTACTTTTGCCGGGAGTTCACCACCAATGGTACCCGTCGGTGCCGGATGTTCATCTTTGTGGGGAGGAGCTCGCTGTACCAGGAAGTGGCACCTTGGTTTGTCCACGCCACCGGCTATGACCGCCCCAATGCCTACCGCAAAGCCGCAAGGAGAGCCTTGATGTGCCTCCGCGAGCTCTACAGGCAGTACCTCGTGGGAACAGCACTAGGATTTACCCCACCCCTGGAAAGTGGAGGACGCGAATGGATTACCCAGATGAGGAGCCTTGGAAGAGATGAAGATATGGAAGACACTGTGTCCCACTTGTCCATTTACCTCACTGGCTTAGACAGGCTGTACCGGGAGACATCGGGACAGCTGAGGCACCAGGTCCGCAGAGCCGAGAAGGCGGAGGAGGAGTTGGAAGAAGTGAAGAGAGAGTTGGAGATTCAGAAGGTGACAGCTACCCAGGCTGTCAGCTCCCTAGCTGCTCAACATGCCAGATGCCAGGCTTACTCTGAGTATATGGATAGACTTGAAGCCTACAGGAGGGAGAATGGGTTGATGGAAGGAGAACCAGAGATGACCCACATGGATGCAAGCACACAGACTGATGATGAAGTGCCAGAGTATCAGCTCCCTCTAAAGAAACGCCGAGTCTGTCTAGAGTAGAGTCCTTAGATTAGTTTAGCACCTAGTCTAGCCTTTCCTGGAGTAGAGTCCGTTGTATCCAGTAGCACTACCAGCTTAGCATCAATGTACCCATGATCCTTGTACCCCACCATGTTATGCAATAAAGATCATCTTTTATCCTGCATCTGTTCAAATTCTGTTTTCCCCACTCGAGGAGGAGCAGTGCTACGAGCAGGAGCTTGGGGACCAAGACCCCGGGCAGGAATCCCCCGAGGGTTGGGAGAACGGCAAGTGCAATCCCATCCTTTGATGCATACTTTTGTCCTAGTTTTTATAAACACAACCTATAGCCTGGGATAGAGCGATGTAATGAGCACATGCTGTGACCATATTAGTTTTCTTCAAGCAAGCTTTAGCATTTCTGTTACTGGAGGTTATACCATTATGGTACCAGCTAATTAAATTTATTTCTAAGAAATGGGATTTGATGCTGCTTCTATTACACACAACCCAAATTGCTGTGTTCTGGGCCATAATTGTGTAACAAGGATTCAAAGATAACCAAGTATGTATAGCAGCAACAGAGATGTGGATGTTTTTGCTCATCGGGTATATCCGTTTTTTTTATAGAAAATGTGTGTTTTTCTATTTGCTGCTTCAAGTGAGAAGAGCAGTAAAATGCTACTTACAAAACCCAGGAAAACACATTTACTCCATTACCATTTTTATAATATCGGCTATATAAAAATTTATCCTATTAAGTTTTTCTTTCCTTTCATAAAAGCTCACTCTGGAAACGCCTTTACTACTCCATTAATATGTTTAAAGGTACAATATTGGCTATTGAAAATTTATCGTACTAGGTTTTCTCGTTAGAAATGCTTTTGTAGAAGTATGAATTTATTAGTATATATAGTATATATCGATTGTGCATATGAATTTATAAAGTAGTTTTCTTGTCAAAGTATGTTTCTAAGACTGCAAATTTTAGTAGCACTAGCACCAAAGAAAACTGCATCGTTCTACTGCTCCTAGTCTTGTATGGCTTGATCAGCCACCTATCTTTCTCATGCACTCTCTCCAGAGAGATTGTAACGATGTGTCTTAATGAATGGAAGCTAAGTCCAAAAAAAGGGGTCCAATTCTAGAACAGATTATGTAGACTTCATTCCTTTGATATGCCTTTTACCACAGAGAAGTCTCCAAAATCTTCACAGTCTAAGGAAGGGATGTCAGCTGTCTTTAAAGAGATTAGTTCAAAACCTGTGACAGCAGGTAGATGGAGACACTTGTTAGTATAGGATTTCCTTGTTACTCGCATACCTTAGTAATAAACATATTAAACCACATTATTGTTATGCAGGGTTGCGAAAGGTCACCGATGACATGAAAACTAAAAATCGTGCTGATAGAAGCGGTGTTGTCAGCAGCACTGCTGCTGCTCCTGCAGCTCCTGAGAAGACTTCTCGTGCAGGGTCCTTCTCCTTCAAGTCTGGACCACCAAAACTGGAACTTCAGATGGGACGCAAGTAAGTTTTGCCGTGGCTCTTAAAATAACTTCCATTGTGTTAATATGTACTAATGTGTTACCATATGATGCCAATGTGTACAGGTGGGTGGTTGAGAATCAGGTTGGTAAGAAGACCCTTGCTATTGATGATTGTGATTCGAGGCAATCTGTCTATGTGTATGGATGCAAGGATTCCGTCCTTCAAGTAAATGGTAATGTGTATCTAGTTTGGATGTACACCTTTCTCTATGTTTTGGCAACTAAAATTATATAAGCTTTTTGCAGGCAAGGTTAACAATATTACTGTTGACAAATGCACTAAATTTGGAATCGTGTTCAAGGTTAGTTTAAATTGTTCGAGGCCAAGAGGTTCTTAGATAATTTGTCATAGTGCCCTGGTAACAATGAACTTAGCTACTATGTGTTTCAGGATGTTGTAGCAGCCTTTGAGGTTGTCAACTGCAGTGGCGTTGAGGTCCAATGTCAGGTATTCAATGTGTTATAATATTTTTATTTTATATGTATATGTATCTATCTTGTTTTTTTTTTCATTTTCCGGGATCTTTTTTTTTTACATTATTTCCTCTGCATCCACTCTGTTATCCTTTTGAGCGGTCTACTCAGTCTATTTTATGGCAAGTGTTTGAAGATTGTTGGCCAATTTATGATGTCTAATTTTTTATTTTATTGAACACGCAGGTGCATATATTTGTATTAATAGAAGAAGAGTCTAACATAGACTCACACATACACAAACCACACACACACACACCCACAACACACAGACACCCACACCCACAACACACACAGACACACACACACCCACAACACACACAGACACACACACCCACAACACACACAGACCTACCCGAACTCACACATTAATTTCTCTGCCCTCTTTTATCATTTAAGTGGCTTCTCGAATCATGATGTGATTGCTTTCTTATTTTAATTAATTCTTCAATCTTAGCATTCAAATGCCTTTTAGAATCTTGATTACAATTTTTCTTCATTTTCTTTTGAATTTGTTACTCTTACAATTTCAACAAGTCAAAATTGTCCAGAGTTTCCTTATTCTGCTTATATTTACTGCACAAACTCACTATTTGAATGCACTTTTTGCTACATTTTTGTCGAAAGACTGAACTCCTTGTCTCTTACTCTCAGGGTACGGCACCGACAGTATCAATTGACAACACATCTGGATGTCAGTTATACTTAAGCAAAGATTCACTGGGAGCTTCAATTACTTCTGCTAAATCTAGTGAAATCAATGTGATGGTTCCGAGTGGTGCCACTGATGGTGATTGGGTAAGATCTGCCCCCTTATATTTGTACGTTTGGATGTATAAGATTGACATGGTTGCAAAGCTTATCGAGGTATCAAATGTTGAAAGAAAAGAAGAAATTGGGCAACGCGTTACATTGTGCGCATTTAGGCCCAC